>JARUPY010000567.1:0-399966 GCA_029817715.1 Melastoma dodecandrum
AACCTAATGTCTCTGCCCATATGAGACATTATAATTTGACATTCCTATCCCCGCTCCGATTCTTGTGGATGAACCATCAAACCACTCCTACCCAGATATCGTCGTGTTTTTCCTTCTTGATCTAAACCGACAACTCCGCGGTCAATGATCCACTAGGAAATTCAGCTAATACCTGTCCTTCTAACCAGGCTAGACTCTGCTGGGATTTGTATTTCTCAAATCATACGGGAAAAGAATTAAGCTCCATTTGCTGACAACAACGTCCGGCTAATAACGGACTTTCAAAGAAATATTTAATTAATGGGCGATTTTAGACACCCACGTAGACTTCCCCTGTCTCCCCAATGTAGTGTCTAAGTTTCATTACTGCATAGAATACCGACAGCAACAATTTAACTTTTGGAGTATATCTAAACTCAGTTCGGGGTTAGCTGTCTTAATAGGTAGTAGACTGCCCTTTCGCGTCCATCCTGATCTGTTTGTGCCAACATCCGCGCCTATTGTTATTCCAGTAGCCGCTACGTAAAGGATGAAAGAGCTTTCCTTGTTGAGGGGGAATCTGAACCGGTGGATGCATTAAGTATCCCTTTAGGGCATTAAAAGCCTCTTCGTGTTTCTCAGTCTCATTTATATTCATTCCATATCTCTCAATAGATTAGAGAATGCTTTTGTCTTCCCTGCGACAAATTTCCCTATGAACCAACGCAGGTAATTAACTCTTCCTAGAAAAGCTTGCAATTCTTTCTTATTTCTATGGTGCTGACAGGTTCTGAATGGCTTTTACTTTATTTTGATTCAAGCTCAATGCCATATACGATGATGCAATAGGAAACCTAGGAAATGCCCTGCCCTGACTCCAAATGACATACTTAAGAGGGTTCCACAACTTTTAGTTGGTGGGTCCTCATTTTCAAAAAGGCAACTTGCTCAAGTGTTCAACATGCAATACTTCCTCTCGTAGATTTGACCACTATGTCCCGTCGATGTACACTTCTATTGTTTTCCCTAGATAGGCCATCGAATATGGTGTTCATTTGCTCGCTGATAGGTAGGTGGGCCCCAGCATTTTTCAGACCGGAAAGGCATTACTACCCATATCAAAAATGCCTAGTGGACACCTAAACGCAGTCTTGTGAACGTCCTTCTTCCGCGATGAAGATCTGGTTGTAACCCGAAAAGCCGTCCATAAAGGACATGACTTTGATGGCCCGTAGCTTTTATCTAAAAGGTCATCTGCGGCATGCATAGGATATTCATCCTTTAGGGGGTAGCGCGATTTAAATCTCTGAAATCTATGCAAACTTTGATCTTTCCATTTTTTCTTTAGGTACAGGAACGATTCTAGAAGATAACAATATTTCTTTGGAGCCTGTTGCACTGGACTTAAAAATATTTCTTGATAGGCAAAAGTGTGTTTCTACTAGCCTGCGATCTAGCCCTTCATTTCGGTGTAATCCCAAGCGAAGCAATCTTTGAATTCCTCAAAGTACATCCTTGATCGCATCGAAAAATTCCTTTATTTATTGATGAACTGATGAAAAGATTCTTAAGGAGAAGCCTCGCATCCCCTACCAAATTACCACTGACCAAAGGGTCACATGGGATTCATCAAGGACTCACGACCTGTTGTTACCCAACCAAGACGAGTGGACAACTGGTTATTACAATCGATCATGCGCTCTAAACGCCCTGTTGATTTTATTGCTAAAGACGATGTAGACTGGTCCTAGACAAACGTCCTTTTCTTTATAGACACGGAGTCGCTGGAGGACAACAGCGTCCGTCGCATTGCCCTCCTCTTCATTCTGGTTCATAAGTTCCTCCTTTCAGGAGTCCTATCGGCGCTCCAACTCCGCGCCATGGTTCTTCTAGGCTTTCCAAGGCTCCTTCTTCTGCGTGGCCGTTTTGGCTCCCCTTCAGCAGGTTTCTCCCCTGAATTGACTTCTTGCAGGACTTATCTTATGTCCTTGTCAGTGAAACTCATCTCCCCATCCTGTTGGAACAATCGCGCCATACTCTGGCTTGGGGTTCAGACGTCCCGTAGTCCACAATGTAGTCGAGAACTTTCCGGAAGGCTTGGCCTAGGGGTCCCGACTGTAGGAATCGCCCAGCTCGTATCGCTTGATGCAGAGGTAAGGTCTTTTACGGTTTTGCTTCGTCTTCTGGCATGCAAAACAACCCTCTATCACAACAGGAATAAACATCATACCATACAAATTTCAAACCTCGGAATCAAGCCATAACATTAGTTTCCACCTATGTAAAGTAGATGGTATAGGCGGCGTCTGTTATGAAGCCAATCGTGACCAAGCCAGGCGTTGAAAGTGGTAATTATGTCTATGACGAAAAAGGCAGTTTCCATTTTTCCTGTCGACCCACACCTAAGTGTGAACTGAAAAGATTCCCTAAACATTCCGATTTCCTGCTATTGAATCCGCTTAAAACGGCTACAATCCGTTTTTTAATTTAACAGGTCGCACGGCATATATCCAAGCTTTTCAAACCATGACAACGAGCAGTACGATTATAGTGGCCCCATTTGGTCTACTAAGACGCGGTTGACCACAAGTACCATCAAAGGTAGCAAGTGATGTACAAGGAATGCATGTGTTGCTTCATACTATCTTGATGGCTTTACTTAAGCAAATGGAGTGGGACACACCGACGGGTAAATTAAGGGACGAGGAAGAGGTTACTTACCTTTAGAAGCCTCTGTACTTTAATCTTTCGCTTTGGCGAAGTCCATAGGCAAAAGTGATGGCATTACAAACTCACGATCACCTCTTTACTAGGATTATCATCACTCGGGATCTCACTCCGAAGAGGAGGTATTGTCGAAAACTTGAGCCAGGCTCCTCCAAGTGGGTTCCGTAAGACTCGTTGCGATCGGTCTCGCCCGCTTTAGGTTTCTTCACATGGAGTTGGGCATGCGGAGCGACCAATAACGGGGCAGGTCTAGGCCTTTTGGCGACGTAACTCAGACGTCTGTCCATCTCATTTTCCGGGTCTGTGGTGGTAAAGTTGTTTTAACCCCTCAGCTTTTCTGCCAATATTTCGAAGGATTAGTCACCTTCACCATTCTTGATTTCTTAAGAATCAAATGGTGACCTGACATAACCTCTACGAAGTCCTTGACGAAATTGGATCATATCCCCACGACTGTTCGTGACGGTTCCTGTTTCAGTTCCGGATTTAAGTAAGGGGTTTCCCGAGTACCTTGTAGTCGCAGGGTGAGCTGGCTGGACCACGATCTCATCTCCATTTGCTGATAGGTCCTACGAGCTTGAGAAAATAGCTCACATAGCATGCCGTACAGAGTTGCGTGTGATCAGAATCCTGTTTCGTCCGATCAGTTTTTACACTTCTGGCACAGCAACCTCTCATCCAAGAACTGAGCGATTAGCGGTCCCCTATTGGATTGCTTCTGGTGCCGTCTACTTTATGCGTAGCCATACCTTGTCTTAGCTCCTTTTCCTCTGTGCTTCATCGCCTCGCTGTGCTCTGTCAGTCGCAGCACCTACTAGAGGGGGTGCGATTCATGGGTGCGAACTTCCATCGCATTTTCCTGCTTAGCTTTGTTGCTGGGCGTCCAGCGGTTTGTCGAACTCCAAAATGTCGCCTGGAATGGTGTTCTTCCAGCGATGAAAGACGTGGTGTTCGGGCTCCTCTTCCTCTAACCATGGGGTACCTAACCTCTGCCTCTTCGAATTCGCTAGACCATACGTTTCCTGACTCCGTAAGGGGTGCATTTTGAATTACCTCTTTGCTCAGATTTTATTTTGGGGCAATAACTCGTGATCCCGGGGAATCCTACTTCCCATCGCCACCGCCTCCTCAAGCGGGCTCAGGTCATACCAGGTGTCGCCCTGATTGGCTTGCAGATACTTCCGAAAAGGTGTTACACCTATCAGTAGTGGTGGTGTGTCATCCATGTGCCAACAACAGAGAATTACCCAGCAATTGCCTTGGCTGGACAGGTAATTACCCCTTTATCAGCCAGTCTAACGGAACAGGGCCGTTTTCGCCTCATCCATGATCTCTTCAGATGTTTTTGGTGTACTGCAAAGAGAAACCGATTGTCAGCTTCTATGAGATTTATGTCTATCAATCAGAAAATGTCAAACATTATGAAATTGGCGACTTCAATCTTCAAACGGTTTCTTCGTCAAACCATAAGTGACTTCAGTCGGCCCTCAGGAAAACATAACTCTTTTGCCTCTATGAGGTCCTTGAAATAAAGTTCCTAAAGGATAAGCAATCCTTCTGGTCGTATGCGTAAACCGATCCATGCCCACTCGCAAAAATTC
Organism: Melastoma dodecandrum; assembly: GCA_029817715.1. Classification (NCBI taxonomy): domain Eukaryota; kingdom Viridiplantae; phylum Streptophyta; class Magnoliopsida; order Myrtales; family Melastomataceae; genus Melastoma; species Melastoma dodecandrum. The sequence goes on from JARUPY010000567.1 coordinate 4,308, forward strand.
CTTAGACTTTGCTCTATCTGTCTAGGGGGGGTCCTGTGGCCCTAGGTTTCAACTTAATTCGTTTTCGCTGAATGAGCCAGTCTAAAATCGCATCGCGCCTTTTATCCACGTGCAAAAGAGTATTTCCTTTCCCTCCCCTTTTTTTTTGGATGCTTTCGCTTTGGAATTCCTCCGTGCTAAAGGCTCGCAAACGGTGGCCTTCCCCTTTTAATGAACTCAGCCATGTCCTCCTCAACAGTCTCTATCTGATAGGTGCGCGTAGACTGGGCTTCTCCCAACAATAATTGAAGGTAGTTCTGTCGCTCTCCTGACGAGATCATAAAGGTCTCTATATATAACCTCTCTCCTCCGTAAATTTCTTTTTGAAAGGGAATAGAGAGCGAGGCATTTAATGCCACCAAGAGTTTGATCTCTTTCCGGGATTGCTGGTCTACAGCGAAGCAGCGCTTTCCGCAAGCGCAATCAGAAACTGCCCTGGAATGCCTCAACCGGCGACTTGCTTTCAAGCAGCATCACCTTCAAAAATCAACGGGGTTGAGTCCTAGCGCGCAAAATTCCTTCATAAGGTTACATTTGCATTTCTGCCCAAGATGCCACTGATCCAGTGGGTAGACTAGCATACCATGTAAAGGCGTCTCCCGTGAAAGAATTCGGAAACAAATTTAAGTTTCCCAAAATCATTAGCTGTAGCTTCCCCGAGTTGATGGGTGAATCGACGCTATATGCTCCAGAAGGGTCCATCACAATCCTCGCCATAAGAGAACGGGTAAAAACAGGCATTCTATACCCCCCTGGGCAAAGGGAATCCCCTGTCAACATATGCCGGATAAGGACTTCTGTAGAAGTTGGGATCGTCCTATCTCCACGAACTCCAATACACATCTGTTTCTAGCATCTGGGCTTATCGTTTCCCTTCAAATTTTAATGGATGTTGGACTGTCAAACCGGCTCTCGTACAGGTCCTTGACCCCATCTTCTTCCTACGTAAGGCGCTCTTCTTCAGAACAGCCCCTTTGCTGGCACCGAGTTTACAGGGGCTTTAAGCATAAAAACTTTCCACCCGGGATGGATCCCCTGTGCACTTGGCAAGTCCCCCTGGCGGAATTTCATCAATATGGCTTTTCCAGGTCGACGAGCGGGACAGAAAGGTACATATCTGTTTGTCTCGCCTTGAGCTTCGCCGTACTCGTCTTCTGGATATACCGCATAGACGGACATTTTGTCCTCCATCCTGTGGGGCGATTTTAGAAGAAGTCTGGTCTAGAAGGAGATGTCTCGTCCCTTGAAATCTGTCAGGGTATTGGTTATCACCATTCCAAGGATCATCTTTTTGGGAACGAGACACTCCTTCTCTCGGTGCGCTCGCGCATCTCCCATTAGAGGAGAATTCCCTGATTACGGGGGTAATTGTTCCTGCGAACAGCGCTGGGGCCTATTTAAGGCACTTTATCACAGATTTGCTCTAGAATCCGAGTCATTGTGTTTTTCCCAGTCCAGATATTCGTCTTTCGACCAGAGTCTCATATCACTGAACTCTTTGTGAAATTCGAGTCTGGATATAAATTCGGAGGGTGTATGCGCTCCGAGATCAGTTTGAACTGGCATTCGCTTGACTGCTTAGAGTCTCTTCGCCCACGTTCTGTGTTTCCTTCTGCGGGAAACTACCGTTTCCATCTTAATGGAGGTGTGGGATCTCGGTTAGTTCCCGCTTCTGGTATTTTTCCGCCATCAGCAAACGTGAAGTACTTTCTTTCTTCGCTCCCACAGGGAGTCGCCAAAGACGTGTTCGCGTAGGAAATAGACCACGTCGGAAATATTTGGCAATTGGACTTCACAAGGGAATTGTATGTGGTCGCCAAAAAGATGAATTTCAATGATAAATAATACGACTGATTACAAATTCGAAAACTTACAGAAGTAAACGAACGCTTACAGCCATAAAAATGACGGAAAAATGGTGGGGACGGATGATCGGAGGCGTTGTAGACTTGCTGCTGGAGGTGCGACTGAGGCTGACGTCGCCTGCTAAACTGCCGTAGACCTGGTACAGTGCGCTGTAGACTAGGTGCTGACATCACTGCTGACGTTGTAGACCTTGTTGCAGTGCGCTGTAGACCAGCGTCCTATGAAGCAGAGTCTGGCGAAGGTTGGATGCAGATGCTACGGGCCTTGGATGAAAACCTTAGTGGCGGAGGTTTGTTGTCTCTGTATTACGGTTGCCTCGCCAGGATTACGGTGGAAGTTGCCGGCGGAGGGTTGTTGCCTCGGTTACGTTGTGCACGCCGGGACGGTGGAAGTGCCGACGGAGGGTTGTTCACCAAATAACCCAGGCCGATGGTATCTACTAAAATCTAAAGGGTGACGAAGCAATGCAATTGTGTTTGGCTGATTGATCGTGTTCTTTTCTTAAGAAGTAGCGGGGGATGTATGTTTTATATATAGAGCGGAGAGAGCGAGTGCTCTTCGAAATACAGGTAGAGCTAAGTGGTGCTGGGCACGACGGCGTCTACTTTAGTAAACTTAAATTCTGTAAGAATAACATGAAAATATATACATCCCCGAAAGATCTAAACTGAGTTATGTGCAAAATGGCTCATAGTGAAAGAATGTAAAAAGGCCTCTCCAGTGGATCTATCGGAGTTTGTTTTTCCGTTAGAGATTCCTGCGAACCGTCCACTTAATGAGATCTGTCGTGTGGGACCTGTCCAGAAGAGTTAAGTAGACTTAGCTCACACTCCGTATTTTCAAAAGGGGTTTTAGACTTATGCTGTTACGGACTGAGAGTTTGGCTCAGTCGACGGGCTTGTAGACTTAGCTAAAGCCCGAGTTCCAATATGGGCTGTAGACTTACCACAGGCCCAGAGTATCTGTGTCGTGTCAACACAGACAAACTGATCTGAGGAGGGAAACCCCCCCCCCCCCCTTGTGCCTTTGAAACATCATTGCCAGAGAAAGGAGGAGAAGGGTAATAAGAAGAATCCGACGAAGAAGAAGCGACCACCACAGAGAGTAAGCCACTCGGATACCAGCTACGTCGAAGAAAGGGAATTCCACGGCCAATGTGAGGTAATTCTAGTGACGAGAGATGATTGGGGAGGGACAGGAGGTTAGGGGGGAGAATGCGGGAGACATTCCACCGAGGGTGCCGGTCGAAGGACGAAGGCGGAGATGGGAATTAGTCGTAGTGCCCGCTGGCAACGCCAGCGCCCTGCCATGACGTGTCATCTTGCAAACGTATAGGGAATCTTATATGGACTAAAGCTCTCATTAAAACAAAAATCTATCTTTACCAAAGTGATCTCATTGATGGGCCGCTTCTGCCCATCAAAATTACCAAATTATAGGGTCCAATTCGAAATTTGGAATTTCAAAATAAAGAACCAAAATACCGATGAAAGTTCATAATTTAGGTGTGGAAGACGATATTTTGAATGTTTGGTATTCGCACATTGTGACACGGGGAAGGCAGAGGAATAAATGATTCCAATACCGAAAAGGGAAGTGGGGGCGTCACTAAAGGCTGCGAAATGGAGTGACGTGGGATGGCAGAAGGTTGTGTAACGGGGTAACGGCTGGAATGAGTGAAGACTGAATAAGGGGAAAAGGATAGGTTGGAGATTCAGCGTCGACGAGCTCGCGCTCGCTGCTCAGAATCACCACCAGCCTCGTGCGGAAAGAAGAACTCGGATAACTCTTTGGGGCCGTGGATACAGAGACACCACACACGAACAAGACTAAGGGCGATTGCACAACACGGAGGATACAGATATACCACCACCGGTTTGATACGCTCAACTCAATCCGCCACATGGTATCCACCAACTGAAGAAAGAGGTTGAAGGAGAATTTTACTCACTTCCGGATAAAAGAAAGAAACAAAGTCTTACAAATGGTTTATAATCTGATCAAAAAGCTCTCTTCAAATGCTTACAAGGGCGCCCATTATATAGGGATCACCCAGAACAAGTACATTAAATGAACTTAGATAACATTCCATGCATGGCCATATTATTTTTTCCCCCCCCCCCCCATGGATGAACCATAAATGGCTTATTGGAAATGCAACAAACATAAATGGCAATCGCATGACTGATATGTTGAACTTGAGATGCATTCCGATGTAGAAGTTGCCTTCTATTTCGACGATCTTCCTTCGACGTTGTGGTATGTAGTCGATGATAAGGCAAGTTGACAACTCTAGTCCGATGGTCCTTCTCAACATCGTCGATGGTCCCTTATAACGGCTTTGTAATCGGAATATCAACTGCATCACTAGGGGATAAGCATTCGTTTTCCAAACTCGAACAAAACCGAATATCGAAATTCTAAATTCCGAATCTTTAAAATTTTTTGTCCCTCCAAATACCGAACCTGAATTCTAAATTTCAGAAATACCGAAATCGTAAATTATATCGGTAATTTGGATCTACCAAACTTTCGAAACAACCTAACAAACCCTGGGCTTAGACCAAGTTGACTGATCCCCAACAAATCACCAGGGTGGGGGGGGGGGGGGTGGGGCGTCTTCTCTCGATGCAATATAAATAATCAAATGCAACCAATTCAACTCCATCAACTTTACATGAGGCTACCGATAGATATAATCCTTTTCCACATCAATCCCAAACGGAATACAACTAAAACGGCAAGGAATAGTGAGGTGGAACTATCCAAGCCGTCGAAGGAGGTGGAGCATAGATAGGTCGGAGGAGGTCGATCACCAGAGGACGTCAGAGGAGATGAAGCATGGATTCGGGGAGGATAAGGAGAAGCAACCCTAAGCCTATTTTGATTTCTTTGTTCCGAAAAGATTGGGCAATGGGCTAAAAAAACTTGAAAGGGTCTATGGGCCAAAAGCTCAATATGTGATAGAGCCCAAATAATATTTCGGTTTTGGAAAAGCAAATTAAATCCAAATTTTTTTCGCGAACATCGAAACCCGAACCAAAATAACTAAATAATCCGGAATTTCAAAAATCGTCAATGTCAAAAATTCGGTTTGGTAATTATGAAATTTCCCGAAACTTTATGCTCACCCCTATTAGAAATAACGAGTTTTCGAAAACTCGTGTCTCTCATTTTTGTTATTAAAATATGAGACATTCAAAATCGTTTTTTAATATTGGGTGGATTGTTACCCAACATTTAGACGGGTGAAACCCATCTTATAATAAAAAATGGAAGGAGCGGATTTTTCTAAAGACCCATATCTTTTGTAAAATTACATATGTGTTTCCAGAAATCCGTCCATACGAGAAGTAAATAAGTAATTTTATAAAAAGTTCGAACCATTATTTAAGGAATTAAAAAAACAACAACATTATTATCATATTAATTCTTTAAGTTTGGGGAAGATGAATATATGAATAATACTGATGGAGAGAACTAAAAAATTTTGATCGAAGTTTTAAACATTAGGATATTAATCAACCAACGACGGTATTTGATATTTACATCACAGACAGGTTCCAACATTATGTTCGGGTGAAGATCATCCAATAGTTATCCAACATAAATGTGTGTTTTGGAAACCCTATTTTAAACAAAAAAAAAAAAGAAAAAGAAAAGAGACACAAAACCCCCCTTGGGATTACTTAGACTATAATTGGCCTAGTTGGTCAAAAGTGCATCTTTAACTCTTTGAGAAAGGGAATGGGGTTGGAATTCGCTCATATGGCATGAGATCGGTCTTAGATTCAAATATCATGGTAAACTGGCGCGCACGCAAATGGAGTACGGATCCTTCGAAACGTGTAATACTTTTTATAAAATCTGCGGTGAATATGTAATTTTTTTATTTCGACCAAATTTGAGAAAGGTTTGTTGTATAATGGGCTTAAAGGCTCGAACCGAGAGATATTTTGGCCCCATAACTCAAAACACGAAGAAACCAAAAAACCCACGACTTTCACGACGGTAACGTGCAAAGTACGCAGGCCTTGGGGGAGAGTGGATGGCGAGGGATAGCTTGCCTTTGCAAGTAGTGGGCGCCGGTGTCGCCGTCCGGCGGGCCATCGGTGGAGCCGTCGGTAATTATTCTTCTCCCCCTTCCCCCCCTTCCCGAAAAAAAGGCAAACCCAAAATCCGACCACCGGCTGAATTTTGGCGAAGTTAATTTGAATAGCAATTGGAATGGAACTGATTTCCATTATCCCTACTTCCACCACGACAGCTCAGGCGGTACTTCAAGGATCGCTCGTTCTTGTGTATTGTGTCCGTCTTCTTTTTTGGGAACGTTTTATTGGGGCCCCGTGGTGCCGACCGATTGGCTTGAAATTTCCATGGTTTCTCCGTAGGAGATAGTGTTTCGGCTGTCCAGTTGACAGGGTTGGATTTCTTGTGCAATTTCATTTCCTCCTTCATCTTCCGGACATTTTTAGTATAGATTTTTTTTTTTTTGGAGTCGTTTTTTAAAGCTGAGACGAGGTGATCATGTCAATTGTTGAGTTAAGTGGTTATTTTTTGCTACTTTATCCAACGTTCTCTGAACTTAGCACCTCAGAGAAATTCTAATTTGGAAGAAGGCTGTATGTATTGCAGAATGATTGTCGAAATTAAGCTTTCACTTCTCTAGTTATGTGCTCTTTGATATAAATATTTTGTTGAATGTTCTTTTTTTTCTAGTTTTTTTCTTGATCTACATAATTCTCATGTGTCCATTACTGCAGGAGCTGTCTATGGAACTTATGAGGCAATCAGGTACAAGGTATATATTCAGAATCCCCTGCCATTATTTGAAGAAGATGAGATTAGCGTGTGAAAATTATTATGGTTGCTTCTCTAATGTGCTAGGGCTGTTATGTGTGATGTCATGCAAGTTTTCTCCTTTGTATTGGTTTTTTGTGTTTAGGATATTCTTTGATTACTCTGACATTTTGTCCAAGATTAAGTGCTGATTTGCATCGTGGAAGAGCCTTCTTAGAGGAAGCAGATGGATGCCTTGGCATTTAGCCTTATTATTAACAGTGTAAATTTCTTTGGGGCAAGTTTGGTTCCTAAACAAATAAAAATGAGATCCACACTCAACATTTACTGGGGGAAGGAGGTTATCGCCGCGCCTGATTGGATTCCTTTTCTTGTTTTTCCCTTTTTGACTAGCACGTCTTTGGTTCCCAAGGTGGTCATTCTGTAGATAAATGTGCTTTGGGTTTTGTCCCAGAAAAATGTTTATTTCGAGGGTTCCATTTTCAAGAGGATTGAAAACCTGTTACTTTGTGCGAAGGTCCTCTGTTTGTCCTGATTTGTGATGGCAGTTTGCTTTCATGTTTATTTGCCTTGCCATCATATGATGCCGCTGATGCAACCACAGGGAGGGAAAAATGCTATCAGTTTGTGAAAAATCTGCAGGTTCCAGGTCTAATGAAGATTAGGCATGTGGGGCAAACGACGCTGGGGAGTGCAGCTGTGTTTGGCCTTTTTTTGGGAGCCGGTAGCTTGATACATTGCGGCAAATCATACTAATGTTTTGAATGCCTTGCTGGAATGTGTGTTGCCATTTTCTCCATGTAATCTCTCGTGCAGTACCTGATTTTTGAGTTGGTATGAAACATAGTATATTTATGCAAAGTGCGGGCATTGCGAAATCATTTCCCAAATGGTCGGGGCGATGTGATTGAATTTGAATCCCTCTGAGGTTCATAGATAGAATAGGAGCCACGTCTGTTTTTTCTCATTTATTGTGGAGGGCCTGGGGAGTGGGAATCCATCCATGATATTGACGTAGCTACGAGGAAGCAGAGGCTTAAGGCAAGGAATGAGAGAAAGGGTAGGAAAAGAAGCAAGGTACGGGCGGACGAAGGCTAGTAAAAAGAAAATGGCTTGCTTTGCGGTATGTTTTAAAATGATTTTTTAAATAATGCTAAAGGCGATAGAATTATCGACTTTTGTCTGTAAAGAATTCCGGTGGAGTTACTCAATTTTTTGGGATGAGCGAAGGTGTTTCTTAAGGAACCGATAGAGTTTCGGTTCAATTTCAAACGGGAGAACAACCACCTGACCGGACAGAGAGAAGTTCCTATTCGTTATCCGACACCCCTTTTTTCTAACACAAGGTCGGGTCGCCTCTTTCCTCCGTCGTCCATTTGTCGGGAGCAAAAGCAAAGAAAAAGTTCCTTTCTTGGTTTGTTTCTACCTCCCTCAATCGTTCCGAAGCCCCTCCTGATCTCCTTGACTCGCTCTGCAACCTCAGCTCCGTGTCGTCTTCTCCCTTTACTCTGTCCCGAGATGGAGAAGCCCGACGATGATCGTGCTCGGCTGCTTTCCAAGCAGAAGGGGGCTTCCTCCTCCCTCCTCTTCGGCAGATCCTTCACCATGCACTCCCAGCCCTCCGATGATTTACCTCCCCCACCACCCCACCCTCGAGAGGGCCGGCTCAATCCGCAACTTGTACAGTTCCTTCTCCTCCCTTAGAGGTAAGGTCAACAAGCTCCGTTCCCTCTTCGACGCCCCCAAGAGTCCCCTCCCCGACCACGAACCTCCCTCACCCGCCATCTGTCTCCTTGCCCGTTTCCAAGTTGTGGCTTGCCAAGTCCATCGGCCCGGGGTTTGATGGGTACTCGTCAATTAGGTTGCCCGGGACAGACGATAGGATCGTGTTGTATTTTACCAGTCTCCATGGGATTAGGAGAACGTTCGAGGATTGTTATGCCGTCAGGATGATCTTCAGGGGCTTTAGGGTGTGGGTCGACGAGAGGGATGTCTCTATGGATTTAGAGTACAAGAAGGAGCTTCAGTCTGTCCTTGGGGAGAGGAAGGTGACCTTGCCGCAGGTTTTCATTGGCTGCAGGTATGTAGGTGGGTCTGACGAAGTCACGCGGTTGTACGAGACGGGGGAGCTGGCTAAGCTGATCGATAGGTTTCCAAGGATGGCCCCCGGTTTCGTTTGCAAGGGCTGCGGCGATGTCCGATTCGTGCCGTGTGCAAACTGTTCAGGGAGTAGGAAGGTCTTTGATGACGACGATGGCGAACTCAGGAGATGCCTGGAGTGCAATGAGAATGGACTGGTTCGCTGCCCCGAATGCTGTTCTTGAGCCTGATTTTTCTCTAATCCCATCGTTTATATTAGTTGGTGAAAGAACAAAAACACAAGGTTTCCCCATCAAAGATCTCAAGAGGTGGATGCCATGACCCCTCTGACAAGGTGGCCATGTTTTGGTGAAGTCTTATCTGCGGAGATGGATGTTCATCATTCTTTCTACCGAGTGAAGTAAGTATAGTGGTTATATGGAAGTCTTAAGAAGTGGGTCTAGCATATTGTTATTATATGTAAATGATTCTATGGAGTTGGGGGAGGGGATGGTCTGTCTCCTTTTATGGGATTGTAAATCTGAGAAGAATGACAAATAAATTTCAAAAGACAAAAAAAGGAAACGAAGAATTTTGACTCCTTTTTACTACAAAATTTGTTATGATCTTACTTGAACAGCAGTAATTTTGATCTGCATATTTTTCTTGGTTCTGAAGGTGAGACGAGTGATATTGGTTGCTGCAGTGTAGATGCATGGATTGCTTGCATATTCGGGTCAGTAAATGTTAGTGACATCTAATTCAGGTCCTTCAAATATTTTTTGGCATGGAGTTATCAAGGGCGCTCTCCAGGGCACTCGCCTAGGCGCCCCGGGCGAGGCACAACGCCTCAGCCTTATTACACCAGCCTCCCTCTAGCCAGGTGAGGCACCGTCCAAAAAGGCTTGCCTAGGCGTCTTAAGGAGGTTTTTGGGAGACTTTTTCCTTGATTTCTGCATTTCTATCTAGGAGCCTCACTTAATTCACTGAGTAAATCTAAGACTGCAGCCTGCAAATATATCTTTCTGCAGCCTCACTATCTGTCTCTTGGATTTTATTGTTCATGTTTGGACTCTTTTGGGTATTTCGTTTCATCATAGAGGTATTCGACCGTGGTCCACTAGATTATAATTCCCCGCCAAGCCATCGGTCCAAGTCTGATGACATCAATCAGAAGAGAATGTCTCGTGCATTAATCACAGAGAAGAGATATGCCAACGAATCAATCTCATATGATCATCAAAATTTGTCTGCCTTTTATCTGTCGGTTTCATGGTAACATTAGCACATCTTGTTACTAACTTGATCATATATGTGCTTGATATTGATTTCATATATATATGTTGATTCATATTATATATACAAAATAATTTTCAAAATAGCGCCTCATATCTTTAAGGCAGCGCGATAAACAGGTACTGTGCCTTTATAATGCTGGGGAAGTAGTAACATTGACTGGGGACAGGCTGCTGATTAACCTCCTTCAAGGACCCTCTGAGGCAGAACGAGGGCTGTGTTGATCTCCTGAAAAACTATCAGCAGAGGTTCCTAAATTTGCTTATGGGAGACAATTCAAGTGAAGATCGAGACAATGATTCAAGTTCGACATCAACTCAGCAAGGGTAAGATCAAGAAGACATCCTCAAGGGTGAGATCTAGAACACATGTCGAAGGACACATTCTAGAGATTTAGGTCAAGATGATTCTACTCGAGCTGCTCGAGGACACTTCCTAGAGGTTCAGGTTGAGATGGTTCCACTTGAGCTCAATATGCCAAGAAACACCCCATGATGACACGTTGTAGAGCGGTTTTTTCTGACATCATGTTCACGCCGAGAGCGTGCGTGATCGGGCAGACCGAACACATCGGGAATTGTAAGGGACTAAAATAGTGTTTTGAAGAATGTGGTCGCCAGTCTTTTAGAAAAAACATTAGTTTAATGAACAAAGAAAAGAACACTTACTTCAATTTCTGGATAGCAAAATACAGAAAGACAATCGAGCAACCCTTTGGGGCCTTTGAATGATTATCGTGTGTTTTTACAAGAGACTGATCGCATATTTATACTAAAACTAAACATTATCCAAACGATAACTGCTAAAGAAACCGCTAACATAATCGCTAACACAACTGCCAGACACATTTAACACGTGCTTTATTGACACTACCTATACACTATCTACTTCGACCAAGTCCTAATAAAGTCCATCCCGAAAATGACAAGTGTCGAAACCTACAATAGGACTCTTCCTTCGTGCATCACCTTCTTCGACAGGGTCTCATCGATCTTCACCTCGTCCGTACTTCGACGCACCTAGTCCGTACTTCAACGTGCTCTGCTTTGACGACCTTGAACTTCGACCGAGCGCTCCTTTGATCATTTAATGATGGGCCTTGTCATCATTGAAGCCCAAAATGGCTTTACTGTGTAAACATTTAGCCTCCCTAGCGCGACACGTATCACGTTTTCAGAGAAACGTTTCAACTTTGGGGGTTTTAAGTTTACCCGCCTTTCTCAAGAAACTGCATGCCTCACATCCTCAAACTTCTCCTTCAAGCCAAGAAACCTCCTAACCCTAGGAATCATCATGTTTCGCGTTCCCATCAACAGTACTCCAAGTTGGCGTCACTGGACGATACTTTCAGGCCATTTCTGAGTACTTGGATCCTCTGTTTCCTCTCGACCTGACGATAGACGTGGCTAATGGCAAAGCAATCTTCGACAAGCAAGTCCCTCCGGTGGTAACCATCGGACCTTTCTTCCAATCGTCGACATTCACCCATCAAAAGGTGAAGTACGATTATCTCTATCCTTCCGTAGGTCTGCCTATGCATAAGACAGACTTCGCAGACCCCTCCTACTAGAGCAAGCCTTCGGTTCAGGAAAATCTATTTTGCTTCCCGACGGTTAGTACGTCCATGGGGTATAGTGAGTGGGCTATCAAGTGGTTAAAGGCTCACAAGACGGAATGGAAGTATAGAGGGATTTTCCATACAATTAGGCTATCAATCGAAGGAATACGCTGCAATCCTCGACCTGTGGCTGCCCTACTATCAGTATGGGATGTCAACACTAACTGCTTTCTTTTGCCTAAAGGCCCTCTATCTGTTACTTTAGAGGATGTCCGTTTCATTACTAGGTGTGATGCATCAGGGGTTTTCCCTACCTTGGGAGAAAGTGCTTCAGACTTTGCTCTTCCAGACCAATCTCCAAAAGCGATTATTGCTAGTCATATGGCTATCGATTCTGATAAGTGGAGAAGGCTCCATGAATTCGAATTCATGATAGTCTGGCTGTCAAAATTCATTTTCTGTGGTAGAGGGAAGCAGCCTTTGAAAATGATGTGTCCCTTGGCTAGTTTCTTGGTAAAGGCAAAGACAAATGTAGGTTTGGCCCCTTTGCTTTTTTGTCTCATCTATCGAGGAATGTATGAAGTAGTCACAAGCATAAACACTTGTGCTCTGAAGCCAAATTTAACAAAGTCTCCATTTGTGTTCCCGAACGTCCTTGGTACTTGCCCACTGTGGATAGTATATGGTTGGATCTACTTGTACTTTCCTCAATTCTATGATAATTTCCAATTCAAAGAGCATGGAAGCCAGTCATTTCTATGGGTCAGAAATAATCAAGAGCTTATGCTACGAGCATCGGGGAAAGCTTACTGCTAGAGGATACCTTAAGCAGCTGTTGGAAAAGGATTGTGTCAATTGGAGACCTTTCCCTGCCAATTTTCAGTTCCACGAACTAAGAGAAAAGATTGAGGCCGATGAATTTTGGAAGTCTACAATCTTCAATTCTGTGTCAGGCAGTTTAGATGTGTTTCAAAGCCCAGCTCTATCATTCTTTGAGTCGTTCATACAGACCTCTCGAAGTGTCGTTGTATTCACTTTTCTCATGAAAGAGCTGTAAGTTTTCATGAATTGATCTCATAATGGAATTTTCTCTCCCATTAGATTATATTCTGACTTGTATGAATTCATCTACAAGTTTCCCAGACAATAATGAAATTGATGAACATAGTGAACTTTCCAGCCGTTCATATGGAAATTGGAACGACCCTGACTTTCGACCAAATATGGAGCGAAATGTTCTGGAAAATTAGAGAATTGTTACATAAAAGGCAAAATTTTCGGACGACTTCCTGACCGGTCACTCTACAGGCATGAGAAAACCTTGTTACCTGGTAACTTATTTCCGCTTGCAACACGTGCGGGTACCTGTTTATAGTGACTAATAGAAAATTTTATGCAGCCTCGACTGCAATCTCTTGATCAGCCGACCCAAGCTCGTGAGATTGAAGGAAAAGCAAACTTCTCAGGACAAGCCTACAAGGAAATCCCCAAGAGTGAAAGAGAAGGGTATTGTAATTGCAGAGGCACACCCTGATCCTCCTCAGCCTAAAGCCAAGAGAAGGCTAAGGGTCGACTCCTCTTAGAAGAGCAGATTGACTCTGAAGTCCCTTTGCCGAAGAAGCCCAGAGGCAAGTCTTTAGAATCGACGTCGAAATCTGTTCAAGTCCCTCCCCGGGCAGGAAGCGAAGAGAGATCCAAGGAAAAGGAGCCTGCAAAGGTAATGTCAAAATTCATTTCAACATTCTAAGTCTTGACAACTAACTTGGCTCCTTACTAATGGCTTCACAGACCAACAGAGGATCTACAGCGCCAAGGTTAGCTCTCATGTCTGTGGCAGCAGGTGTTGATGATGCAATGCTCACAGAGGACCCCCCAAGTATCAGTGCATTAGCAATATTACACACCCACTCGAGGAAGGGTAAAATTCTCTTTCTCAATAATGTTAATTTCATGAGAAGATAGAATTTTACCTTCTTTTTATTTATGTATACTTTGTTGAAGAGATATTATGGCCGAGTCCGAGTTGAATAGATCGACTCGGACAGTTCAACTGAAGAACAAAATTTCGAGAACGTCGAACAAGGAAATGATGCAGAATATGCTGCTAATGAGAACGTCGATGTAGAGGACGTCGACAGAGAACATGTCGAAACAGAAGATACCTCTGCCAGACAATTTGAGCACACTTTACCACCTGCGGAGGCTGAAGGCCTAGAGAATCCTCAACATGAAGTCAAATGATCGAGGAGATGATGGTAAATTCCTCGAACTGTACCAATCAGGTGCTGTATGTAGGTGTTAAGACATTTATTTACGCATGATCTGATATTTTCAATCATATGAGCCTCCTATGATTGGCGTTGAAGATCCAGATGAAGATCCTCCTGTCGCACCAGCTGACTCTCAAGTTAATATTGAGACGGACCCAGATGTGATTCCAGATGACCCTCTTGAACACGAGCAGTTGGATAAAGGAGAGAACCAAGATGGAGAGCATCCAGACGATACCGAAGTGGAAGATCCAGAGGAAGAGCATTTGTCACAGCCATGGTTCAATCCTTCACCTGGAGAATCATCATCAAGTGCTTCTGCTGTATTAGAGTAGAATCCACAAGAAGATGATCTCTTGAAGGAAATTGAGGCTCTGCTTCGACAAGATGTCTCTAAGGAATCTTTAGGTCGTCTTCGGGAAATAGTGGGCATTATCGAGGAGACTCTTCGGCTTCTGAGTTCTTTCGACGGATTTGCATTGCTCTCGGCTCATTTTGGACCTCATAGGAATCCTATGCTGACGCACTCACAGCCAATGAGATATGGGAGAAATTTATGCAATCTCCCAGGAGATCTTCAGGAAACAAGCTGGATGAACTTGAAAGAGTTCGTCATGCTACCAACTCGCACTGTGAGGAGCTGCTGAAGGAAGTCTTCGAATTTCGAGCCCAATTGGCTCAACTTCGAGCCCGACTAGAGTCGAAGGAGCATGAGCTTAAAGTTGCAGAGTCTGAAGTAGAAGGAAAAGATGCTGAAATCGTGGCTCTAAGAGCCTTTCTAGAGCAGGAGAAGATCGCTAGGGGATGGTCAAGTAACAAAAATGTTGTATTTTCTGGTACATCATTATGGATTGGATTTGGGGGACGGTATTCTGCCTAAATAGTAAACACAGGTAATAAATAAGAGAATACTAAAGATTCGATCTGTCGATGCAGCAGAAGATCCCGTCTATTCTCCAACTAAAAACGATTGCCAAGTCCAAAGAAGAGGCTAGGCGTTTAATTCTATTAATGTTGGAAAACTTAGTTTTTATTTCAACATCGACCATCCATATTTGCATCGACCCTTGCATGACATTCTATCATTTAATGTCGTCTATTTGCAAATCTGGCTAATCATGAAATAATTACACGACATTAATTATAATCGCACTTTTCAAAGCCTTTACCGCTTCACAAGGCGATAAGGCTGACCTGCATCAGGTCCTGCACCAGCAATAAAGCTGTTAATATTTCGAGAATCTTGCCACAGTAAATCGGGACTGTTTCGATTCTCAAGATCTTTAAAATTGATTTTCTGCATTAAATTTTTTGGCTATAAATAGAAGCTTTTCAGAAGGCAAACTTCATCTCCTTCATTCTCCCTATTTGTTTGTTTCAAAATGTCTCGTCGAGAAGCCTTTTCCTTGAAAACCATCTCTTCGAAACCAAAGTCTAAGTTCACAACCTTAAATCCCTTTAAAGCCTAGGTCCACAACCTTAGGCAAGGGAGTTCTGGTAGTGGGGAATGTGGAGTTCAAGAGAATCCTCTGCCACTCTCGTTCGAAACAGATAAGAACGAGATAGGCGGACTGTTCGACATTTCGACTCCTCTTCCTCCTACTAGCAACGTGGAGAATTTGAAAGTGCTCTGTGAGAAGATGAGCACTGCAGCAGGGAGCAATAGATCCCAAGGATGCAGCGCAACAGAGTCCATCCAAGGAGAAGAAAGCGAGAACGGTGTGACAACCACCACTATTGTGGTTGCATCTCGCCTTTGTGTCCACAACAGTACCGGGACGTTCAAAGGGAAAATTCTGCTTTATGCTATGATGGTGTATTAGATTTTTCTTTATTATTGTCGATCTTCGTGTGTACTACTTTATATGTAATACAATGATCGACAACAATGTAATGGATTACTCATTTTCGATCGATCCTTCCAGCTGTGAACACAACTCAGGGCATCTAGCTTGTATTTCCCTAAAATGTGTCTGCCATATTGTGGGTCGATGTTTCTTGAGATATTTATCATTAATCTTTAAAGCATGCCACTCACCATTCAAGTTCGACAAATGATATGCATTCTTCGAATACACTTCATCGACTCGAAATGGGCCTTCCTAGTTAGAAGACCATTTCCCAAGGAAGTAATATTTCGTTCCAATCTGGAGAATCATTTTCCAATCTAAATTGCCTTGAATAAATGACTTCACAGTGACTCGCTTGTTATAATTTCTAGCGATTCGTTCTTGAACCTGGATTCGATTCAAAGCGTTGAACCGTCTCGATTCTAAACCTTCGATTTCCAAATACATAGCTTCATCATGGTCGCGAACATCTTTGTTCTCATGCATTTGAACTCGAATCGATTTATGACGAGTTTTGATAGGAAGTATTGCGTCGTGTCCATACACCAAGCTGTAGTGAGACTGTCCAATGCTTTTGCATTTTGTAACCCTTAAGGCCCACAATGTATCTAAAAGCAAAGTGTGCCATTGCCGAGGATTACTTTCAATCATCTTCTGGATGTTGTTTTTGATAATTTTGTTCATCGATTCAACTTATCCATTCGACTGTGCGTAATAAGGAGAATAGTTAGATATTGTAAACCCAAATTTCTTGGCAAAGTCTCGAATTATAGTGTTGTTGACAACAATTGCATTATCAACGACGATATTTTGAGGGATACCGTAGATATATAATGTCCTTTTTGAAAAAATCGACGACTTCCGCTTGAGTAATATTCTTATATGCTTTAGCCTCGACTCATTTGCTAAAATAGTCTGTCATGACCAGTATATAAGCATCACCCTTCGTGGAGTTTGGTCTTATTTCTCCAATCATGTCCATAACCCATGATCTAAAAGGCCATGGTTTTATAACTGGATGTAGTAGTGTAGCTGGTAGATGAGAGATAGAACCATATTGTTGGCATTTCTTACACCCTCGTGCCATGTCGATGCAATCTTTCATCATCGATGGCCAGAAAAAACCGTCTTCTGATTGACCAACACATGTTCTGTCCTGACACATGTTCGGTCCTGACAAAAAAATCCATGTCTTCTGATTGACCAGCACATGTTCTGTATTCGATACATAACACCATGGATCAAGTTGTAGAACCTTGCCGACAACTTTAGTTCGCGGGTTGCCCCCTTTCCAGGATTGGAGAGGAAGTCAACAAAAGACGTTCTCCAATCTTGCTTGAAAGTAAACACATTAACAACATATGCTGTTTCAACAATATCATATAAAACAGAGGACACTTTTTGAATATCGCCTCCTAGTTGTGGGAACAATTGTGTACTAGGTCGGAAATGAGACGCATGTTGTGCCAACTCATTGGCTACAACATTGTCCGTCCGGGGTATGTGCACGAACTTAACTTCTTTAAAAAGTGGGAATAATTCATGCACTTTATCCAAGTACAGTTGTAAATGATCGAAGGTGCACATGTTAACGTGGTTAAAGTGATTGATTACTAATTGGGAATCTCCATAAATCGTACAACAAGGAGCCTTAAGATCGATCAAAGTACACAAGGCCAGAATGATAGCTTCATACTCAATCGAGTTATTCGTAAATTCACCATCTATTTTGTAAGCTAATTTATGGTGAACTTGCAAAGGAGACGCGATGTGTATGCCAACACCGCATCCATGTGTCGATGCAGAACTATCGGACCATGCTTCCCAATTTTCATCTTCTTCTGGTGGGGAATCTAAACTTTCCCCATAATTGGCAAGAAAATCTATTAATACTTTCACTTTAACTACCACCTATGGTATATATTGTAAATCAAAAGGAGATAGGATGACACTCCATAATGGGCTATCGAAGAATGTTTTAAATATTGGAGTGTTAGAAACTATGTAAACAATGTTATTTCTAATGTAATGCAGCATTTTCAGTACAGAGTAATATACTGAAACTTTTCGTTATTCGAATATTTCACCTCAACTGGAGTCAAAATGCGTGATAAATAGCTTACAACATGTTCTTTGTGATTTTCATCCTCCTGGTCTAACAGTGACCCAATGACCCGTTCTCCCGCGACAACATATAAAATGAAGGGTTGTCCAACCTGAGGAGATACCAACACTGGAGGATTGGACAGATAAGATTGTCTCAATGGTTTGCTGATGATATTTTGTCCAGACGAATTCAACTTTTCCTCGTAACAACGTTGAAAAAGGTTGTGTCTTTCCAGCAATATTGCCAATGAAACGCCTTAGATAGTTTATTCGACCGAGGAAATCTTACAATTGTTTCTTCATCATTGGAGGAGGAAGATCCTGAATAGCCTTGATCTTTCCAGGGTCAATCTGAATTCCCTTCTTATGCACTAAGAAACCAAAGAACTGCCCTAATCGAACACCGAATGCACATTTAAGTGGGTTCAATTTGAGGTTGTGTTTCCTCATATGGAAGAATTCTTGTCGTAAATCATCGACATGACAGTCATCCGATACATATTTGAAAATAATATCGTCGATGTATACTTCTATAGTTTTCCAAATCAAGGAATCGAAGATTAGATTCATTGTTCGTTGATATGTTGCTCCTGCATTTTTCAGTCCGAATGGCAAACAACCCATTCGAAATTCCCTAAAGGACATCTGAATGCAGTTTTATAAATATCTTCTTCAGTAATGAAGATTTGATTGTATCCAGAATATCCATCCATAAAGGACATGATTGGATGACCAAAAGTTTTGTCGATGAAATCATCTGCAATTGGCATTTGATATTCAGGTGTCGCTTTATTTAAGTCTCTGAAGTCGATGCACACACTTATATTGCCATTTTTCTTCTTCACAGGTACAAGTGATGATATCCAATTGGTATACCTCGAAGTTCGAATATACCCTGCGTCAAAAAGTTTCTTTACTTCGTCGTAGACACTTTGGCTATACTGAGGTGGGATACGTCGCGGCGTTTGCTTGACCACTTTGATGTTGGGTTTGTTGGGAGCTTATGCTTCACCAAACCTCTATCCAGTCCGGGCATTTTAGTATAACCCAAAGCGAAGCAATCCTTAAATTCTTTCAAAGTACGCAAGATTGAATGAAAATGTTCCTCGTCGATCATGTTATTAAAAAAAGTTGGTCGAGGAACTTGTTCTGTTCCTAAGTTAACCTTTTTAAGAGCATCGCATGGTGTCATTAATGACTGTCGATCTTCGGAAGAACTTAAATCAGAGTAAAGACAACACGTTGTTTCATTCATCATAGGATGTATTACAACACTAGTCAAACCTTTACACGATTTCAAACCTATGTTCGACTCATCCTCTTTAGCACGTTGGTCGGGACTATCAACGTTCAGTGAAGTGGCATCTAAACACAATCCTAGACTAACCTTAGGCCTAGCTAGTATATACACCCGTAGTCGCTCCATGATATCGGCGACTACGTCTTCTTCGACGTTATCAAGCATCACATTCCTCCCGGAGGAGTCTGTCGGGCTCCACATCCGGGTTAGCAACTACATTTCCGTCAACATTATCGACATTTTCCTTATCATAATCGAGCCCAAGCGCATCCTTTATTGCCTGAAGACTTTCGGCTAGTTGTTCCTCATTTCGAGCCTCAGTAGCAGCCTCGACTTCTTCAGGGACGCATCAACGTGTGGATGAGGAGGGGCTCCATATGTAATAAGATAATCAAATGTTCCAGATGACTCGCCAAATGGTCCAACATTGGGATCACCAAGGTCGTATCTCTTCTTCAGACTGAGGTCTTTAACAGTCCCCACGACTTCTCCAGAAAATATTTCGACCAAGTTAATATTAGGAGTAGGAATCGATTCAGGAGGAATGACTTCTACCTCCGATTCTAACCACATCATTAATTCTCAATGAAGAGTAGAAGAAATAACATAAGCTTTATGCAACCAATCTCTTCCTAACAGAGCATTAAAGGTAGTTGCCACATCGATGACAAAGAAGGCAGTATTCATGATCAGTCGACCAACTTTCAGTCGAATCGGGATTGCACTTATACTTTTAGACGTTAAACGATTGAAGCCACTTATAGTGATATCTGTGGTTTGGAGGTCATCTCGATTCAAACCAAGAAAATTGAACGTACTCGAAGGGAGTGCATTCACTGTGGCTCCATTATCGATCAAGACATTCTTGATTCGAACGTCATTGAAATCTGCCTCGATTTATAAGGAATGCATGTGATATTACATTGAAGCAGTGAGTTTCGAAAACCAATGAACAGGGAAGCCCATAGGCCAATGAACAATTTGAGAAGTCGAAAGTCCAGGTTTACCTGTATCCTGTCGACTAATACTTTTGCCCGCGAATTCCGGGGGTAGGATTATCATGTTGCTGCACTCAACAGGGCCGATGTTCGGACTTGGGAAACCATCCTTGATAGGATTATAATCTGAGTCATCGAACTCGTCATCACCTAGAGGAATACAATGGTCCAATCGAATTGCTAATTTACGAAGTACTGTATCAACAGCAAGCATCTCCGCATCATTCTAACGGGCATAATTAGCCTCTCGATCCACCTTCATCTCTTTCTCCTCTGCACGCTTGCGGCGTCTTTCTTTCCTCATCTTATTACTTCGAGAAGTTTCAGACCCTTGTTTAGTCACATGTTGCCAGTACCATCGGTAGGCATTCTAAATTTAAACGCCTTAGATTGACATAAATCATCGTTGAATTTAGGATATACCTGGATGTACTGCCTCAAACGAGGATCATATCCTTCTATAGGGGAAAATACATTATCGACAACATCAACACAAAATATCTTATTGATCTCATTCTACCGAACTTTGGAGTCTTTATACGTGTAATCTCGAACATGTTGGCAGATTACATGACAATCAACTTCTGAAAGTAATTATAAGAGCACAAATTGCACAATTGTGAGATCAGAATCCTATTCTTTAAAATAGGGCGGCATCTGTTGCATACCCCTCCTGCTTCCAAGAATTATGCATAGGTGGACCTTCCTTTAGAGCCCATGCATCGAGCTTAGGTGCGGGTCCTACTCCGGATGTGGACTTGGTAGCATGACTGGCCTGGCCCTCAGACGGAAAGATCATTGCTCTTCTCAGTCGAGACAGAGTCGCTGGTTGTAGGAGTAACCACCAAGCTGTCAGCTACGCCAGTGACTTTCTTCTGAAGTTTGGAAAAGTTCAAGTTCCCTTTGTCCATTCTGCCTTTGTTGAGCTTCCTGGTCACAAGCCCAGAGGAAAAACGCCTATTAGTGAGGTCCTCTACGATTGATCCGATCCCCAAGGCGACTTTCTCGATCGAGGAAAGATCGAACCATGCCTCAGCCTGGTGGGATTGAAAGAATTTCTTGAAAGTGAAACACCTATCCGTGGGATGGGTGTAGTCCATATGCCACTAACAGCTTTCGTTCCTGCACTTCGAAGCTTGAACAAAACACGAAACGACTCTATTGTTCAGGAGTCTTTTGAACAAATTGTTGGCTACATAAGTTTCACTGGAAGTACGCGATCCCTGCAAGGCAGAATCAACAACATCAACTACCCTTTGATGGTATGTACCTCACAATTAGTGAAAGGTTTGTCGACAGAAGCGGATTCATCCGACTCCTTAAAACAAAGGACTTTTAACTCGATCAAGTCTTGAATAAGGTTCCTGAAGATCAAGCAATCACGAGTTGCATGTGTGAATGGCCCACGATATTTGCAATAGCTCTTCTTCTTTTCCTTATCAGTTTGTGGTAGTCCATGTCCAGGCTTAAGTTTAATTTGACCCCGATCTTTGAGCCAATTGAAGCTCTCATCTGCTTTGTCCATGTCGAATGAATACTTGCACTCCTCATTTAACTTTTGGGAAGCCTTTCCTTTGAAATTTCTCTTTGCCAAGACATCGCAGATGGTAGATTCCCCTTTGACAAGTTCAGCCATGTCTACTTCGATGAGGGAAGTTTTTACTTGATATGCTGATTTAGTCGATAGGCCTTTCAATTCTTCTCTCAAAAAGATTTCGTACTTAGTGGCCATCTGAGCAAGATCGAATAAATCTCTGGACCTTTCTCCTTGGATCTTTTTCCGAATTCGAATATCCAAAGCTTCCTATGCTATTTCAACAATTTCCTCCTTGATCACAGAGGTCTTACATCTGCGTCGAGCCTTTCGAAACCGTTGAAGGAATGGTGCTGCTAACTCTCTAGATTGCTGTTGCATTCGGGTTAATTCTACTATGGTAATGGTTGCATCCAACGTGGCAAACGCCTGCATAAACTGCTTTTGCATTTCTTGCCAATTCTGAATCGAGTTGGGAGGCAGGTGCGTGTACCAGTTAAACGCCGAACCAGTAAACGAGTTAGGGAACACTCGAAGTTACCAAAACTCATTATTAGATGCTTCGCCAGTCTGGTGAGTAAATCGACCAACATGTTCTATAGGTGTCATATCATCCTCGCCAGAGAATCTAGTGATATCCGGAATTTTATGTCCCCTCAGATATGCATAATCTCTGTCGATGTAATATGGACAAGACGTCCTGTAAAAGTTCACCTCTTCCCTTCGCACTGCACCAGGAACCATCTGCTCAACCAATCGAGTAACTAAGTCTCTGACATTTGCCAGTTCGGGACGCATCGCGGTGGGCCTAGGAACGTCTCTTTCGAAGGTCCTTTCCCTCTCGTTTTGGGGCCTCTCCATATCGAAAGCCTGCTTGTCCCCGTTAGCAGCAGGACGTTCTCTAGTAAGTTCTTCGAAAAGTTTCCTCCTCATTAGAACATCTGCAGTGAGAATTCTTTCAGGATCTTCGACTATCGATCGAATATAAAAACCCTCTCGTCGACGATGGAGTGACGCATAAGCGGTTGACCTATATTCACCCTCATTATCACCATCGGAGGTTTGTCCTAAGTGCTGACACGCGAAACTGGAGTATAGGGCCCTCTAACTTCCCGTGGGACCCTAGGCCTACTCGCTCCAACATGATACTCATAACTCGGTTGAAAATTTTCTTGACCCAAGTTTGGATTAAAACCAAACCTTCGCTTTCCCACAAAAATTGACATTCTTCTAGCCAAAGTGGCCGGAGAGTATTCATCAATGCTTTCGGTTAAGCCCGGAATTGTCTCTGCCTATCCACGATCATGCACGTGCCGAGAACGTTCGTGATCGGGCGGACTGAACCCGTCGGGAATTAAGGATTAAAACAGTTTTGAAGAATGTGGTCGCCGGTCGTTTAGAAAAACATAGTAGTTTAATGAACAGAGAAAAGAACACGTACTTTCATTTCTAGAGAGCAAAATATAGAAAGACAACCAAGCAGCTTCGAGGTCTTTGAATGATTGTCATGTGTTTTTACAAGAGGCTTATCACATATTTATACTGAAACTAAACCTTATCCAAACGATAACTACTGAAGAAACCATTAACATAACGGCTAACACAACTGCCAGACACATTTAGCACATGCTTTATTGACAATAATTGTACATTACCTATTTCGACCAAGTCCTAATAAAGTCCCCCTAGAAAATGAATAAGTGTCGGAACCTACACCAAGACACTTCCTTCGAGTATTACCTTCTTCGACAGGGTCTCGATCGATCTTCACCTCTTCCGTACTTCGACGCACTTGGTCCGTACTTCGACGTGCTCTACTTTGACGACCTTGAACTTTGACCGAGCGCTCCTTCGATCATTCAATGATAGGCCTTGCCATCATTGAAACCAAAAATGGCTTTACCGTGTAAACACATCACCACACGTTTATGGACGGTTCATCCACGATCTTTAGATGGTTAGCATTAGTTTATTGTAAATAGGACCTTTGTGCTCCATTTAGGGCCACAAACATTAACCCTCTCGGCGTACACTTTTTGTCCCACGCTTCCCCATCTTTCCACTATTTCTGCATTTTGTTTGACATCCATTATTTGTGTTGTGTTTTTGTGTTTGATGAAGTCTACACTATTTACCGTGTTTAAATTTCCACACTCCGTTGAGAATTCCGACGACCCACTATTTACTGCGGTGGACTGTCTTGGAAACAGATGACCTGTCAAGATCATTCTCCAAAGTTGCCTGGAGAATGATCACTCTGTTTGGTTTCATTGGAAAATGATCTCCAACGGAAAAGTGACAAAATTTCAACCTTTCTTCTAACCCCTTCTTTTTAGCGGAAACTCATGCATTTCGCTCTACAATTTTAACATATTCCTATCCATTTTCCCAACTCATTGGAAAGCATCCCAACATCTCATTAGTCTAGAGAAACGGATACACGAAGCGAAATGTTACAGTTGGAAGTAATCCCGCTAGATGATACACAGCTGTGCCTAACAACTACTGGTCAATAATCAAAGGTAATGTACAAGTGATAAATTGCATGGCTAATTAATAGCTCCTCCTAGCTAAGCTAAAGCAATCGTGGGCAGAAAAGAACAGGAGAACCTCACATTTCTAGCTATTGAATAAGTGGGACACATTCAAGCTCAATCTCCAGCTCCCCCCGCTCAACATTCTGCAACTTCAGAGTTATATCTTGCTTTATTTTCCCCTCCGCCAGACAGATCACACTATCCTTCACCAGGGTATTATCTCTGTTAGCCACCCATTTTCCGAGCTGCATTGGCTCTGTGATACTCGAATTCTCGTATGCTTTGGCTGCCGAAAACAATGGCTGAATATCGATCTCTGCCTCTCCCATGAAGTCATCAGCTTTAAATGTATCCTTGTCATAAACAAGCTGCAAGCCGTTGTAAGTTGAAAGGAAACAAAAGGTGATTCCCAAGCTCAAACCTCCAAGGGATACTCTAACCTTTAGCATAAAAATTCATGAAATCTATTGAAAAATATGCATCTGGAATTGCACTCGAGCAATCTTTCACGAGGAGAAATCTCAAAATCATGACCATTTCAGGTAAGCACGGAGAACTATGAGTGAAACCATTGCAATGATCTCTGCCATAATTACCTAAAATAAGGCTAACCCTCAGGACAACACGCCATGAGGATATATTAGGAGAAGGGCCACTCACCACTTTCAGAGAGGGAATATTATCCGGAATAGACAGCATCAAACTTTCGTTCCACACCGGATTCAAATTATTCTTTATAACACGCGTTTTAACTGACTGCATGAACATAGAGACATAAAACTCATTTAGGAATACAAGAACTTAAATCTACCTACTACTAGTGAGGACTCATGACGAATTGATCAACTTGGAGGCTCACCTGCTGGCCCAAAGCAAGTATGACGTAAGGATCACTGGTCATCACATCTCTAACGGCAAGGTTGGTGCCTTTAACCACGTTGACCTTTATAAGTCCAATAAATTCGACCATTCCTGCCTACAAAATAGCAAATCCAAGTAGTGAGTTCTTGATGCGCGCTGCAGATGAATTTACATATCTACACAGTCAAAGGTTTTCTTTTATAAGGTTCGGTTTCATTTCTCATTCTGTACTTCGAACGCCATTGCCATGACATCTATTTCCAGAAGTACAGAGACCACAAGTTTTATTGATAGCCAAATTCTGAAGAAAAAAGAATTTACCACACTCAAAAGAGCATACATTGCGATTTCATCACCGAGCTAACTTTCAGAAATGTTCCATAGGAAGTAGGCCTCGATACTCAGCTAAATCTTGTTAACCAGATATTGGAGAAGTCAAGAAGATTCTTGAAACTCTTTTGAGATTGAGCAATTTCATAATGATTACCAAACAGAAGAAAACAAATAAAAAAAGAATGTCCTCCAGAAAATACAATCATAGAGTAATTACCATAGAGTTTTTCTTCTTGTACGATTTCAGCTCTGAGCTCCTTCCCCAACTGTTTCGAAATGCCTGTCCAATCCGATGCCGGGTCGCTTGTTTTTCAAAATGTTTCTTCTCTTGGCCAGGGGGGTTGAATGAGGTGCTACTGCCTTGGGGTGGTGGCAAGTTTTTACGGACAGGTGGGAAGGGGCAGGACATTGCCTCCTCAGCCTCGAGAAACTGTTGAAACTCATACTTCCGCCTGAGATTCTCAAAGGGTGTGCTTTCACTTAGAACTTAAGAGATCTTGCTCCCCTAAGCATGGAAAACATGGAAACAGATTTACCTTATAAAATCGGCGCGTTCCTCTATAGAAGAATCTGGTTTAGGCTTAGTGATATTTTCGGGAATGTAAGCCTCATACTTCATATTAACTGCTGAATTTCCGCCCAAGCTTACTAAGGAATCTACCTGTTCTTCTGTCCATTCATCAAGCTTAACAGATATCACCTGCAGCAATTAGAAGCATGTATCGTTATTTTGCACAAGGAACAGCGGTCTTATTCAGGAAAAAAATGAGTTTTCTTCATTCATAAAAACATTTTGGCAGTGAGATCTCGAAATCATACCTTCGAGATGTGAACTCCAAGGCTTCTATGAACTCCAGAACACTTTATACAGATGAAAGCACCAAATGTCAAAGATCTGTGATGCATTAGTTAAATATTATCAGGGACAAGTTGCCATCCATGGTTATATTGATAGATATTGAGGTTTGGCAAGCGAGACCATTAATCAGATTCATAACACGTTTCTGGCACAGGGGGACTAAAATAGGACTACCAGGTCCTTCATTTTATGTGAGCCATCCTACTGTCTGTCTGTCTGTCTGCCTATCTTTCTTTAATGACCTCAGCAAATAATGGTGGTCATTTTCACATCTTTCTTTACAAATTCAAGTCAATCTAGCCTTTTTTTTTGTATGCTGACTATGGAGGATACACTGAATAAAATCGACAATGACGATACTTACACCCATTTTGGGTCAGGGGAATCACAATCTGCACAAAAATTGTTGCCGAAGTCCCGCATCAATTTGTCCAGCCGATCTGTTGATCCTATCAATAGGGGACACAAAATGAGGTTATCCAATTGGTGGAGGGACTAGGCCTTAAAGAACAAGCTGTGCGTGTGATGACAGCTATCAAAAAGGCAAATCTAGGCAAGTTGCTTTCTATATGCAAGCGCAGTAGGAAACAGTGTCCATAACATCACGGTGCAATGTCACTAAAAGCTTTGAGGCCATGCTGTCTATTCGGGATGAAAGTGGCGAGTGGCCCTTCTCCTAATATATTCTAATGGAGTGTTGTCCTGAGGGTTCAGCTTATCCTTGTTACTTATCAACAAGAGCTTTGAGGCGTTAGGTTCTTATTTAGCTAGACAGACAGACGGATACTTGATTCGAGTTCACAAACAAACAGGAAAAGGTGTTTCAGAACAAAGTTAGACAGAAATGCAAGGGAAACGTCAGTTCGGCCACATATTTGAAACAATGTAAACCATAAGGAATAGGCCAAGCAAATAGAAGCAACACGGGAGGTGATTACCGGAAAAGGAAGGCAAGGTCCTGTTGCTGGTGGTGGTGGTCGTGGGGCTCCGGCAACCCCAACCGGGGGTCTCGGAACGCAAGAGATCAAAAAGGCAAGGCGCCGTCCCTGGGAAAAAAGGGGGTCATATGAATGGATGGGAAACGTCAAAGAAAATACTTGTAATATTAAAAAAAAAAAAGTTAAAAAAGGGGATGCTCCAAGGATTAAGGGGAGGGTAGATGCATGCAGAGAGGCCGCGGTTTCTTTCTAAAATGCTACGATTGGGGCATTCAGGGAAAAGAAAGACAGGGGATCCACTCGTTTACCTGGGAATTCATTGCTTGGGGCGGGATTATCCTCGGACTGAGCAGACATGTCAGAACACGAACACGAATCAATATCAACATGAACATGAAATCTCCATCCCACACCTCCTCTCTCTCCCCTTCTCCTTCTATCTCTCTCCCCCTATCGTCTACAATATGCGGGATCCCATATAATCAATCCCACACAATTCAAGTAGCCAAGATGAAGGAAACTGGGACAGGGAAAGAAAACACGAAGAGAAAAGGAGGACGTATTTTCTTTTTTTTTTTTTTTTTGATGAGGAGGGAGGGGAGGGAGGAAAGGAAGGAAATAAACGAAAAGAAAAAGAGGAAACCCAGATGAAGACGAAGGAAACCGAACCCAAAAACAAAAACAACAAGTTATTACTCGCCCGCCCGACAAATCCATAGAAAAGAAGTGTATTGGGGAGAGCCTTTCCAATTTGATTGGTCAATCCAATTCCCACCCACCCGCACCCCAGAGTCAGCGGCAAATCAACCATATCTGGTTATTTTTTCCCCCTCCCTCTTGCCTTTTACGAACAGAACAGCGCAGTCCATTTAATTTATTCTCCCCTAACTTTCGTTTTAACAACATTTATTATTTTGGTTATTTTAGAAAACAAGGTGACACACATCTGTCCGTGGTCTTAGAATTTGTATAAGATACCACCCATGTCCACGCATTCTTCTAATTTAGTAATTAAAAAAAGGATCGGTGTCGTTTTAGTTAGTGGCTGGCCATCCAAAATGGGGAAGCGCGTATTAGGAGGTCTTTTCAGATTTTTAGGATGCGTCGTCTGTCTGTCTGGGCGGTCCGACTACACGGAAAGGGACGTTTGGTAAAAGAGCGTTGCACGTTGTCGCCAGCGCGTCAGCAGGACAAGACAACAATTCCTCCCGCCCCCCCTCCCCAATAAAAAGCACCCATTTAACAAAGTCACTTCCCGTTTTGAAAAGCCCAATCTATTTCCCCAAGACATGAGACTGCTTATAACGGAAGAGGTAACGATCCGTGCACGGATAGACTAGAGCACGGTATAAAATTTTCACAATTTTTTGTATATTTGTACATAAAGTCTGATTTTTTTTTAATGTACAAAAAATTATTGTTACAACGTCGTACAATGTATAACGTAAAGCACCGTTCCAGCGTATTACAATGTACAACGTTCGAACGGTGATTTGTTTGTACATTTTGTAAATTTCAATTTTTGTACTTTACAGAAGAAAATCACTGTTCTAGCTTTTTGTACAACGCTTGAACATTGTTTAACATTGAAATGTACAAAAAATTTTGGTACATTTGCACATTACATTTCAATCCTATTTTCATGCCTAAACGATTTGTCTCCTTAGATTTTTTTCGTTAATGTTAATTTTTTTTTGTAAAAGCATTTAGGCTTGGAAGTAGGACCAAGCATTCAGGCTTGATCATATTATAATTGTATGCTTATCTCTAATGATGATCTTCAACAAAGTGTTACTTAGGCATAGCTAATGTAAGCTGTACATTGCTACTCTACAGTAAGCTGTTACCTTGATGAGCTTAAGGAAAGTAATAATGAGCTACAACTAGTGTGAGCCGTACGTTGCTACTATACAGTAAGCCGTTATTGGTTTGCTATGCTTGCACTGGAAATATGGAAATGAATATTTCCTTCTGATACAAGTTGGAATGAGCATGGCCGAGTCGAGATCAAGTCGAGGGGAGCGCTCGAAATGAGGAGCACCTTCACCTGTTGAAGTGGTCAAGTTGATTCATCAACTCGAGACCGGGAGCTCGAGAAAACTTCAAGACGGGCCGGCCGACGTCAGGCCCAGTTTCCTAAGTTTTACTTTTTGGACTTGTTTTTAATTAGCTTTTGATTTTTACTATTTTGGGCCTAATGAGGAGTTAGGGTTAGCCCATTTTTAGTCCTCTATAAATATGACTATTGTGATTAGGTCAAGAAGGGCCTTTTGAACTTTTTACCTAAATTTGGCAGCCGTCAAGTTCTTGCATGAACTTTGCACAACTTCTCTTATCGTTTGGTGGATTCCAAGCGTGGCGAGAGTTTATCCGAGCGTACCCATAATGGTGGTGTTTCTGTGTCCGGTTGTGAGGCGTTTAACCCTCGTGACAACCATGGTGTTGCTTCGGCTGTATCCAACGACGGTCCGAGTTTTATCCGATGAAGAACTCGGGGTTCGTCTAGAGAACTACTTCGATTTGCTCAAGGGATGCTCAATACCAGGGAAAACTTGAGATCACTCTAGGCCGGGACTTGCGTGAAGAAAGGGTTGGCCGACGTCATGCCCAATTTCTTATTTAATAGTTTTGGACTTGTTATTCATTAGTGTTTGTGCTTTCTATTTTAGGCCTAATTAGGAGCTAGGTTTAGCCCATTTTTGGTCCTCTATAAATAGGACTCATATTGTTAATATGGTTTTGATGATGAAGCCTTGCCTCCATATTCTACAGAAGCATGTATGATATGCTACAGAAGGTGCTCCTATAATCTATAGAAGCTCATGCTGTACGTTACAGAAGGTTACAATAAGGAATGTTCTGTAAGTAAAATCATTACCTTAATTAAAGGAATGATGTGCAAAAGTATTTTTGCAATGCCAAAGGACTAAGTACAGACTTTGGTAAATATGGAAATATATTTCCATAAATTAATTTTAATTAATTAATTAATTAATTAATAATAGATAATATAAAAGTGATCATTCCTTTGAAATATTGTCAATCATATCTTTTCTGATTAGCATTAATCAAACGTGAATTTCTTACCGAAAGAAATAATGAGACTCTATCTTTCCATTTCTGAGAGTAATATATTTCTCATATTGGAAGGTTCAATAATGACCTTCTGTAAGTTAAAGAACGTCTACATTTATTTGTATTTTGATATGGATGAACCTCTTTAAACCTTTTCACTAGTGATACCATCCAGGTACATGTGTAATTACATTTGGACGAAATCAACTAAATTAGGAAATAGATCAATGATTACTTCCTTTTATAGAATGTTACACGTCTGTAGAACCTTCTGACCATCTGTTACTTGCTGAGGATGAAGTCGATCAATCTTTATTTGATTCCCAACGGTAACATGATAGATGTAATGCTGCCACAATTTGGAAACTATATTCTATAACTAATATGATTATTACGATAATAGATTACATACCTTGTTTTGCAACAAGATACTTCCCATCTACAACAACACGACGTCCTGTAAATTATTAGCCTAATTTAGATTTATTTGATTAGTTACAAATAGATTAACTCGATAGTTAGTGATAGTGTATCAAAGTAGAATAGTTGAGAGACGATTACATTCGGTTGATTTTTCTTTGAGTGTGCCGTTCGTGTTCTTGACGCAACATGGGAGGAGCGTGAGTTACATAAGGCAGTATCGTTGGTAAAGCTTATGGGAGAGTGACCTAAGGGACACGACAGACTTCGGTTGGAGGCTGTGGATAGCGTTAGAGGGGCATGGGAATTACTCGGCGAGGAGCCGAGGGGAAGTCGTAGCGGGTAGCTGTGCAATTTACGAGGACACCGTCCGAGGAGGAGTACATCCAAACACTACATTACTATTGTTACTCTTCGGGTACATGTGCTATAGATGGCTGAACTTGCATCACCTTCTAGAACAATCGAACCACTATAAATTTGTGTCTCATTTACGTTTGTTTACTAATCATTTCATATATGTTAATTGTACAGAAGTTGCAAACAAAAGGATAACCGTGCAAATACAGAAGGTTGACTGACGAGTTACAGGAGGTGCTACACTACTTATGTTCCCACGTCCGTTTAAATCTAAACCTCTAAGGTTTCAAAAGTTATTAAAAATTATTCCATTGGTCTGATTGACGACGTATACGACAGATCACTTCGGGTTTTGTTCGATAGCCTCTGTAGCAAACAAAAACCTCATGCAGTTCTGTTCTTATAGGAGGTCAAGTCTTCCGCTGGGGTTCTGTGAAAAAGTTTAAAAGTGATCATCTGAGCATTAATACTAATTCACCTCATCTTATTCTTAATCACTGGGCCAACACGTGTTTAGGGTTGACAAGAAGTTTTTGCACACTTTTCATAAATTTGGCAGCCGTCAAGGTCTTTTTTTGAACTTTGCACAATCTCTCTTATCGTTTGGTGGATTTCCAAGCGTGGCAAGATTTGATCTGAGCGTCCCCATAATTGGTGGCGTCTTTGTATCAGGTTGTGAGGCTTTCAACTCTTGTGCAGTCCTGATGGTGCGTTGGCTGTATCCGTGCCGTCCGGGTCCTGTTCTTTTGGTTTGTTTCGTCGTTTCCGTTCATTATGTTTTTTTGCCGTCATTCGTAGTGTTTCCCGTTTCCGTGGCAGTCACAAATCACTAGGGTTGTGTGATCTGTGTGATTCGGCGGAGAGTGGAATGTGCTAAGTGATTGTGATGCGGGGACGACAAGGAATAGATGATTCCAATATCGAAACGAAGCGGGACATCACTTAAGGTGTGGAATGGAGTGACGTGAGAATGGTCAGAAGGCTAGATAAAGGGGAAGAGTTGAACGAGATGGGTATGAAGGATAGGTTGAGATCAACCTCCACGAATACAGATACAGCACCGTGAAAGAAGACTCGGATAGAACTTATCTGTCACATAGATATAGACACATCATCGTGAACAAGATTGAGGGTGAGGAAGAACACTGAGGATACAGATTCACCACCACCGATTGATACACTTTACTCAATCTGCACTTTGAATCCACCAAATGAAGAACGGGGTTGAAAGAGAATCCAATCCTTCAGATAGAAAGTCAAAAGTCTAATATGGGTTTTAAAGTCTGAATAATAATCTGTGTTTTTCTCATAAACTCTTACAAGATAAGGGCTTATATAGGCCACCCAAAGAAAAAACAATAAAGGAAATGAAATAAACGATATGGAAATAAAATCAGAAGATAAGGAAGGGAAATATTTAATTTCTCCCGAAAAGATCTGAAAAGGTAGTGGAGCAGGGTAGTGGAGCAGGCGCAACTCTTGGGCTGCAAGTTATGAGACCTGAACGTCATCCTGACTTCATTATATGAGAAGTCGGGTTCCGCCGTGTGAGGAACCAAACCCTGTTTCTCTTTCCTCTAAGTGACTCTTTGTGGTTGTTTATCTTGTGCTTATAGACATGATCTAATTAAGAGGAGACAAAAGCTGTGTGGAAATCCTCTGTTGAGCGATTAAGTGCTGAAACATTTCTTTGCTGTGAACAAGAAATGTGCAGCTCCTTGAGAAGTTGTTCTGTCATTGTAAGGAATCATTTTGTGAGAATTTATATTCTAACTTCAGCGTTGTCTGTATGATTTGATAGACAGGCTTACGCTAAAGCGACAACGTGCTGTGTGAAAATCCTTTGAGTTACCAACTTCTGAGCGTGAGCATCCATCTACTGGAAACGAGACGGTGTCCACTGAGTGAGGAGCTGATTGTTGACCCGGAGGTATATTCAATTTCTTTAAAGATTCTAAATCTCACTTCGT
Organism: Melastoma dodecandrum; assembly: GCA_029817715.1. Taxonomy (NCBI): domain Eukaryota; kingdom Viridiplantae; phylum Streptophyta; class Magnoliopsida; order Myrtales; family Melastomataceae; genus Melastoma; species Melastoma dodecandrum. The sequence continues at coordinate 37,357 of JARUPY010000567.1, forward strand.
GAGAAACTGAAAGCCTAGTGCAAGGGCATTTTGCACCCATTATATTGTATAGTGGAATCACTTTGTTGGTGGAAAGTGGACGTATGTCAATTAAAGCCAAACCACTATAAATTATTGTGTCTATTATGATCGCGTATACACTCTTACAAAAACCTACTCGACCAAATTGTAACGCTTACAGCGAACATATCTCATCATTTGAGAAACGCTTTATTGTGATACCATACGCTTCCGCTTACATTGAGAAATGGCCGAAAAAGAGATAAACATTAATTCACGCCCCTCTTAGTGCACATGAATGATCCAACAATGAGTCTTCAAAACCCTCCTCCCTTGCACTTAGAAAAAACGGATTGCATTTTATTACCGACATAAGAGGAGTGGCGGGTCTTGAAAACGCAACATTTGTTCCTCCACAAAAGACGGGTCTTCAAGACCCGCCTTTGGAACAATTAGACATGTAGTGCTTGTAGCTCAATTAGTTAGAGTATCCCTTCGGTAAGTATGAGGTCTTGAGTTCTGCTTTTTCCCACTCTTCCCTCTCATTACTTTTTTCCACCCCAATCTACCAAAAAGTAAAGCAACATTGTCGCCCTTAGGATTCACGTAAGTTAAAGGTGGCGCCTTTGATCAATTAGGCCATCTTGATGCTTGTGGTTTAAGTGTTCCAATTTTGAAAACTCGTCACTCCCATTTCTTACTAATGACGAGATTGGTAAACTCGCTTTTGGTAAAAAAAAAAAGGTTAATTAATGTTAAAGTCCAATTAAGGATTTTTAGCTCTTTTTTCGACAATCCCCGCAGCGGAAGAAATTTTCTATAAAACAAAACATGGCGAATATGCTTCTGGATGATAGAACGTACGAAACGCACACCAGAATGATTCGTATGACACAAGAATATTTATAGTGGTTCGGGACGCTTTGCTTATTTGCATTTTCTGAGAGTGAGTTGTATTTTTTTTGTTTGCACGTGCAGTCTGTTCGCCGAATGGGCCAAGCCCAACTTTGTTGAATTTTTTTACCCATTTAAGCCAAAATTTGATAGTTTCATTCTTGAAGGGCTGGGGATGTACTGTTCAACATTCATTAATTTTCGAGCTTGTTTCAACATTGTTTGATATTTTTCTTTAGTATCGTGTCATGCAGTTTTGAATGCCTCTACTCGTTTTAGTACTGGGCACATAGGTACATGTGACCCATCATCACCATTACACTTGGGAGGGAATTCTCTAAGACGTTGTAACAGACCGTATGAACTTCTCCGCATGTGTAAACACTACGACGAATGAAAACCTTAGAGCAGACCCAACTAACAAATTTAAAGTATATGAGGGAAGGTTTCTAACTTGTAACGGCCCATGGGCCCAGGTCCACAGGCCCATAGTAATCATCCTTTTCCACCTACTTTGATCTAAATAATTATTTGTGACTGTGCATATGACCATCATATATGAGTTCGGGTCCAACGCCCGAATCGGGCCTAAATCCATAACCCAATGACATGAGTTTGGGCCCAAAAGCCCAAATCGGGTATAACATCCGTAGTCAGAAACTTTTTTAAGAAGTGCACCACCACATCTTCTTCGCATGTTTGAGTGATAGAGCGAGTAATTAGAATCCTCGAACCATCTCTGGTTTTTCCGACTTTATATCATTCTTTTTAAATAATGTTGGTGGGGCATGCATTAACTTACCAAGGTTAAGCACTGAACCATGTTTTCTATGGAACCATAAAGGATCATTGTGCTCCTTTTGTTCCCATTAGGATTGAGCGGGAGGGGCGCACAGTAGGAAGGGCTTGTTTCGGGTGCAATTTTGAGCAGTGCCAGAAGGATGATAAAGTGAAAGCAGGCGCACGCTCATACAAAGATGTGGATCCAACATGCGCAGCACTTTTATTCGACTCAACTTGCATTTTTTGGAATCCTAGATGAATTCAAATCGAATCCAAATTCAAAAAACAAGAGTTTTTCATCTGAAGGGCTTGATTTGGGTTCAATTTTTGCAAGGAGTTAAAGAGGATAAAGGGAAGCCATCCCTTAATATACACAAATTTGTGCATCCAGTCGTCACAAAACTTTCATGCTTCTTAACTTTCAATTTCGAAAGGCAACATGAATTTGAATTATTTTTCAGTACATTAGAAGCATCATTTAATTGCACGAAGGGATTGAATCGTGTCCATTTGTTAGCAACACAATATGGATGACGAAGCCGAAGAAGGAACACGACTTTCGTAAAGTTGTGCATCAACCGCACATTACTTTTATCCTTCTCAACTTCTACTTTTCAGAATCCTAAATGAACCTAAATTGAAGCCACTTGCATGATAAACAAGATTTATTTCTCTGAAGACACAGTGCATCAGTTCCATAAAATTGTTCTTCAAGGAGGTGCAGAACTTTCGTGCTACTCAACTTGCGTTTTTGGAATCCTAAATAAAATCGAATTATTTTCCAATGCATTTAAAATATTAGTTATTCGTACATAGATCTTTATTCTGGGCTTGTTCTTAACAATGACGTATGGAGGACGAAACGAAACCAAGCGCACAACTAACGCAATCTTGTGCATCAAGCAAGGGAAAACTTCAGTGCGTCAGAACTTCATTTTGGGATGACTTGATGAAACCAAATTGAAAGCAACACCTTAAAAAAAAGAGTTGTTCGTTCGATGAACAATGAGTTAAGTACGATAAAGGAAAGTCAGTGAACAACTTATGCAAAGATGTGCATCCACCAAGCATAGAACTTTTCGTCCGTCTCAAGTTGTGATTTTCAAATCCTAGATTAACTCCAATTGGAAAAAAAAAAACAAAAAAAACAAGAGTTATTCGTCAGACGATCTTGACTCGAGTTCATTTTTTTGCAACGAGTTATGGAGGAAAAAGCGAAAGTCGACGCTCAACTTACACAAAGTTGGGCATCCATCACTTACGCAAAATTGGGCATCCAACAGCAATTTTGAAAACCAAAATGAATCTGAATTGTTTCACAACACATTAAAGAATCACCTATCCGTACGAAGTGCTTAACGCTGGTCCATTTGTTGAGAAAAAGTTGAGGATGACAAAGCAAAAGCAGGCACACAACTCACGTAAAGTTGTGTGTCCAGCATTCGCATTACTTTAATCCTTCTCGACTTCTATTTTGAAATCCCAAATGAACCTAAATTATAACCTAAATTGTTAATTTCTTAGCGAAAGAAAGTGAACAACTTACGAAAGGTTATTCATCCAGCCGCATAACTTTTGTGCTTCTCAACTTGTATTTTGGAAGACTAAATGAATATTAATTATTTCCCAACGAATTTAGAACATTATTTATTCGTACGGAGAGTTTGATTCGGGTATTCTTCTTATCAACGACTTATGGAGGATGAAACGAAAGCCAAGAGCACAACCGATGCAAAATGATGTGCTTCAAACTAGGGCAAAACTTTCCGGGGTCCAAACTCTTTGGAGGCCTAGATGAATCCAAATTGAAACCAACTCTTTAAGAAACAAGAGTTATTCGTCCGACATGCTTGATTCGGGTGCATTTCTTTGCAATGTGTTAAGGAGGACAAAGCGAAAGCCAACGAACAAGTCACGCAAAGTTGCGCCTCAAGCAGACTCAAAACTTTCTTGCTTTGAGACTTGCGATTTTTTAGAAGGCTAAATGAATCTGAATTGTTTTCCAATGCATTAGAAACAACACCTTTCTTATCAACGACAGAATGAATATAAATTGAAAGTAGGCGCCTAAATTATGCAAAGATGTGCATCCAACAAGCAATGAGCTTTCGTCCGCCTCAACTTGCGTTGTTGGAATCCTTTCAAATTGGAACAAAATAAAAAAAAACAACTGGTATGCATACGATGGGCTCGATTCAAGTTCATTTTTTTTAAACGAGTTAAAGAGAACAAAGCGAAAGCCAGCGCTCAAGCTACGCAAAATTGTGACTCCAACAGTTATAGAACTTTCGTACTTCCGAACATGCGATTTCAGAAGCCAAAATAAATATGAATTGTTTCCATAATACATTAAATATATCACCTATTCGTATGAAGGGCTTGACTCGTGTCCATTTATTTGTAGAGGATGACGAAGCCAAAGCAGGCACACAACTTATCATGCTCTGTATGGACAGAGAGGATGTATGGTTAGGTTCCATTCGACAAATTTTAAACTTGGAACGATACTTTTCTTTACCGGTCCTGACTTCGTATTGTCTGAATTATAATGATACTTCCTTTCACTGTTTTTTCGACATAACTTGTAAACATAGTGGGTTGAATCTTCTGCATTGATTTTTCTAGTCCATCGATGATTCGTGTCGTTCCACATGGTTCAACCAAGTAAAAAACTTTGGAGCTTGGGACAAATCGAATAGGATGCTCGAGATGGGAAGTACCTTTACGCCGTTAGAGTGGTCGAGTTGGGTCGTCGACTTGAAGGGAGAAGAACTCTCATCTCGAGATCAATCCAAGTCAAGTTCTTCCTTCTCGAGACAAGCTCAATTCTAGATGGATTTAAGGAGTATTCAGCCCATCAACGGGCCTAGTTTTCTCAAACTAATCACTTCAGAGCTTGTATTTACTTATCGTATTGGTATTTTATTATAGGCTCATTAGAAATTAGGTTTAGGCCTTTTTATATCCTCTATAAATTGGATGTCTTTGTTTAGGTTAAATATCTTTTTATTCACCAACATGGAGTTGGTCCAAGTGGTAAAAAGCTTGGATTCGCTTAAGGAGATCTCGGGTTCGAAACCTACCGTACGCAGCCACTCCTGTTGGTAGACTCACCCACCATAGCCAGGTGTCCTATTCGGTTCGAGTCCGGATTAGTCTGAGCGAAGCTCCGGAAACCGGGCGGGCAACCCAAAAAAAAAAGCTTTTTATTCAAAATTTTCTAATAGACAGTAGTTAAGTTCTCTTTGAACTTTTTGCTACTTCTCTTATTGTTTTGCGATTTTTAAGCATGGCGAGAATTATCCGGTTGGGTATCGATCAACCCTCCTGATAGTCTCGTTGGTGCACTTGTTGTATCCGCGACCGTCCGAGTCAGACCCGTTTCAGTCTTGGTGGTAATTTCCTGTATCCGCTGTTGTCGAGTGATATACCTCTTGGTTGTTTCGTTGTTTCGGATCCTTTTCGTCTTCACCATTGTCGTAGCTCTACGTTTACATAAAACGTCCCCCATCGATCGATCCTGAAACAACTTCTGAGAAGAGTTACCTAAAACAAATGGTTGTTAGAATGAATAAATTTAACAATGTTTAGAAAAAAATAACATGTGTACGATAATTCCAATTTCAGGTATAATAGCGTCAAAGCGGTAGAAACAACATTTATCGATTGGGGTAGAACATCCATGTCCATCCTCATTAGGAGGAGAGCACTTCCCTAAAAGGCTTGTTGGACAACAGATGGGTCATCATAGTTTAGGGATGACTTTCCAAGAGAGTCCTTAACATTCGGAAGAATTCATTTCAATACTAGATCATCAGGCCTCTAGGTCACTTGACATTTTTTATTGAAAGTTCATGACATGCGTTCTTGATAATATTGCATGTGATGTTCGTCGGCGAGTTGTTTCTTGTCGCTGAAATCCAAATGAGCTAGGTGATGCTGCATATAAACATCTTCAGCCGCATATGTTTCTTGGAGGACTCGACGAGAAGAAATTTGAACCTTGATTGGTAGAACTGTTTGTGGTCCATGGACCTGTTCGAAAGGAGATGCCCCAGTTGAAGTGTGTGTTGTCGTTCGGTAGACAAGTAATGCGTATGGGACCTTTTCGTATTAGAATGATGCTATATTCGCATTTGCACTCTTGAAGGCGACAAGAACCATTTTCACTGACAGTCTTGAAGACACGTCGATTCCTATGGGATTATGCTTAACCTACTTTAGGTCTATGCTTTGAGATTAACCTGACCCCAGTTTAGAAATACGTGATTTGTTGTATTTCTCTAAAATTGGGGTTGAACTAACTTCACGATGTCATTTTAGTTGCTTGGGGATGATATTTACCAATTTAATCCTTGAATGTTGATGGTGATTCTATCATTGAGATTGATGTTTTGAGTGGTGACTATATAGAACTAGTTAAATGAAAATGCTTCTTTGAGTTTGATCTTTGATTAAATTGAATGTTCATAGGATGAACTACAATGAATATTGATATGTCTTCTACCTGCATAAGGAAATAAATGAGAAGGTCCTTGCGAGGACATCCAAGTGGCGTAAGGTGGGTGGTGGGTGTTTGGAACCTTGTCATGATTCCTGGTTCGAACCCCATCACGCACACTCCACTTGGAAAATTAAGGTTGGTCTCCTGGGCGATGGCTAATAAAACCCAGGAGCCGCCCGCCAAAAGTAAGTCCACCACGAACCCCGCTGATATAAAAAATAAATAAATGAGAAGGTAGACGGTAGGCTTGATTGACCTAAATAATAAGATTAGAAAAAAAAAACCTTAGTATAAAAAGTTAGACAGTTTTTAAATGAAATGTGGCGATAAAGTTGGGCTATAGTGTTGGAATTTGACACTGTTGCGCGTTTGAAGTCTTCGGCGAACAATATGCCAACTTCAAAGGTACGTCTACCTCGAATAAAAATAATGTATGATGCACTACCTCAGACGAGGACAATTATATATGCTGGATATGTCTTAACGCACAATTAATGTTTATATGCCCCTTTTTTAAAAAAAAAATTGAGGTCAATTTTTAACAAAATAAATCGAACAAATATGATAATAAGGTCTTCAAAAGATAAAAAAAAAGTGAGTTTGAAGTCAACTGAAAACGAATGTCTTGTGCGATGAACACATAATATTAGGACGTCTCCATTTCATTCAACGATGAACATATCGTCCGCTTGGAGTAGCTCATGTAGGATCTTGTGCAACAATTGAGAGTATTGTGAATACAACTGCCCTCCCCATCTACCAGTCATCATCGATGCAATGCCCGAGTATCCATCCACCGCGTCCAGACACGGGAGCTCCTGCCATGACTGTCCAAATCCCAGAGCTTAAAGGCAATCTAGATCCAAAAGAGTTGGATCGATTGGTTGGTTACACACAGTCGAGCACGTCATCGAGTATGAAAAGGTGTCAGAGGAGAAAAGTGGATGAAATGATTGCGTTGAAGCTTAGAATTAATGCAACCTTTGGTGGAAACATCAACTAGCATTGTCGTCGAGAATGACGAGAAAATATCAAATCATGGTTGAAGATGAAGAGGCCACTAAGAGGTTCTTGTCGGAAATAGCGTAAGCATGATATGCTCGTTAAGTTGCAATTACTATGACAAATCTCGAGGATTGTAACAAATTGATATAACACTATCCTAATTTTTTGAATATTAATTTTCCTAAGCTTTCAAAATTACTATTAGGGTTACTTTGCAAATTTCCAAAATTGTTAACCTTTGGCCAATATTTCTAGAAATTAACTCTAATTTGGTACAGTCCTCGAGATTATTTTTTCAACATCGAGATAATTTGGTAAATCTAAATCCCCAATACAAAAATTTAAATATACCCAAAAACACTAGCCTATTTGGTTTCCGGAAATGGAATTCCGGATAAAATGAAATGGGAGGAGAAAAAAACACCTAGTTTTTGGAAGGGAGTTCTTAAAAAAAATGGTGTGTTTAGTCAAGGAAAAAGAGGAGAAAAGGAAAAGAATGAAATGGACATATTCCCATTACTCTTTAAAATTTAAGGAATAGAATGGACATATTCCCATTTCTCTTTAAAATTTAAGGAATAAAATAGAAAGGAAGGGAATGAAATAAAAATGATAAGAAAAAGGAAATTAATAAGATTATTAATCAATTCCATTCCATAGCCGAATCATTAAACCAAACGCACCATAAATAATACTTTAGGCATTAAACCACCCAACGTTGAACTTAAATTTTGACATTTAACCATAAATCCCGCCCTAAACTCAAAATTTGAATCATAAAATGAAAACAATCCGTCTTTTTCAAATAATTGACATAATTAACTTATCATAATAATTAGATAAATCGCGAACTTAAAATTGACTATCAATTTTAAGAAATGAAAGGATCCCATTTCGTATAAAATAATAATAACTTTCATTTTCTCCTAGCGTGCATTATAAATTATCCACAATTCCACCGATTAATAGTTTGGCCTTCAAAATTTTTTGATAAAATATTTATATGGCCTCGATTTGCGTCAACTTTGATAGTTGACATCAATTTAATTTGTTATATGAATTTATCACCAACTTTTGTTTTTATATTGATTTTGATCATTTTGAATTTCATCGGATAAAGGCAAACGACATCTTAATAGACTATGTACTAAAAAGGAAAAAAAAAGAAAAATGAGGATGTGGAAATATGATTTAAGTCTCCGTCGTATGATTTTCTAGCTTAACATTTTGATGGCCAGGTCAAGTGTATTTGTTGATGCTGTCAAAATTGAGTAAAATCGACAAAGGTAGACTAATGAATCGATTGTAGAAGCTATTGCTACAAGAGAAGGTGGAAGATGAGGTCGTAGGATCCGATGTTATATGACACATGCTATATTAAATCCTCGTTTGGTTCTTGTCCGACGAAATTCAAGATGACCAAGATCAACATGAAAATAGAAGTTATAACAATGACCCAAAGTTGAAAACACAACTTATATTTTGTCAAAAATTTACATCAAAATCTTTAACCAATCAGATCAAAATTGCTGCTAAGACAACTCATGGTTGGAAAGAGAAACCGTCCCTGTTCCTGCCCCCGCCCCGAGTGCCTATCAATATCCTATCGGCACACTAAAATTTTAAACCGTTTCCCCCTATGCAACAGTATTCTTGGCAAACAATTAACTGGCTTAGCATTGGCCTTTGCTATGCAACTCAACTAAAGTCACCATACCCCTTGTCCATGAACTGCAGCGGGACTGAACAGCCAGAATAAAATTCTAAGGTTACAATGAAGTCTTTTAGAGCATAAGAAACATTTTGTGTGACATTTACAGCTTCATATGAGTAGTCCGATGACAGCCAAGTAAAATCAAAGTGAAAACAATAAAGCAAAGAATCAACCATGGAACATGGAAGCATCGGAGTACATCAATATTGCTGAACTGGTTACACCAGGAATAAAAAGAACAAAGGTTCTCTTTACCTGCAGCTCACTACATCCAGGAGCCGCCACAACATCAAAAAAATAATATGGATCCAACGAAATCGCTGATTATATCAGCACCACCAGCTTTCAAACGTCTTCCCTCCTCCTGAATCAGTTAGGATAGTATGAGACCTCTTGAGTGAAACCAGAGCAAAGGATAAGCTACCGCAATTCATTGTTACCTATTAGCAAGCCTTCCGCCTGTCCACCTTAAGGGTCAGGTTATACCATCTCTTTTTCTTTGGCCTCTCCCTCGCTGTTGACTTCTTGTCTCTGACTTGACACTCTTCTCCAGCCTCTTTAAAAGATCCTTGGCCCTTGCCTTTGCTTATGCTACGTTTCAGTGGTGGTCTATTCGTGTATGATGCATGTATTTCATTCCGTTGCTTTAGCAGCTGATCAATCTTAAAGATCACACCAATGGAAAGAAATCGACACAAAGGTGCCTCAATTTGCTATGCAATCACACAACAAAACTTAGAACAAATTCACAATGGATAGAAAAACAGTTCTACTAAAATATACTCACTGCTTGCATTTCTTGTGCATATCGACTAGTCATCTCCGTAAATTGTGCCAAAACCTGTTCGCACGGAGAAAATCAGAACCAAATGAAGGCATGTACACAATTATGAAATGCAATTCCTGCCGCTAAATGTGAACAACAAAAACCTCTCTGTATTCAGTTTCAAACTTTGACAACTCTGCTCTCTTTGTTAGAATTTGAGCTTCCACCGCTCGGAGATATTCTTTTTCTTCAGTAAATTGGGCTGCACAAAGTGCTTCAATCGTGTAACTCGCACTTTTGAAGAAGTTGTCACCTAAAAGATAATTGGAAAAATCCTACCTCAGAATTCGTCGAGCTGAAAGTAAAGTGGAGAGTGTGCAAGATGATATAAAGGCAGGAAACCAACCATACACAGCGAACACATGTGTTCCGGCCTTCAGTTCAGTTATTTCGCATGGCTGAAAGCCATCCAACTTCTTGAAGAAGGTAGCATCAGGATCCTTAGAAGTGACCTACAACAAACCAAGTACCCCTTTCAAAAAAATGTAATGGGATTTTAATCTAAAACAGAACTATCAAAAGTAAGACAAAAATTGATTAACAATGAAATCCATATAACAAATCACTACTCACAGAACTGATGATTGGATCCAGTCTATAAACAGGGAAGCTGAGGAAAAACATTCCTGCAGATGTCACTTTCCCAGTTTTTGCACTGTCCTCCTACAATGAGGGAAATATGATAGTGAACACTAGACAAAAAGAAAAAAAAAAAACATTTCATTTGGGTCTGTCTTAAGCATTTTCAACAAGTGGATATTTCCCAACAAACATGTCAGAAAAATAAAGCCTCTGAAAAGAAAATCCATTGGATTCAGGTTTGTCATAGAAAATCTGATGGAGAGGGGAGATAGTCAGTACCTGTAAAGCAAGGCTTAGTCCACCATTCTCTTCTCTATCAAAATATAGCAACTGTAGCAGAAAAGCAACCAAAAACATCCAATAACTTCCCTAGTTTCAAGCATAAATAAATAAAAGCACTGCAGCATTTGTGACATTACATTACAAATCACTTACATGCATGGGGTGATCCAATTAAAAGGAAACTGGCACCTTCATGAGCTAAAGACTAAAGAAAGCTTCATAAAATCATACTCCGATTATCAATACAATAACAAGTATGTTATGGTGCCTGAAATCAAGTTATTTCGGTTGCATCTTTTGCTGAGTGAATGTGTGCTGCACATTATTTATTATACTGATATGTCCAGTTGTGAAAGAATTGAAACATGTCGACACATAAGGCAGTACAAATTTCCATAATTGATCCTGACATAGAATTGATCGACTGCATTAGGACCTTGAATTTGCTTTTCTCTGAGGATTGGACTCGACATACAAATCCAGCTTGTGCTTCATCCTCTTTTATTGTGATAGAATAGAAGTGAGCACCTTGCTTTTCAACCTGTTTGACCAAATGCATGGTTAAGGAGTCTCTAGATGCAAGAAAGACTACCACCAGTTGATCATGTCCTGACCTTTCTAGTAACAGGTTGCCCAACTAGAAGAGGATAAATCGTGACGGCGCCATTGAGAGCCTCCTCCAAAACAGTTGCGGAAACAGTTGTCTTAATGGGTACACCAAGTTTACTTATGTACACAAAGCAATCAAGAAAGAGATGCAAGGAAAATTAAGTGTTAAACAGAATTAAGGTATCCTCATTCTCAAGGACAAGGAATAGAAATGGAAACTCACCTAAAAAGTGCGGCAAACATGGTATTCACAGCTCCCAAGCTCGAAAGATCCAACTCTAGTTCTTGCCTTTCTAACTCAATAGCCTAAGTAGGAGAAACAACACAATATTACCCTCAGAAAGTAACAGAGAATGTAGTTTCAAATGCACCAAATATTGTGTCCTGCCTCGAAGCCAGTACTGTCATATTGCCGCCTTTTGTCCGGATCAGACAAGATATTGTACGAAAAAGTGACCTCTTTAAACATATCAGCAGCCTCAGGATCATTTGCATTCTTGTCAGGATGGTACCTTGGAAATACCCCAATGCAAGATCAATGAGACAGCATGATAATTTTATTCATGAAGAAAAAATATTCACAAAATTATACAGCCGATATGGGTACCGCTGCTTCTTTGCCAATGGTTGAACACCCCAACAGTTCATTCTCTATTCAGATACAAAACATAACAACAATAAAAAAAGTGAAAGTGGTTGTGTTTCTCTCTTTCTGATTATTTTAAGACAACTAAGAGATCTGTTGTTAAGCTCTTTTTGGTATGTTTGGTTGGCCTGAATGGAAGCGAAAATAAAAAATCCACTTTAATCTATTACATTTCATCCCATCAAGAAATGAATAGACCAGAATTTTCGATTTGAACCAAATGACGCCTGAGAGTCAGAGTCTCTGAATGAAGAAGTCCATCATCAAATTACTGAATATAGATAGGACAGTCCTTAGATCAACACGGGTGTTTTACAGGCCACAGTCTCAATAATTGGGACAAGAAGGCACACATAGAACGTCCTACCATCAGATAAACGTGACACTCCACGAGAAACAGAAGGAGATGCAGCCCATCGCCTAATAAAATGGAATCTAAGAATTCTCACAACGTCAATTATCTGTATACAGTAATTTGATGAAGTCCAATTTTTTATAGATTTACACCATGTCACTGGATCTCGCCTAAACAACAGCCCAAGAAACATCTGGGATAGCACTTAATAATGCACAGAATGATCTGCAAAGCTAGAATATTCCGAAAACCAATTTCCGTCACCGATCTTCCGAGACATAAACAGATTACAATGGAAGTGAAGGCAGCAGTCAACTAAATACAGTCCAAAACTGAAAGACAAGAAGAACAAGAAGCCAAATCAGTGCGGAGGAAGGAAATTAAGGGAAGACAAATACTTGAGGGCCAATTTACGGTATGCGGACTTGATCTCGTGATCAGTGGAGTTGCGGCCAACGCCGAGGACTTCGTAGAGGTCTTGGCGAACATGCTTCTTGTTGTTGCAACTGTTGGAGGAGGCTTCAGATTTGAACTTGGGAGTAGGCATTTCTTCGGTGGTTGTCGTCCACGACCCAATTTCCCCAGAGAAACAGAAAGAAAGAAAGAAACCCTAAAATAACCGAGGGGACGACCGCTTTCCCGTACACGTCGTTGAATTGCCAAGCATCGGGAATGTCTGCTGGGATCGGGAGAGATTAACCAACCCCAGACACATGATGAATTACTGTACCGATTAACACCGACGGAGAGGAGAAGGGAAGAAATCGAAACCCAGCTCAATCAGTCATCAGGAGTAGTAGTTGTAGGGTCCTTTCGCTGATAGTTCAAAAAAGTTCATTAAAAATGAAATATTAAAAAAGTAAATAAATTCACCGCCCAAGGGTGATAAGATGGAATGTAAAAATTCCATTAGATATCATTTATGCCCAAATGAAATAGATAGGAAACGAATTTGAATAGACTTTTCATATCTTTGCATTAAAATTTCAAAATTTTTATGGTTTTGGAATACATCTCAAAATGAAATTTTTAAAATATAATTATTTTATCTGGACAACATCTTTATTATTAGTATTCTAAAATTACTCTATTACCGTAAATAGATTAAAAAATAAATTATTATAATTCATTATTCAATGTTTAGGGTTTATTGTAACTTATGGATTAATTTTTAGGATATATGGTTAACGATTAATTTTTATATTTTAAGGTTTAGGTGATGTTTAAATTTTAAGGCTCATTTTTCAACAATCAGGGCTCAGTATTGGGGTATACGGTTTAAGTTTTAGGCTTATTAAGTTGTTAATTAATTTTAATTTTAAAATTAAAGAAAAGTACTCTATGATATTAAAAGTGGAATAAAATAGAAAAATTTTGCCTATAGAGAGTCTAATAATATAATACAGACATACTACGAAAATTTCACATAGTCCCATATCATACATTAAATATGTATCCTTAAATATAGTTAAAATAGGAAAGATATATGTATCAAATACGGAAGAATGCGTAATTGATAACAAATGTCGAACAAACAAATTTTTGTAATGGTCACACCATTAATTAAAACGAGATGAAATATGATGAAATCAGAAATAAATAACCAAATGAAGCAATAATTGAATTATTAAAAAGCCTATTATTAATAATTTTCCCTAGAAAATTAATCAAGTCGTTAATTTCCTTTTTCATTTATCGAATTCTTAAATTATTAACTCAGAATTCAACGATTTCTTTAAGCGTGTCTCGAGTGTTCTAAGTACGTATTCTCTTTATCAAGCCAAACCATTATGTGTTAATACTATATACCTCATTTCTTTTAATTTTTTCACCAAAATAGTAAAAAGATTCACCAAAACTACCAAAAATCACGAAATAAAAAAATCAGCAAAAGATCAATAAAATAAAAAATAGAGTGCAAAATATTTGCCAACTAAAATTTATCAAATTAAAGGGAAACAAATAAAAGACAAAAGATTGCAATAACCAAAAAAGATCCATAAGGGGTATCGATCAGAGAAAGAGATACAGACACAAGCTTGGAGGGAAAACATATACAGTTTGGGAGAGGGCCTTGGGAAAGAAAAAGAAAATTTTTCTCTTCTACGTACAAGCTGATTGGAGCCTACGACACACGTCGAGTCGAGTCTATCTTATTTTCTTAATTCATGTGTCTGCTACGTTTGAGGTTATGATCTCGATCAACAACGAATTTTGTCGTCCATCATAACCCTTTCGTCATTATGGCCAACCACAAGCACCGGTAATTTCGTTTGACTTTCTTATATATTGTTAGTACGAAAAATTGTATGTGTTTGTTTACACATGAATTCAGGCCCCTTTTTCGTGTTTTAATTTCGAAGCAGAGAATGCCAAGACAGACACGTATATTTTCTTGAGACAAGACTCAAAAGGTTGTCAAGAAAGAGTCTATCAAGATAGTATCCGACAAAACTTGTAAAGTTACGGCCATAAAACCAAAGGAGTGTCTGGTCTCGAGATCATAACCCTTGCATTATGTTACTCGACTTTGGACAGGCCATAACTCATCTAAGACAACCTCGGATCAAAAAATACAAAACACAAAATTTGTAGGTCGAGAAGAAAGGTGATGAACATAACTTGTCCCGAGTTAATCCGACCTCCCTAGTAAAAGGTATGATCAAAACACCAAATGAGTATTCCGATATCGAGATTTCGAGATCAAAACAACTGCGACATTAATCGGTCAAAACTCTTCTAAGACGATCTCAAATTAAAAAGTGAAAAACATAAAAGTTATAGGTTAAGAAGATAAGAGATCAACCCAACTTGTGTCGAGTTAATCCGATATCTGAGTCAAAAGATATGCTCAAAGTACAGAATGAATGTTCTAATATCGAGATCAGAACACCTCCGACTTTGACCTGCCATAACACGTTCTAAAGACCTCAAATGAAAACCCTTAAAACATCAAACTGTAGAAGAGCCAGAAAGAAAACTATCTCAAGTGATCTCAAGGTAATTCGATCTCCGTAGCCAAATTTATGATGAAAATACTGGAAGAGTGTTGTTGATCTCGAAACCAGATGTTGAGAACAGAGAAGTTCCGACTTCGACCTATCAAAACACGACCCAGATTGTCTCGTATGAGAAAACTTAAAACATGAAAGTTGTAGAAGAGCCCGAGAGGAACTATCTTAAATAATCTCGAGCAAATTGAGGCTTTGTGGCCCTAGTTATGCTCAGTCGATTGAAACGAAATTCAACTCGAGTACGAAAATGGTGTGTTCCGTATTTTAACTATATCTCGGGCTACACACGCTCGATTTAGAGGCACAGCCTATCCACACGATCGGAGTAGAATAAGGAAGAGGGTGGATTTAACGTTGCTCGAGTTCATCTCGGGATGAAAGATTTATTCCTTCGGGAGTGGACTACCGAGGCCCCGCTTCATCCTCCCAGCCTTCAGTCATCCCGAGCTCATGGGTAAGCATATATTCATTCATATTAACATGCAAGAATAAAAAGAAAACCCCACGATCTATAGA
Source organism: Melastoma dodecandrum (assembly GCA_029817715.1). Lineage (NCBI taxonomy): Eukaryota > Viridiplantae > Streptophyta > Magnoliopsida > Myrtales > Melastomataceae > Melastoma > Melastoma dodecandrum. The sequence goes on from JARUPY010000567.1 coordinate 53,087, forward strand.
AGTTAGGATCATTTGCCCACATCTTTTGGTAGTTTTCTTGTGTTTCCCATTATCGTGGGCAACCCACGATGTCTTGATAAATTTATTAGAAATAAGTATTGTTCCCTTCATTGAAGGACACGATCAATCACTAAGTCCAATACAGCAGATTGATCAACATCTTTAGCTTTCTTTCCCAACGTCCTGAAGGTGTCCGGAAAAGCGTCCTGGACCATGTCTTGAAATAACCCTTCATCATCTTCCGCACTCACCGACCATCGATCCACAAACCACCCCAAGGTAGTCTCCATTAAAGGAGGCGCCGTAGGCGCCGTAGTTGCCACAAAGTTCGACCGATCATAGTCCCCATTTTGTCAAAGGTGGCCTCCATTAAAGGAGGGTTACATGATCAACTCCGCAAGTTCAAATTCGGCAAGGTTGATCTACCGCTCCTTGCTCTTCCCACAACGTCCTAAAAGTGTCTTGAAACAACGTCCCAAAGCCACCATTCAGCCTCACCACATCCGACCATCGATCCACAAGGGATCTACCGTAGCCGCCGTTCGTCGTGAAGACCCGTCATCGTCCTTTTATTGTTTGGTTCTTTTCATTATGTCTGTAAGTGTTGTAAAAACCCAAACTTTGTAATTTAATACTGCTTAATTACTTTGTCTATTTTACTTTACGGCGTCCATAAATCACTATAAAATTCGATACGTGCTGCGGGGAACACAATTCCGCGCCAACACATTTTTGGTGACCATAGTGGGAGAAAATTGTTAAGAATCCATAAAGCCCCGTATGAGAGGTGGTGGAAATAATCCTCCAGATGGTACCTCCGAGAAAACAGAGGAAGAAAACCTGGCTTATGCTAACAAGCCTATAGGGCCCCAAAACAACTCTTGGTTGTCTTTTTCTCCTAATGACTTCAGAACTAAACGAGAGTTTGATAGTGCTATAAGAGAATTAAAAGTGAGATGACATAAGTCATAGGGAACTAAAAATGCGAATGGATGAAAAGCGTGAGGAATTCATAGAGATGATAAGCCTCCTTAGGAGTGATAGATCCGAGAAAAAGAATGAGTCTTTAGGAGATAAGCCACTTTGGAAAGCTATTGGAAAAACATAAAGTTAATGAAAGTATTTATAACGCGCATGCTGAATCGTACCTTGAGAATTCTAATGGGGCATATGAAGTTGACATTGGCAGTTCAAAAAATCCAATGCCTGAGTCTAGCAAAAACTTGAATTCCACATTTGTAGATTCAGAATACAATGTGTATCAGGCTTATTCACCTCCATACCAAGAGTTTCTACTATAAACCTAGGGAAGACGAGATAAATCCAAAGCTTAGTGGTAGATCCTACACTTGTCCCCGATCTGAGTGGTCAGATTGCTTGAGTGATAGCACAAATGGTCCCATGAGTAAGAACAGAGGAGGTATGCTTGTACAAAAGCCCAATTCCCGACTATATAGAGTGAGGGATGGAAATAACTTAAGGATATATAATTCCTAGTTTTACCTTATTCTCGAAAGAAGATGAAATGACTCATGTAGAACATATTGCTAGATTTACTCATCAGATGGGAGAAATGTCAAATAATGATATGTTAAAGCTTAAAACTTTTCCCTAATTCCTTAACTGGAGAGGTGTTTGGCTAGTACTCGAGACTTCCCACAAATTCCATTTTAGGTTGGGTCGAGATGCAGACTCGGTTCCTCAAAGCCTTTGCTAAGTTAGACTCAGTAACCTCTCTAGCAGAAATAATGAGAATGAAAGAACTGCCTGGAGAGAATTCGGTTGTATTTTGGACAAAATATAGAAGAAATTTGTAGAAGTGTACGACTGCCTTAGCTGAGAGAGATCAACTCGAAGTAGCATAGAGCGCCTTGTCGCTAGAGATAAGGACGTTATTCCAAGGAGATCATTTTCAAGATTTTCATGATCTCTCGAGATGAGTAACCGAGTATCATAATCTCTTTTTAGAGGAGTTCCGCTCAGTTAGAAATTGCCAAGTAGAACCTTGGGCAAAAATTGATGTAGCTGAGGTCATAAAAGGGGAACCAATAGTATGTGAGCCTTTAGTAAAGAAAAATTCTAAAGCTCGGGCTTCACAAAAATCTAACAAGGAAAGGAAATTCTCCTTTGACATAGATCAGAAGGACAAATTATTTAACTGGTTACACCATAAAGGAAGCATAAAACATAGGCATGGGCATAAGTTGCCCTAGAACGATCGAGAGAAACAAAGGAAGTATTGTAAATGGCACAAAACTTTTACTATTGTGACTCAAGAATGTGTGCATTTTAGAAATCTCATTCAAGATTTGATCGAGTCGAAAGAGTTACGATTTGTAGAAGTAAATGAGTTGAGTATTGTAGATGATCTTTGGTGAAGAACCCATAATAACGAGTGTGTTAAGTGTGATTCTGATGATGACATCTGCGTTTTATCTCAAGACTAATGATCGTAATGTGTCTCAGGGAATCAAGGTATCTGGAGAAACCACCATTGCTATCATGCTTTTCAAACGCCTAGTTGAGAAAGAAGTGGTGACTTGTCCGGTTCGAGAAGTTCGTAATGGATATTTTCATTGGCATTTGGACTCCACTCATGCCATGGACAAGTGCTGTAACTTCCGTAGATACTTGCTGAACAAATAGCGTCCCTGGTATGACTTGACCCAACTCTAGTAAGTGGCAATGGGGATGGTGCCGTCATACTCACGGTTTGCTCTGAAACACTTACCTTTAGGGCTCTTCGTCCTGATCTGTTGGACATGAACGCCGTCAGAGACGGTATGATGAGAGTGACCGAGTTGATAGGACCCGTGTGCACGAGCGTATGAATGACTATGAGAGGTCTTGAATTGCTGCTCAAGAAAAGATACCAGACAAGCACCCAAGGAAGGATACCCCCGTCCTTGATACCATGGAAGGTGCGAAAGCTCCAGTTCTATCTACGAAGGGAAAAGGCAAAGAAGTTGTTCATATCAACTCAAAACTAATCCAGGAAGGCCCATAGATTGCTCGTTTTCTCGAGAAAGGGATGCTTTGTGAAAAGTGCAAGATGATTGCTTCAAACAAGTTCCTCATTCCGCAAATGTGTACCAAGTGTTGTGTAGTGTACTTCTTGAAGATGGTCCAAATGTCAACCAAAGAAGAGATCGAGATTAAGCTCAAAAGTGAGGTTATAGGTAATTTTACTACAAATTTTATTGATGATGTCGTGTCTGGACCTAACGTATAGGAGATTAGGGGCTATGACCGAGAGAAAAAGGACTTTGTTTACGTGAAACGCCCTGTTAAAATTATCGGGAGAGCCTGTAAAGGACCCGCAATCAGAATGGCAACAAGTTTGCTACAAGACGTTGATAACGAAGCCGGTACGTAAAAAGATCCTGAGACGCACTTAGAGGGAAATAAAGAAAAGAAGAAGTGTCTCGGTAACAGAGGCGAGTGGGTCTCGAGATGAAGCTCAATTAGTGGAGGACGAGGAAGAAGAAGAAGACTATGTTGATGAGTATGTAGATTACACACCATTACAAGAAGAACCTCCTCGTGAACAACAGGAAGACGGAGACGCCATGGTGACTTGTAACGTGGTTGAACAACCCGCTTTCTTCTCGAGAGAAGGTAAAAGAATCATGCTTGCTAATGGCACGGTACGTAAGGTTCCTATGTCAGATACTAAGTACACAAAGGTATCGCCGCTTCATTGGTTTGAGAATCCACCTCTCGGGATGAGGCAGCAACATATTCATTCCATGTATATCACAGCGGATTTCGATAGAGTAAGGATGAATAAGGTGCTAGTCGATAATGGGGCTACAATGAATATTCTTCTGTTTGTGACTTTCCTCGTGATGGGCAAAAAAAGTTGACAGTTAACAGATCCAAGGATGTCGATTATTGCCTTCAATGGAAAAAGTCAGAATATTCTCAGTGAATCTTCAAGTCGGGAGGCATGAGATGGAGACAACTTTCTTCATGTTTGACATTGCTTCGGCCTTTAATGCTCTTCTCGGTCATGAATATCTTTCCCTTTCTGACTTTCCTCGCGATGGGCAAAGAAAAGTGGCAGTTCACAGATACAAGGATGTCGATTACTGCCTTCAATGGAAAAATGTCAGAACGTATGGGAGTATTATCATTAAATCTTGAAGTCGGGACGCATGAGATGGAGACAACTTTCTTCGTGCTCGACATTGCTTCGGCCTTTAAAGCTTTTCTGGGTCGAGATTGGGTGCATAAAGCGGCGGCCATACCATCTACTTTACATAAGGAACTGATGATATGACTTGATGATGAAATAGAGCTCGTTCGGGCAGATAAGAATTATTGTTCTTGCGAAATTAAGTCTATGTATTTCAATACAGAGGAACAGGAGCTCAAGAGGGAGAAACATGAGAAGGATGATCATGAAAGCCGATCATTAAACCTCGAAGAGGGAAAAGTATAATCCATTAGGTTGAGATGATATTCGAGCGTCCCATAGTCCCGACTGGGTGGGGAAGTAAGGAAGACAACACTTCCCAAGTTAGAGACTTCACTCCCTTGTTCAGTTTCACTGTGGAGGCTCCTGGAGATATTGATCTCGAGAGCTACCTAAGGCTGCTGGTGCCCGAGGAAGGGATTCTCATTACTTGGATGGGTGAAAGACCTCGAAGAATGCCCGAAGGAGATATAGTTCCTACTCAGGCTGGTGTTACAGTCGGGGGCATGGACGTCGAGGTCGAGAATCATGCTGGTCAGGATGGAGAAGGAAATCGAGTTGATGATGAGGAGTTGGGGCCCGACAGATTCCTAAGAGAAGGCACCTATGAAGATTGATGAGGAAGAGGATCTGGTCGATGTGCACCAAGAAGTACATCCCTTAGGATGTTTAGGTCGTGTTGAAAAAGTTCGTTGCATCGCGCTGTTGTCTTGTTCTTTCAATTTTAATCCATTGTTAGGTGTTTTTTCGTTACAACTCGATGATCATAGTCGAGAAACTCTATTTACTGCATCAGATCCTTTGATTAGTGGTTCAGAAGAAAATCCTAGACTCACTTATATGAATGCTACTTTAGACGACAAGTTAGCCTATTCCCTAAAAGAGGTTTTGCATGAATTTTGAGATTGTTTTACTTGGGATTACACATAAATGGTGGGGCTAGTTAGGAGCTTAATGGAACATAAGCTCCCGATACGAGAGAATTATAAGTCCGTCCAACAAGCCCCACGACAAATGGTGGGAGAAGATAGCAAACTCGTGTATGAAGAAGTAAGAAACCATTTTCAAGCTGGATACATTAAGACATCTCGATACACAGAATGGATCTCGAGTATCGTTCCCGTGGTCAAGAAAAATGGCAAGATCTGAGTGTGTATAGATTTTCGAGAATTGAACAAAGCAACTCTATAAGATGAATATCCTATGCCAATAGCCGATGAGTTAATTAACAAGACAATAGGAAATGTTGTTCTGTCATTCATGGATGGTTACTCGGGATACAACCAAATCCTTATAGCTGAAGAAGATGTTTACAAAACAGCCTTTTGATGTCCAATTGGCATCATTGCATGGGCAGTAATGCCGTTCGGATTAAAAAATGTTGGATCCACTTATTAAAGGGCCATTGATGCTATTTTTGACTCTCTAATAGGAAAAACGGTAGAAATATACATTGACGACATAATTGTAAAGTCGAGAGCTAATGATTTACATGTCGAGGATCTCTGAGCTGCCTTCCTCTAGATGAGAAAACATCATTTAAAACTAAACCCATTAAAGAGTTCATTTGGAGTTCAGGCTGGACAGTTCCTCGGGTTCCTAGTGCATCAGAAAGGGATCCAAATTGATCCTGGTAAAATCAAAGCAATACAAGAATTACCTTCGAGAAACAAGAAAGAGTTACCTGATTTTGTTGGATGAGTTAATTACTTGAGAAGATTCATCGGAAACCTAGTAGGAAAGGTAGAAACTTTTACCACTTTGTTGAGGGGAAAGAATAAGTATGTTGGACGGATAAACATGAGTAAGCATTTGAGAAGATCAAAGAGTACTTGATGAGACCTCTTGTTTTAGTGTCGCCCCAACTCAGGAAGCTTTTTATTCTATATGTCGCGGCAGATGCTACTACGATAGGTACTCCCTTGCTCAAGAAAGATGATCAAAAGACAGAAAGAGCTATATTTTATTTATCCCGACTCTTGAACCATGCTGAAACTAGATACACAGCTTCAAAAAGATTGTGTTTATCGGTATATTACGCAGTCACAAAGCTGAGACACTACATTGGATGTAGTGAAGTATATGTGGTCTCAAAGGCACAAGTCTTGAAGTATATACTGTCAAATGACAAGTTCTGGTAAATTTTTTAGCGGAATACTCGAGTGAGACTTTGGGAGATCAAGAAGAAGAAATCAAAGAGCTATGGGAAGCTTGGTTTGATGGGTCATCAACAAGGCTCGGAGTTGGAATTGGGATTGTTGTAAAGTCACCAGTGGGCTTCGAGACCAAATTTGCCTTTAAATTGACCGAGCATGCAACTAATAATGCTACTGAGTATAACACACTCATTGTTACATTAAAAGGGTTGTGTGGGACCCATCAGTCAAGAGTGAAAATTTACTAGATGATTTAAAGACGTAGGTTTTATTAGCCATCTATGAAAAAGAATTGTATCGAGATGACTAAGGGTTGTAGAAAATGCCATAACTTTGGGCCAATAACTAGCTCCATCAACGAAATTTAAATCTAGTGATTCAATGGTAGCCATTTAAGTCATGGGCTTTGGATATAATTGGAGAGATTAGACCCCACTCGATTAGAGGGGATGCCTGTATATTGGTTGCCACAGTCTACTTTACTAAGTAGGTAGAAGCAAAAGCCTATCAAAAAATTCGACCAAAAAGAGGTTATCGAGTTTATCAAGACGAATATTATTTTCGATTTGGACTCCCATACAACATAGCGGTGGACAATTGAATCGTGTTCACTAGAGAACAAATGCAGGAATTCTCGAGAGAATTCGGTTTTATGGTTAACAACTCCTCACCATATTATCCACAATCTAATGGTTAAGCATAATCTACAAATAAGCTTATTAAGAATATAGTCCAGAGAATGATCGAGGATGACCCACCTTGGAGATGGCATGGGATACTTCTCGAGATATTGTGGGGTTTGAGAGTTACTAAGAGAGATATTACTCGAGAAGCACCTTATAACTTGGTGTATGGACAAGAAGCCATTGTACCCATCGAGGTCAAGTGCAAGTCCTAGGTCAAAACATAAGCTAGGATGGAGACCGTTCTCGAGAACTTGAGTACCTCGAGAATATGCGCAAAAAAACAGCAAACAAAATTTAACTTCGAATGCAATATAGAGGGTACATTCACGGGAGAATGTATGGAAGATGATCCTCCCGAGAGGGAACCGAGATTACTTTCTCGGGAAATGGTCACCTAATTGGGAAGGTCCATTTCGAATTAAGAAGGTGTACCCAAAGAACGTTTGTCGTTTGGCCGATCTCGAAGGTCGTTTACATGATTGAAAAATGGAAGTATCTAAAGTCTTACAAGCCAATTATCTGGAAAACTCATAAAGAGGCCTTAAGGAAGAGATTCTCTTGTTTGTGGATACAATTGGAAGAATAAGACATTTCATTGATAATAAAGGCCATTACAGATAACAATCCTCATTGTAGAGGGAGTTATAGCATCTAGAAGAGATATGCATGATTGTTAATTTTCAAACATATAAGGATCCGCGGTAAACATGCACTACTTCACGGGAACCTCAATCCATTACCAGGAGGCCAAAGCACAAGAACCCTTCTTATTCTCCAGCTTCTCCTTAGATGCAAAAGCAAAGTGAGGAGCGGTCACGAGTTCCTTCTTCTCTGGAGGCCATATGACAAGAAGATTTCTTCTCTTTCCAAGATCATCTGGCGAGAAGGTGGAGCTGAGTTGCAATATGTCAGAGTGGAGAAAATCGCAAAGCCCATGAGGAACGACAAGCCTAAGGTTGTGAACCTGGGCTTCTAAAAGATCGAAGGTTGCGAACACTGGCTTTGAGAACGAAAGAAATTTGAAGATAAGAAACGACGTCTCGACAAGACATTCTGATGTAAGGATGTGTGTTTTTCACATAGAAATCAAGCCTATTTATAGTCAGGTAAAAGGCATAAGTGAAAGTCCTGTGAGTCCCGTGAAGGAACTGTAAAGAATCTTAAAAGCCTTTACTAGCTGGCGTTATAGCATTAATGCCGATCAAAAAGAGAGAGTAAATGCAACAGACTATCATGAAACATCTTGCAAAAGTTGAAAATGCTCCAAGAGAGAAGATTAGTCAGACAAGATTAATCGTGCATCATAATAGTCTTGGAATTATAAGAAAATTTATTACAACTTAGATTGAAGTAAAAAAAAAAATTTAGCAAGTTCTAAACGTTGCTCTTCTCGAATCTTGTCCTGCTTCAACATGGCCTCAACTAGCACAGTTTCCCGCGGAGGCTTTTGGTTCTACAGTTGATAACTTCATAGCTCGAGCTTTCTCGAGTTTAGATAAGGATTTTGAAAGAATCTTCTCCCGCTTGGGTAAGCTTCTGCATTTTCTATTGGACAACGTGTAGACGATGGCTCTTACGCTCAATTTTTGCATCTAAGAGGTTGAGTTCAGTCTGGACTTGAGCTTCTGCCAACTCTTGTTGGGCTTCAATCTCTAGACCCTTATGCTTAGAACCCTGGTCGCGCTCGTAGTTGAACCAGTGAATCCAGTAGAATTCTTTAGCAAGATTGCATGGAACGGTTTGATCCGTTATCGCCAGAGGAGAAAGGGCAATTCTTCCGAGCACGACTCTAAATTGATTGACACTATCCTCTATATAAATAATTGCAGTGCAGAGGAAGTCAGTCACAAACTGGAAGTCCACTTGAAACTGCTGAGCATCATCTAACTGGTTTCTTTTCTCGAGAATAGAGTTGTCGCGGACAATGTCCTCATTGATGCCATCATTTCCAGGAACATGTGCTGCTACTGGAGATCGAAAACCTTGTTTGAATGATAAATATAGTCAGGAAGTCCCAAAACTTGAAAGTTTAGAAGAAAGGGCATTTAACTTACCTCGAGAGAAATGTTAATTAGAGATGAACCAGCTGGGGTATCTTTAAGAGACGACTCCGTTGCACATAGTGTCCCTTCTTCAGTTGCCTCATTAGGATTAGTAGGAGGAACATCAACAATCTCCTTCATCTCCGTCTCACCAGAGAGTGTGTTGTCCCAAGTTGCTTCAGTGTCCTCAGGAGGTGAAGGATCTTGAGTCTCCAGAGCATCTCGAGTTGCTCCGATATTGCCCTCAAGAGGCAAAGAAGTATCTCGACACTCTACTTCAGCTGTCTCGGCATGTAGGCCGGCCTGTTTCATCCTCTACTATGAGGAATATGAAAAGAAAATGAACTCCAAGAAATGACAACTTGGAAAATAAGAATACCTCATCATCAAGGACGCTATTGTTCGAGAATCCTCTCTAAGATCCGTGACCACAGGGATTCCTGTAGCCAGCAAGTCTTGATCTGTCTCGAGGTTCCCTAGTTGTTCATGAGGAACCTTGGCTGATGACACCTCGAGGAGGGACGAGGTAGATATATTCGGCTCCGAACTCCCATCTAAGACCTGGACAATAAGTTCCTTGAATAAAGGCTTCACCTACCCCCTGAGACTGCATTTTTGCCTCTTTGGAAGAGGTGCTTCTTCATGGCCCGTTTCCTCGCTTTGTTGCTTAGAAGGACGATCTTCTTGAGCTTTGGATCTTTCTTCTGTAAGGCTTTCCTCTTCAAGAGACCTCAGAGTCCGAACCCTACGTTTCTTCTTTGGTTCCAAGGGCTCTTGATCAGAGGCAGTCTTAGGTAAAATCCCTGTTTCAATCTTCACCATAGCAATAAGATGACCAAATATAAGTCAAGCGACAATCAATGGCATAATTTATGTCTTTAAAAGAAAATTTATGTAGCTTACTCTCTGGATCAGGACCGAGTGCGTAGAATTCGTTCAAAGGAGCATCCATGATGGCCATGAAGCCTCGCTGCTCGGACCACGTCATAGTCCAATAGATTTAAAATATCTCAGAGGCGGAAACTCCACCATTCCTTGAGAAGGGAAAGTCAATTGGAGATAGAGTAGTTCGAGACAGCACTTCGTCTACCTCCAAGAAAGGTACAATCGTAGTCTTCCCATGTATGAAACTATTGAAGGATCTAGAGAAGGAAACACCGGTACCTTGGACGAAGCCAAGTTGTCGAGCGCATAGTTGGGGATTGGACTTCTCGAATTAAAACTTGTATCCCCGACCAACTCCCACCAAATCTCGAGGTGTTAAAGCGTGGTCCTAGTAAGACCACTCAATAAGGGCGTCTCGGGCATCATACAATTTGTTGGGGGGATAAGGCTTCCATTCCTGCTCTCTCTTTTGATCAGCGAGTTCACTCATCAGGAAAGATACGGTCTTAGAAGACCAGGTGCTCGAGGTACAGTACGAACGAAGGGCGATATCAAGTCCAAAGCACCTCTCGCCCGTGAGCACTAACTTGTCAAAAGAAGTCAGTTGAGGAAACCAGATGTGTGGCCATAAGTGCAATAGCCATATCGGACCCCAGATGAATAATTCAGTAAACCCCTTGTCCTCTCACAGTCTCGTCAGTCTGAACCAAGAAATTACTGATCCAAGCAATAAAGGTGGCAGCTTGCTTTTTAGGACAGCAAAAGACATACTTACCGAGAAACTCGAAATAAAAATCGAACTCATGTTCTGGGCCCCAAGCCGTGTTGCTTTTCCCTGCAGCATCGAATTGTTCCATATGAGAACTAACCGTGCTGCGAATCTTGTGATGGTTATACTGAAACCCATCTTCTTTCGCCCTATGAAGTCGAACACTGACCCCCGAGGTAGAGCAGCCCGTCAGTATACAGACGTCCTCTATGGTTACCGTCATTGGTCCTTCAGGAAGGAAATAGACGTTTAATCTCAAATTCAAAAAAGGGATTAGACTCGCATAGACCTTAGAGGTACATGCTCTCATCCTCCTCGAGATAGCCACTAAGTCCTTCAAACCCAAATGACACAATTTCTCATCTAACTTTTCTTCCCATAGCTTAAACCATTTCTCAGTAGAAGTGTCGGTCGGAGGAAAACCTATATGCTCCTTTGAGTTGATCTAGTTGACGGGAGCACAAAAATCGGGGTGACATACCGAAATGGACGACTTGATAAGGAGATAAGTTTGAGGTATCCCATGGTCTTTGAAAGTGGCTAGTGGTAGCAGAGGTCCAAACGTCATAAAAGGAGGATCGCAGTTCGGGATGGGAATGACCACCAGTGGATTAGTAAGTTCTTAAAGACTCGAACTTTAAGAAGAGAAAAGGTCAAAGACGAACTTTGATCGAAGGAAAGATCAAACTTTGATCGAAAAGTGGTTTCCGGATGACAAAAATGAATGAGGGTTTCGAAAGACAAAGGACAGTTGGTATTCCCAAACCATGACAATAAATGGGCAAGAAAAAGATTCTTGCCCGACAAGTTTCGTCTAATGACACGGTACAGTGTCGCGAGACGTGATGTTTTGAAATTCCGCATTTATGACTTAAAAATCTTTATGAGAAGTAATCATAAAGTTCCCCACGTTATGTTTAATAAATGGGTGGACTTAATGTTGACACATGAATTTTGGGCTTCGTCACTCGAGAAACTCGTCTCGATTAACGTGAATGTCACTCAAGAAACGTGTCCCGTAAGACACAAGTCAACTTGCAAGTAAATTGACGTGTGTTTTACTAAATTTCTTCATTTTTAGTAAAATTTTATTAAACAATATTTTTTGTTAGTATATTATTACTAATAACCGTTAGTAATAATATTAATAATTTATTAAACAGTGTCGGACTTAGTAAAAGTTTAGTACAAAGCCCAATAGGCATAGCAAAACGTTAGAGTGATGCACAGTAATGGGCTTAGTAAATTTTACTATACGATTTTCTAAAAATTTTAGTAAATTAAAATATTGTGCTAAAAGTTTTAGTAAATTACAATTCTGTACTATAGGAATGCACTATAACGATTAGTAAAAACTTAGTAACTTACTAAACAATGACGGGCTTAGTAAAAAATTTTGTAAAAAGCCCAACTAGCTTAGTAAAACTAGAGAGATCGATGATGAACTACTGAACTCAATCACTTGTTGCCGTTACTCTTCAATTTTCAGATTAGTAATAGAAATTTTTATGTCACTTTTCAAAACAATAATCTTTGGATAACTTCTTTGGTGTCAAAGTAGAAGCTATGAAATAAAAGGTAGTTCGACTGGGTATGTGTGTGCTTTCCCCTGAGGTGCTGGTTTGAGTCCAGCTTGTGACAATGCCTTAGTCGTATAGAAGCCAAGGCGCACTCATTCTATCTATCCTGTCTGATTGAGCAAGTCTTTAGTTTCGACATTCCGTAATGGGTTTAATAATTTTTACTATATGATTTACTAAAAATTTTAGTAAATTACAATACTGTAGTATACTGTACTAGAATTGTTTTACTAAATTACAATACAGTACTAAGAAATATCAATAATTTACAAATTTTTACTATAAGAATTACTATCTTAGTCTAGTAAAAACTTAGTAATTTACTAAACAGTGTTGGACTAGTAAAACTTTAGTAAAAAGCCCAATGAGCTTGGTAAAACGAGATATAGGAGCATATTAACGGGCTTAATAATTTTTAATATACGTTTACTAAAAATTTTAGTAAATTAGACGATACTGTACTAAAAATGTTTTAGTAAATTACAATACAATACTAAGAAATATTAGTAATTTACAATTCCGTGCTATACGATTTACTGTAACAGTTTTGTAAAAACTTAGTAATTTGCTAAACAATAAATTGTTACGGTACATCGTACATTACGAAATTGTAAATTACTAATATTTCTCAGTATTGTATTGTAATTTACTAAATAATTGTTTGTAACTATCGTACAATTATTGTACTTTACTAAAATTTTTAATAAATCGTATAATAAAATTACTAAGCCAGTTACTATACTCCGATCTCACGTTTTACCAAGCCCATTGGGGTTTTTACTAAAGTTTTACTAGTCGAATATTGTTTAGTAAATTACTAAGTTTTACTAACCTAGGATAATAATTCGTATATTACAAAATTGTAAATTACTAATATTTCTTAGTATTGTATTTCAATTTACTAAAAACAATTTTAGTACAATATAATACAATATTATAATTTACTAAAATTTTTAATGAATCGTATAGTAAAAATTATGCATTTTGTCTTTGGTTTTACTAAGCCCGTTGGGGTTTTTTACTAAATTTTATACTAAGTCCGACACTGTTTAGTAGATTACTATTTTTTTACTAAATCGTTACAATGCATCCGTATAGTATAGAATTGTAATTTAATAAAATTTTTAGTAAATCGTACCATAAAATTTACTAAGCCCATTACTGTGCATCATTCTCACGTTTATAAAGGCCCTTTGGGCTTTGTACTAAACTTTTAGTAAGTCCGGCACTGTTTAGTAAATTACTAATTTATTACTAAATGTTATTAGTAAAAATGTACTAACAAAATACATTGTTTAGTAAAATTTTACCAAAAACAGGGAAATTTAGTAAAATGCAAGTCAACTTACTTGCAAGTAAGTTTAGCCTCTTCCACTAAATTGAAGGGTCACGGGGGTTGTAGACTCGGGGATGATCGAGTCGTGAGTGAGTGATGCTCGAGGTATGCTCTCATTCCCCTTTTCTATTGGCTTTTCCCTCTGGCTCGGACCCAAACCTCTACTTCTTCGATTGTCCACCTTCTTGGTTTTCGAGTGTCCCTCATTTTATTTTACGAACTTATTCACCGTCTTTTGATGAGATCGTTCTTAGGATGATTTCTCCTTTTTTGTCCAGTTATTGTTTTGTTGATGCTTGAAAAAGTTGGCATTTTTTTACGAGGGTATGAACTAAATGTTGGAAGTGATGTTGGATGTACCAGATGAATGATGTGGAGGGATCGAGCTAACCTTACCATTGTACTGAGTTTTTGCTCTCTGCTTTGTTATGGTGTTAATATTATTTGTTTTGATGATGTCGTACATAAGTTAAACTTGTGTTGTGTAGAAGGTAAGCTTATGCTACTGTAGAAGGTTAATCTATAGGGATAGTCCTGTGTGTACCTTCTGTCACCTAGTCACTAACACGAATTATTGAATTAGTCATATGATTAATTAAATATATTCCGTTTAAAATCATTTGATTGATGATTTATTTCCAGGTGGTTTGATCTATTCTCTTTAAGGGAACAAATCACTCCATATATGGAAAGTATCGATGCAAGGTTCTGTAGATTGACTTGAAACTGTCCAACAGTATACTCTATGACTAGCAAATTTTATACAACAACCACTTAGGTTTTGAAGTAGTTTCCATCGATCTAACTTTCGCATATCATCTCTTGCTAGTGTAGAAACCTATATAAGGTTATATGACAACTTTCTACTACTACAAATATTTTTCATATCTTAAAGTAGACCATGTTGATCACGCTTAGGCTGATCAGATTTGCAGAACCTCAATCGCAGAAGCTAAACCTTTTACATTAACCTTCTGCTACTACGTAAACTTTTTCAGGACTGCATAGTTATATTCTATATTAGAAGAAGTTCACTTCGGGATTTGCTATGTATCAGGGTTCTGTAACCTACATAAACCTAACCTTCCACTACTGGATTATATTAGTTGTTACAAGTCTAAAAAGGACATTACACAATTCACCCCCTCTTAGTACATTGTAACACCAACATCTCCGATGCCCGATCTTCATATCTCTGCATGGGTAAAGGAGTATGGCTTAGATAATTTATGTCGAAAGCATTGATATCTAAGGAACCCTCAAAGGGCTGTAATTCAATCAACGCTCTATCTTTTGTTTCAAGGAACCATAATTATTTTGCCTCAATGAGATCCTACATTGGGTTTCTCAATGTGATCCTAAGTACCATGGGTAAAGACCCGTGCCACATGCATTAGTTTCTAAACTTTTCTCATTCAGTGCGAGGTAAACGATGGCTACCTACCAGCTACGACCGTTAAGCATCATGAACCTAAACACCCGTGCCACATGCATTAGTTTCTAGACTTTTTTCATTCAGTGCGAGGTAAATGATGGCTAGCTACCAGCCGTATATGACCGTTAAGCATCATGAACCTAAAGACCCATGCCATTTGTTGTAATTCCTTATATGTGAGTGGTTTACATTTTACGTACTCTCCTACGCTGATTTCGGCGATGGGTTCAGCTTGGTACGTGACTACCGTTCCAACTGGGTAACTACCCTTTGTGGAATGTTTTTCCTAAGGATATTTTCACACCAGGTCGCTTTACGGGCGAGCTCATTCAAGTCTCTAAAAGTCTCTCTTTCGAGTTTCTTCCTTAGGCAAAGGAGAAGAATGTCATGGGCGATGGCAATTAACTATGCTTCTGAATCATATGTTTTACACCTCAGCATGGCCTTTCTCATTCTATTGAGGAATACAACCACTGGATCACCAGCTTGTTGCTTCATATGTTTGAGTTCTTGCAAGGTCACGGCCATATCAGCTTGCACAAAGGCCAACGTGAACTGTACTTACATCTCATTTCAATTTTGGATAATGTTTGGTTGCAGATTGATATACCACGTGAAGGTAGCCTCGCTGAGTGACCCTAGGAAAAGCCTGAGTTTCTAGAACCCGTTAATTATCGGCAGCTGAATAAACAACTTTTAAGAACAAATATCCATTGCTTCGCATCGATGATTTATTTGATCAACTTGAGGATTTTGTTGTGTATTCAAAATTGATTTAAGATTGGGAAATCATAAAATTAGAGTGCCAGACTTGGATATCATGAAGACAGCCTTTCGTACTCGATATGGACACTATGAATTTATGGTAATGTCATTTGGTTGACAGATGCTCTAGCAGCTTTCATGGAACCGATGACTCGAATAATTCGGCCCTCTACTTCGACTAGTTTGTGGTAGTATTCATAGATGATATTTGGGTACATTCCAAGAGTATGGAAGAACATGCAGTCCATTTGAGATTGATTCTGGGAGTATCAAGGCAGAACTAGTTGTACGCAAAAATGAGTGAACGTGAATTCTGGTTAAACAACAAATGCTGTGAAGAGAGAGCCAATAAATGACGTAGGGAGAAGATTTTCCAGCTTGGAGACATGGTATGGATTCATCTGAGGAAGGAACGATTTCCTGCGAAGAGAAAAAGCAAGTTGATGCCTCGAGCGGAAGGTCCCTTCAAGATAGTCGAGCGAGTTAATGACAATGCCTACAAGGTTGATCTACCAAGAGAATATGGAGTCTTCGCCACTTTCAATATCAAGGACCTCATTCCGATTGTTGAGGATGATGACGATGTGAGTTTGAGGGCAAACTCTCTTCAACAAGGGTAGGATGATATAAGGACGGTTGACTCATCGCCCACACCTCAGCCACCATTACTTCCTGAAGGAATCAACTTGCTCGTCATAGACTAAGTGAGGCGTCGAAAGGCACCAAGCGACGGATCTTTCAGGCGATGAGTGATTTGAGCGAGAAACCATTCAGGCCCCACATTGATGCATCTCAAATTCCTAGATTATTAATGTACCTTTCCATCCATGCATTAGCATTTACTTTAGTCACATTTCCAATAAGCCATTTATGATTCATCTAGAAATATGGCCATGCATGCATCATCCTTAGAGATACCTATGAATGGTTTGCTCTTGGGCTTCTTGGACATCACACTGCATCAAGAGTCTCTCAAACTCCCTTGTGTACTCCAATGATGCGGGGAAGGTACTAGAATTGATGATTCCGTTACCGAAAGGAAATGGACGGAAGGATTATAAGGATAGGTGGCTGAACGAAGAAAGGAATGGTTGAGAACAACAACCACTGATATAGTAACAACATCGTGATAGAAGGCTCGGTAACTCGATTGGCCTTGGATACAGAAGCACCACCACGAGCAAGACGAGGGCCTGTAACAACATTGAGGATACCGCTTCACCACCACCGGTTGAACACTCTACATATTCCGCACTCGAATCCATCAAATGAAGAAAGAAGTTGAAGGAAAATCCACTCACTTCCGATATAAGATAAGGTCTTACGAAAGGGGTTTATATTCTGAAAGTCATTCTCCCTCAAATGAGATACAAAATCACCATATATAATGGCCCTGGAAAGAAAAGGTATTAAATTGCTCACACATCAAACTGAATGAATGCAAGAGTTAATACTAGCCATAACAGCTTATTGGGAAATGAAGGCAACTAAATGCAAGATAGTGGGGGCCGAAAAATCAATGTGTCATCAATGCAGGGTTGTTTCTGCTCCTACTAGGCTTGCTTCAACTGATCCCTTGCTAGCTAGCCTCGACGGTTGACTGAAATGCGAGTTAGTCAATGGTTAGCAAGCTCCCAGCTCTAGTCGATGGTGCTGGTGGTGAGTCGCCGATGTTCCTTGTATCATCAAGTTCTTCTGGAGCTATGCACAACTTCCCTTATCGTTTGATGGATTCCAAGTGTGGCGAGATTTTACCCGAGCCTCCCCATAATCAGTGGTGTTTCTGTATCCGATTGTGCGACGTTCAACCCTCGTGACAGTCCCGGTCATACTTAGGCTATATCTGTGGTGGTCCGAGTTCTATCTCGTTCATTTATCTCTGTTTATTTCATAGTTACTGTTCGTTCCGTTTCGCCTTTTTTGAACTTTTTCCCGTTTCCGCGACTGATAGCGCATTAGTTGATATCAGAGCGCACGGTTGTTGGGAGCGCTCGGTTATTGAGAGCGCATGGTCATTGAGAGCGCACTGTTATTGTAGAGCGGAAGGTTGTCAAGAGTGCACAGTTGATGTGATGGAAAATAGATTGTGGCGTCATATGACATCGGAAGAGAAAATTGCAGATCTAAAGTGCATGTTGCACGTCGCTCGAATTGAGCAGCCTATTGAGGATATTCGTTGTCAACTTCGGTATTTGAGAACCGCACCGTTCAACAAATGATTATACAGTGAATGATGACGTTTATCGTATTCTCAAGTCAAGTATCTCAAGTCTAGTCAAAGAGGATGCGGACCTTTATCGACAGAACACCTGTTCTATACACAACTGCAAGGTGGGATGTTCTTCAATCATCTTTTCACCTTCGACATCAATGCACGACAGCCAAGGAAATGGGAAAAATTACAATAACGGTGAAACGGAACGAACGAGAACTACGAAACAAACCGAGATAAACGAACGGGATAGAACTCGGACAGCTATGGATACAACCCAAGCACCACCTGGACCGTCACGAGAGTTAAATGCTACACAATCGGATACCAAAACACCACCGATTATGGGGGCGCTCGGATAAATTCTCACAACGCCTGGAGTCCACCAATCAATAGGAGAAGTTGCGTCATAAAGTTTCACAAAGAACTTGACGGCTGCCAAATTTGGGTAAAAAGTCCAAAAGGTCCTCTAACCTTAAACACAAGAGTCCTATTTATTGATGAAAAAAAATGTGCTAACCCTAACTCCCAAAGGCCCAAAATGGAAAAACCAAAAGTTAATTAAAAACAAGTAAAAACATTAATTTAAAGAGGCTAGGCCGTAGTCGGCTGGGCCATCCTTTAAACGAGTCCCTTCTTGAAGCTTTCTCGAGTCCCCGGTCTCGAGTTTTCCCTTGAGCGAGCTGACGCTTGATTTCAAGACAAACTTTCGTCTTCTTGAGTTGACAAATCAATTCGACCACCTCAACACCGTGAAGGTACTCCCCACTCGAGTGCTCCTCTCAACTTGATTTCGACTTGGCCAAGTCACATGATCGTCCCTTTGTTGGAAACATCTCCTTTCACAGGTAAACCCACACAAGATCTTCAGGATGGAATATCTGCTTGTTTTGACCATAATTCGCCTTATTTGGTACTTTTCATTTTGTTGCTAAATAAGGGTTCAAATCTTCGCGTGGATCTTTAACATCTCCTCAACTTATCGAACCGTATTCTTCTCTGGAATACCTTGACTAGGCATTGACAGTAACTCGACTGGGATTCTAAGGTTAACACCATACACCGCTTCGAACGGTGTAGCTCGAGTTGTCGAGTGAGGGGCTCGATTATATGCAAATTCAGCTTGTGCGAGTTTAATGTCCCAATCCTTCTGATTCTTGGACACCATAGCTCGAAGTAGACTCCCCAGAGGTCACGATCTCAGTTTACCCATTTGTTTGTGGATGGCATGTGGGGCTGAACAGAAGCTGTGTCCCGAGTTTGTTCCAGAGTGCCTTCTAGAAGTAGCTCAAGAACTTGACATCTTAATTCGACACTATCGACAATGGAACCCATGTAGACGAACTATCTCCCGAAAATAAAGGTATGCCACGTGTGAAGCATCATTTGTCTTCCTATAAGCACAACATGAGCCATCTTCGAGAACGGATCCACCACAACTATGGTCGAGTCCTTTTGTCGTTGTGTTCTGGGCAATCAAAGGACGAAATCCATGCTCACATACTCCTACGGATGTTCAACCACCGGTAATGGAGTGTAGAGATCTTGGGACTGGACGTGATTCTTTGGGCGTTCACAGGTTGCACAACGTCGAACTAACTTGTGTACGTCCTTAGCCATTCTAGGCCAGTAAAAATGTTCGTGAAGCATCTCGAGAGTTTTCCCGACTCCCAAGTGTCTAGCGAGTTCCCCTCCATGTACCTCTCGAATAAGATGCTCTCGAATGGAGCTTCGAGGAATGCATAACTTAACTCCTCTAAATAGAAAGCCATCGGACAAACGATAATGCTCAATAGACTTCTCGAGACATCCCTTATACCCCTCTCCGAAGTCTGCATCTCTCGTGTACTACTCTTTCAACATCTCGAATCCGATCAACTTCGATTCCATCCTAACCATAAGAACTGATTTTCTCGACAATGCATCAAATAATGGCTCGTGATTAGTATGTAGGACGAATTCCTTGGGCATCAAAAAGTTACTGCATGTCTCGAGTGTCCGAATGATGGCATAAAACACCTTGTCGTAGGTCGAGTAATTCCATCGAGACCCATTTATCTTCTCATTGAAATATGACATTGGTCAACCCTCCTGCAACAGTTAGCCTCCAATCCCTACTCTCAAGGTGTCACACTCAACTTGAAACACCTTCTCGAAGTTAGGGAGTGCTAATACGGGCGCTTCGCCCAAATGACTCTTGAGCAACTCGAAACTAGTTTCAGCCACGAGTGTCCACTCAAAGGAAGTCCCCTTCAAACACTGTCATCAGGGCTACAATCGAACTGAAGTCCTTGATAAATCTCCGGTAGAACGACGCTGGGCCATGAAAGCTCCTAACGTCTTGAGCTATCCTGGGATTAGGCCATTCTGGAACAGCAGTAGCCTTACTTTCATTCAGCTGAATAAATTTCCTCGAGATGACGTACCCCAGAAAAAAAAAAGTTTGGAAGTCGCGAACTCGCACTTCTTGCTGTTCCCGAAAAGACGTTGCTTCCTCAACGTCTCGAACAACTGTCTAAGGTGATCAATGTGTTCCTCTGTACTGCGGCTATATACAAGAATATCACCAAAGTAAACAACAACGAATTTGCCGATGAAATGATGAAACACCTGGTTCATCGGTCGCATGAAGGTACTGGACCCATTCGAGAGAACAAATGGCATAACCATCTGCTCATACAACCCGAATTTGGTCTTGAACATTGTCTTCTACTCGTCTCATTCCTTCATCTGAATCCGGTGATAGCCACTTCGTAGATCCACCTTCGAGAATATTGCTGACCCATGCAACTCATCAAGCATATCATCGAGTCGAAGAATGCGAAATCGATATTTGATGGTGATCTTATTGATTGCTCGACTATCGACACGCATTCGCCATGAGCCATCCTTCTTGGGAAACAAGATGGCGGGAATAGAACAAGGACTGAGGCTTTCTCGAACAAAGCCTTATTTCATGAGTTCATCAACTTTACGCTGGAGCTCTCTCGCATCGTCGGGATTACATCGATACGCCGGTCGATTAGGTAGCAAACTGTAACGATCCCACTTTTTATGAATTTTTGGGTATGAGCATAAGACCATGAATGACTTTAGGAGGACGTTGGGGGATCACGAAAGGCGAGAGTGAGGAAGACTATTACTAACATTTCTAGGATGGAAAATGAAATATGCATAGTAGGTAGCCGAGGTATGGGACAAATTAATTTGATAAGGATGGAAGTAATAACATAGTCTTAGCCATGAGGAGGTCGGAGGATGCGCCATGGAAGAGGAGGAGGACTTAGGCAAATAATTATAGGACAATTGGGCCAAGAGAAAGAGGAAGCCCGCGTGAAGAGTTGGCCCGATACGATAATTACAAAATTGCCATTTAGTGTGATAAGATAAATAAGGATATTTTGTGAAGGATGACTCATGGTACACCACTCGTTTCTCACTCAAGGATTGGGAAAAAGAAAAGAGAAAAGGAGAGAGAGGGAAGAGGAAACAGGGGAAGGAGGAGGGGAAACGACCTCGATCTTCATCAAGGGGGAGCGTTCCGTGAAGGGAACGTGGGACAAGGTGTGGATCCGAAAGATGGAGGGACAAGGGAGCTCGTCCAGAAGCAAGTCCGTGAGGGGAAGAGAAAGGACTCATGGAGCTTGGCGACGGATCGGAGGAAAGGTCTCCTTTACCCTTTCTCCACACTTATCTTCCTTGGAAATGGTGATATCACGGTTAACTTGGGTTGTTGTTGTATATGGCTCACGGATTTGGGCGAGGATGAGTGTAAGAAGAGGAATGGATGAGGTTTACCGGAAGTGAAGCATCCCACGCAAGGCATTCGGCTTGAGTGGTGGATTCGTGAAGAGAAAAAGCGGGGGAAATGCTCCGGAGTGAGGAAAGGTTGGGAAAAAAAGGATATCTACATTGTCTTGTGGTGGGTCGTTGGAAAGGTACGACCTTTATCCTTTCCCTGTACTCATCTTCGCGTATAATGGCCATATCATTGTCGCTTGGGATAAATTGACGTGTGAATCATGTGTTGGAGAAGTATAAGTTTGTTCAAGAAAGGAAAGGAGGGTTGAACTCATGGGACAAATGACGGAATCCTTCCTGATCCAACGTAAGTGAGATTATGCGGGCAAAAGCTTAAACTTAGAGGAATGTGTATGTTCGGTTATGTGAGTGTAAGTGGCGGATGACAAGAAAAATAGAGGAAAGGTGATGCCTTGAAGGGTTTTTCGTGCTTGGAAGTGTGTTAGAAGTATCTGTAGGGGACCGGTGAGACAATTACCTTGTGATTGGAATGGTGTGAGTACGTAAAGTTAGGGACTTTCTAAGTTCCATGGATAGGAGAGACATGAAAAAACATATAAAGCATCGGAACTATGATACGTGAGATCGGAACCGCGACAAATGAGTGACGGAACCGCGACACCTGAAGTGTTGGAACCGCGATACATGAAGTGTCGGAACAGCGACACACGAGTGTCGGAACCGTGACACATGAAGTGTCCGAACAGCGACACACGAGTGTCGGAAATGCGACACATGAAGTGTCCGGAAAGGCGACACATGAAGTGCCGGAACCGCGACAAATGAATGTCGGAATTTGCGGGACGTACATCTTGGAATCGACTCGGCCGGAGGGCTGGAATTAGTTGCGTTGAAACAGAATGTAAGGAAGGCCATGAAGGGATTACCTCACATGCTAAATGGAAACATGAAAGTTATGCTCGGGGAAGGTTGGGAGGTGAGACCGAAATCTTCAAGGTTCGGTTGAAACGAGCAAAATCGATTGTCAGGAACGCCCAAGTGTGGATTGCTATACGAGGCACTTGATGAAGGGCGTGAAGGAAGGATTTTCGCCCCAAGGATTGGCCGAGTAGTCTGCCGTAAGGTGTGGAAATAAGACACGATGTATGATTTGTGTAAAGTAGCGATCGTATGAAGTACGTTGAGTGAGCGTGCCATGATACGTTGGATGTTCTTAGCTAACGAGTTTTGATTGCACTTGATAGGTTTCTAGGGAGTCTTGGATGTTCATTATTTCCCTTTTTTTTGCGGAGATTGTAGTGAAGACACATTAGTACTCGTTTTGTAGACGATTTTGAAATTGTTTCCATTTTAAACGAAATACGACCTTGTTTTTCTTAAATATAAAATGGGAGATCCTTTCAGTTGGTATAAGAGCCTAGGTTGACGAGGAGGGATAAGGTGATAACATGGTGGGAGGGAGAATGAGTAGAGAATTTGGCCAAATGTGTTTTAAATGCTTGTACGCGCGTGTGATGTGTTCGTAATGGTATGTGCTTGAAATTGAGTGGCTACGGATAAGTGGATAACTTGGAACGACATTGGTCCTCTTGGATGATATACGGAAAACGGATGTGGAAGGACGTCTGAGAGGGGGGCCGGGAAAGGCCGGTTGGTGGAAATTTAGTGGAATGAATTGATGAAATTGTAATGAAATTGTGATTGCTTGACTGGATTCCTTGCTGGGAAAGAGTGACTCAAAATATCACTCGCTTCGCAAAAGGCACGCGGATAGGAGAAAGTGGAGTGGAATGGGTTGGGCATGCTAAAGACGTGGGGGTTGGATGAGCCGGGCGGGAGGAGCCAGATAGTAGGGTTCAGGAGACGCGTGAATGAGTTAATACTTCGAGGGTGGACACGTGCAAGACAAGGAGTGAATGTTTCTAGGTTATTGTATACCCGAGCGATGATGATCGAGTGTTAATAATTGTGTTTGAAAGTAGGCACTTGGATGGAAGGATCCAAGGGTGCAGTTGATACGTGACTGGAGCGAGCGTAACAAAACCAGAAACATATTGCTGTAGATGTGCGTTGCTACAGGCAAGGAACTGGACTAACGTGTGCGGACGAACGATGCAGCGTATAGGCATGACAAGAGGTTGAGGCACGACTAAAATATAAATTTCGAGAGCTTTAGAAAGTTGTCGCGTTATGAGCGTAAAGATAAGGGATGCTGTTATGAAAAGGGTGGAGGGAATGATGAGTGGCTAGGCGTATGGTTGTGTCCTTGTAGCGAAATGAACGAGGTAAAGCGCGTGAGCGTAGTTTCGGAGATCCCCGGAGGTTTGGGGGAGGAACCCTACAGAGACAAGGATGACCCCAATGAGCACCCTTGGAGGACGAGCCACCGAACTATAAGAGCAAGGCAAGGTCGGATAAGGTGGAACGATGCATGGACAAGTTGGTGAAAGAGCCTAGTTCGCTAAAGAGGTACGCGGGAGAAACACTAGCAAATGATTGAGTACCCACTCCAAAAGAACGCAAAGGCATGAGGGTGGTTAGTAAGCCAAGTATAAACACGAAGCATCCCGGGAATTAATGAGTGAGGTAGGGGATGAATGGTGATATAACCACCCGAGAGGGCTCGTAAAAATAGGGTGTCTTCCTAAGGAAATGTTATAGTTACATGAGTAGGAACCTATTAAGCTACGCACAATGAAGGATGACAAGTGATTGTTATGTTATGTACCTAAAGTGGTCTTGATGGGAGAGACAGGCCATGGATTGGAATTCTGTGTACAATGATTCAAATGCCCATGATATGACTACCCAAGAAAAAGGGAGAGGAATAGTGCTCTCGACGAAGGATGAACTAGACAAGAGCGGAATGTGAATGCATAGTTATGATGAATTGCCGAAGGGGCAACGGTGTTAAGAATGCACGTAAAGGTGGAAACGTGAAACTTTGGTTACGACAATAGAAGGAGGTGTAACGGGCGAACTAGTGGTGATGAATGCCCTCTTGGAAATGAAAAGGGTCTCGACACCTTGAGTAAAGACGGATCATATAGAGGCAAAAATAAAACGTCAAACACCTTATGGAGAGGAACGTGCGGAAAGGAGGATAGCGGAAGGGGAACGGATGAATGGATGTGATCGGTCATAATGGGGAGGCAAGAGATTATGAGTGCGCTTGTATATATAAAACAAGATGGGGATGGTAGGGAGTGAACATGAAGGACAATGCTTCGAGATATGAATTATTGCGTCTGTAAGGAAGAAACACGGCAGATTGTTCTAAGAAGAGATATGATTGTTATTCTCCAAGGTGGAATGAAATCGGTATGACAGAGTATGCAAGTGATCAGCTCTAATAGAGGAAGCGCGAAGTGGCGTGTCTATTGATCGAGAGCATGATAGTCGGATGAGGTGAGGCGGAGCATTGTGATGAACCGATGGCCACGAAACAGGCGAATGATGTACGTATGTCTCGGGATATTATGAACTGAGATGACATGAGCATTGAGAATGCACCCAAGTGGTCTTAAACGCATTAAGACGGTAATGACTTATGGCTGCCACCAATAATAACCAAGGGATGAGGTTGAATTTGTGGAACCACGGGAAGTGGATGAAGATGTTCAAGTCGTTTCATGGCCAAGAGATTACTGTGGAACGTGAGGCATGCATTGTGTAAGGCTAGAATGAACCAAGTGTGAGTATTGATATGATGGCGAGTACATTGTATGGTAAGAAATTCGAAAGGGTTGTGTTGGATCGTTTATGTACACTAAGAGGGGGGTGAATTAGTGTTTATCACTTTTTCGCCCTTTCTCGGTGTAAGCGGAAGCGTACTGTATCACAGCAGAGCGTTTCTCAGAATGAGAAATACCTTACTGTAACTGTTACGATTTTGTCGAGAAGGTTTTCGTACGAGTGTTGCGCGATCGTAATGGACACAGTGATTTATAGTGGTTCGGCCTTAATTGACCTACGTCCACTTTCCACCAACAAGGTGATTCCACTATATAAAATAATGGGTGCAAAGAGCCCTTGCACTAGGCGTATGTTCCTCTCACAAAGTGAGATTTAGAATCCCGTACAATAGATGATCACTCATGGCAACGGTCAGCTCCTCACACAGTGGACGTCTTCTCGTTTCCAGCAGAATGATGCTTATCCTCAGCAGTTGGTAGCTCAATGGATTCCACACAGCTCGTTGTCGCTTAATATAAACCTGACTTATCAAATAGCACAGACAACGTTATGTTAGAGTATAAATCCTCACAGATAATTCCTTACGGTGAAGAATGTATTCTCAGAGAGCAGCTCGTTTCTGCTTCACAGCGAAGGATTGCTTCAGCACTTTATCGTTCAGCAGAGGATTTCCACACAGATCTTGTCTCTCCTTAAGATAAGCCTGCACTTGCTTAAGAGACAACCACAAAGTTGAACCACAAAGATCACGAAGATAGGAACCACAAAGATCACAAAGAAAACCACAAAGCCACTTAGAAGGTATCTGTCCTACACTCAGTTCGGACGTGCACGGTTACCACAGCCGTGACTCACTGCACTGCACACCCAGTGCCTAGGGTGGAATTTTCCGATCCGTTGGCTTCCACACAACCTGCTTTACTAACCCTCTGTATCAGGCGTTCAAGACTTCTGCACAGCACCCCTATGCTCGGGAGGAACTCTTTTCACTCCGGCGGCGTTCCCACCTCCTGCTCTACCCTGCAGGCACGAGACTTCTGGCGCGCACCCGCAAGTGCGTGTCTAACTGCTCAAACTCCGTAGGCTCGAGACTTCCCTGCGAAAAGACACGACAAGAACGGCTTCTTGCCGATGGGTCAGCAACCGGTTACTGAATTCAGAGCAGGTATTCACTTAGCTTCCCTCAGACGATTCGCCGGCTGCTCGTTGAACGCACCGAGGACACCTAGTCCCTCTCAGACGATCAAAGGATCTGACCTCAGCCCCTTGACACTCTCACACGCAGCTTGTAAGAGAAAGAACCAGGAGACACTTAGCACCTTCCGCTCTCCGTCGACGCACAAAGCTCACTCAGACCACTTAGCCACTCAGACCACTCAGACGCACAAAGGCACAAGAAAATGTCGTCCTTGATCTGATTATAACGGAGAAAGAAGCATAAGGGACGTCCAGGCAATCTTCGAGATTTGTTGCCAAAACTGGCAGCGAGGACACAGCAACGGTCTGCTCAACGTTTGCTGTGCCATAAAAGGAAAGACACCAACGGTAACTTCCTTTACTTATCTCAATCAACTAGATTGTTTCCAATCTCCAACATCATATCTAATCAATATATTTAATTAAATATATTTAATTTGATATTTTCTCCCATTACAGCGAGACGTTGCTGCAGAAGATCAGACAAATATTTTGTTTCCAAAAATAACAATTGGAAAGATAATCTCAATATATTTTGTTGCCTAATAGTTTATAATAGGTCATTAGGCTACGTTAAACGAACCTAGACACTCAGAATAATTATTTGAGATAGATTAAAATAAATCTTGGAATAAATCATGATTATTAAAAATATGTTTCCATATTTTCAACTTCTATGCGTAATATCACAGACAGTGTATTGGAACGCAATAATATATAACTGCTACTAGCTGTGGTTCAGCAACATATTGCTCAAGCTCATCATTAAGGCTGAACACATAACTTGTAAAACATTATTACTGACTACCAGTAACATGTCGCTTACTACCAGTAACATGTCGCTTAAGTTCATCATCAAAACCAGGTCAACATTCTCCCCCTTTTTGATGATGACAAAATATGGACTTAGGGATCGAGCTTGTATCTCAACTCCCCCTTAAATCCTTAGACAAGATATGGACTTAGGGATCGAGCTTGTATCTCAACTCCCCCTTAAATCCTTAACTCCCCCTGAACCTATTCTTCTCCCCTTTTTGTCATATCAAAAAGAAAAGAGGATAACAAAGGATAGTTTTATTACTAGTGCAGCAAGAATATGCTAGCACCCAAAAGACAAAGTCAGCAGCCAACAGTTGCTGCGATACATCAAAACGAAACAGTGATTAAACAAGTTCAGAAATAGAAGAGCATAGCTCATTCTAGAACAACAAAGCAGACACCTAAAGATAAAGGAGAGTAGCTCAATCCTAAACGGAGAGCATGGCTCAATCCTCAGCATTATCAAGCAAGGTCTGGACCATATTTTCCAGGCGGGTCAGTCTCTCAGCAAATCCATCCAGCCTTTCAAGAATGGAGCGCCTAGTGTAGCTTAGTTCCTCATAGAGGACTTTCTGAAGCTTGGAAGAAGAAGGGGACTCATCCTTGGATGAAGAAGCCGCCTTCTCACGTTCAGCATAGCGTTGCTTGCCAAGTGCAGCTGTGGACTTGCCACGGACAGAAGCAGCGATATGTCGCTTGGTTGGTTTCTTGACAAAAACACCATCCACATACTGGTAGCCCATACTTGCTACAGAGTTAGCTCCAATAACCTGAGTACTCCAGGTGTCTATTTGATTCACAGGAACAATCTGCTCCCCATAGAACTGCAGCAATGCAGTGATAACATGCGCAAATGGAAGTGCCCTGTTCTCGTCCTGAACACAAGATGCCATATGGCCAAATATCACACTTCCCAAGTTCACAGGAATACCTCTTTTAAGATGAACCATCAGATTCCAATCTCTTGGCATGACAGTGTCGATGCTGCCAATCCGAGGGGCCAAGCAAGACATTACTGCCTTGTGAAACATCCGGTTGCTGAAACTCAGCCCGGTGTTCTGCAGATATCCGCTGACTGCAACCACCTCACCATCATTGATGGTCTGATAAGCTTCCAGCTTTCCTTCACTGATCACCCTCAGGTTGTTAACAAGATCAGATTCAAACAGGCGGCAGACATCAAACATAGAGAAAACAAAGGTTTTCTCATCTACCAACACCTTGATGAATTTAATGAGAGAATCTTCCTTATGAAAGATAATATTGGCATAGAATTCCTTGACCTTTGAGATGGAACTGATGCCATCATATTCACAAAAGGATCGCCAGGTCAACCTTTCAAACATCTCAGCAAAGCAGAGCTCATGTTGAGTAAACCAATCAAAGTCTACATTTTTGCATGCAGCAATGTTGCGCTTGGTCATGTTTCTATTCGGCATAGCATCATCAGCAAGAATCCGATTTAATTCAGCCAGAGAAACATACTGATCAACCGCAGGAATAAAAACAGAAGAATCTGCATTTCTCACTTTCTTGTGAATAGGAGAGCCAGAATGCATACCATCCCTTATACCAGCATAAGGTCGCTTCATCCTGGTGCGAGAGGAAACACCCAGAGAAGAGCGAATCAGAGGATTCTGAACAGAGCCGATCACCTCCACATTCTCATCCTCGTCAGGAGTCTCTTCAGCCAAAGAGTCCTGTTCATCAGCGCTCTGGAAATCCTCAGGATCCTCAGCGCTTTTCTTGCCTTTTTCGGCTTGAGTCTCCTCATCAGAAGCAGGGGAGTTTGCTGCTTTGGGAGACGCAGAAGTAGACTTGGTAACCGCCTCCGGTGGAGCGGTTTCCTCCTCAACAACGAGGGTTTTCTCCGTAGTACCCTCAGGTTCGCCAAAAGTGGTGGCATCACCAGTCGAAGCCACATTGTCCTTGGCAGGAACCGGAGCAGGTGTCTCCTTGGTCTCAGTGACCACCGGAGCAGGGGTTTGCATCATCGAGGGCTCCCCCTCAGTAACTGACGGAGGCGCCACAACAGGTAGTTGCTGGGCAGAAGCAGCCACAGCCTGTGACCGTTTCTTGGGAGTTCCCTTGCCCTTTCCAGATTTCGCAGATTTGGGTGCCATTTTTGGAGGAGAAATGGAGAAGAAGAAAGAGAGTTGAGGTTGAAGAAGAAACGAGGGAAGTTAGGGATTTGAAAAGAAACCGTAGGAAGTTTCTTGGTTTTATAGAATATTTAAAAGATAAAGAAGGAAATAAAAGATATAGTTTTTGATTGGCACCCCATGAATGTTTCTGCATTATTTTTAGGAATTTTATATTCCTATCGAGAATTTCTCAAGAATGATAATATCATCTTAGAGATTGAGATTACATATCCCTAATTCACTTCGTAAATATTCAAACCTCTCTTTGTCAAGTGGTTTAGTAAGGATATCAGCAAGCTGTTGCTCAGTATTTACATACTGAATATCAACCTTACCGCTTTGTACATTATCACGTAGAAAATGGTGTCTCAACTCAATATGCTTAGATCTTGAGTGATAGACAGGATTTCGTGATAAATTAATTGCACTTGTGTTATCACACATTATTGGAATTGAATCAAAATGAAGATCATAATCTTCGAGTAACTGCGCACAGCAACTAGCTGCTGATACGTATTCAGCCTCAGCTGTGGATAAAGCGACAGTTGTCTGCTTCTTAGAGAACCAGGAAATAAGCATATTTCCCAATAGTTGGCAAGTACCAGACGTGCTTTTCCTATCAATACGACATCCAGCATAGTCAGCATCTGAATATCCTCTAGGATCTAGCAATGATTCTCTTGGGTACCACAGACCTAAGCTAACAGTTCCTGCGAGGTATCGAAAGATCCTCTTAACTGCAGCAAGGTGTGACTCTTTTGGAGCAGACTGATATCTAGCGCATAAGCATACGCTGAACATAATATCTGGTCGTGAAGCAGTAAGATATAGCAATGATCCTATCATACTTCTGTATAGCTTGGAATCAATTTCCTTTCCACTTTCGTCTTTATCAATTTTAGTATTACTACCAATTGGAGTTGACAAAGGTTTAACATTCTCAAGATCAAATTTCTTGAGCAACTGTTTGCTGTACTTTTCTTGATGGATGAAAATTCCATCTTCCGTTTGTTTAATTTGAAGTCCGAGGAAGAAAGTAAGTTCTCCCATGAGACTCATTTCAAATTCTCCTTTCATAAGATCAGAGAATTCATTACATAATTTTTCATTAGTTGAACCTACTATAATGTCATCGACATATATTTGTGCAACTAAAAGATCAGCATCCTGTTTCTTAAGAAACAATGTTGTATCAATTTTTCCACGCCTATATCCCTTTGCTATAAGAAAGGAACTAAGCTTTTCGTACCATGCTCGCGGAGCTTGCTTAAGCCCATACAAAGCTTTAGAGAGCTTATAAACATGATTACGATACTTTGGATCGGTGAATCCAGGAGGTTGTTCAACATAGACTTCCTCTTTTATATCACCATTTAGGAAAGCACTTTTCACATCCATTTGAAATAACTTAAAGTTATTATAGCAAGCATACGCTAGGAGTAAGCGTATTGCTTCTAGACGCGCCACTGGGGCGAACGTTTCATCATAATCGATGCCTTCTTCTTGTGAGTAACCTTTGGCTACAAGTCTAGCTTTGTTTCTTACAACATTTCCAGACTCGTCAAGTTTATTTCGATAAACCCATTTTGTTCCAATAATGGAACGATCATTGGGTCTAGGTACTAAACTCCAAACTTTGTTTCTCTCAAATTGGTTCAATTCCTCTTGCATAGCAAGAATCCAATTAGGATCATCAAGCGCATCATCAATGCCTTGAGGTTCATCTTGAGAGATAAAAGCAGAGTGTTCACAGTACAAACTTGCTGTATTGCGGGTTCGCACTCCTGTGTGTAAAGAACCTATTACTTGATCAATAGGATGTCTTTTCTTATATAAAGAAGGAACCCGATTCTCAATTTGAATATCCTGGAAATCACCAGAAGCATTTTCAGTGTGTGCAGCAGGCACTTGCTGTACATCTGCTACATTGTTTCCGTTCGAATTATTGTCAGCAATCATTTGCTGGGAGGTTTCATTTGATGTTGTTGTTGAGGATTGTGCTACTGCTTCCACAGCAACTTCCTCCTGTGTAGGAGAATCATCAATTTTAACATTGATAGACTCTTCAACAGTTAGAGTTCTTTTATTAAAAACTCTATATGCTTTGCTCGTTAGGGAGTATCCTAAGAATATGCCCTCATCAGATCGAGCATCAAACTTTCCAACACCATCTTTGATGGGTCTCAAGATATAGTACTTACTTCCAAATGGATGAAAGTATGAGATATTAGGCTTTCTGCCTTTATATAACTCATAAGGAGTTTTACCTAATGAGTGTCTCAAATGAATACGATTTGAGATGTAGCATGCTGTGCTTACAGCTTCAGCCCAAAGGTTCTTAGCAACCTCACTTTCCAGCAACATGGTTCTCGCCATGTCTTGTAAGGTTCGATTCTTTCGCTCTACAACTCCATTTTGCTGTGGAGTATATGGAGCAGAGAAATTATGGTTTATACCATATTCTTCACAAAAAGAAGTAAAGTCATGGTTTTCAAATTCGGTACCATGATCCGTTCTTATGCTTCTTAGAGAAACACCTTTCTCATTTTGAAGTTGTTTGACTAAAGTTTCAAAGATTGCAAACGCATCACTTTTGTGAGCTAAGAATTTAACCCAAGTGAATCTTGAAAAGTCATCTACCACAACTAATCCATAACGTTTACCTCCAAGACTTTGAGTCCTTGTTGGACCAAATAAGTCCATATGAAGTAAATCAAGCAGAGCTTTGCTTGAAATCATATTTTTACTTTTAAAGGATACCTTTGTTTGTTTGCCAATAGAACAAGCTTTGCAAACTTGATCATTGTCAAACTTGATTTTAGGCAATCCCTTAATGATGTCCTTTTTGACAAGTTTGGACAGCAAGTCGTAGTTAGCATGTCCCAACTTTCTATGCCAGAGAGTAGCTTCGTCTTTAACGGACAAGAGACAATTTTCTCCAGCGGAGATGTTCTTAAAGGACAGGATATAGATGTTTTTCTTGCGTTCACCAACGAAGCAAGTGACACCATCCCGTGAAACGTTACATGTTCTCTCATTGAAGGAAACATTGTAACCTTTATCGCACAATTGGCTGATACTAATCAAATTATGTTGGAGGCCTTTAACATAAAGAACTCCTTCAATGGTTAGGGTGTTAGAACAGCAAATGGTTCCTGTTCCTTTAACCATCCCTTTTCCATTATCACCAAAAGTGACAGCACCACCATCCTGGAAAACCAGTGTGGAGAATAAGGAGACATCTCCTGACATATGCCTCGAACAGCCACTATCTAAGTACCATACATGGTCCTTAGTGATGGACTTGAAGCATCCCTGAAATAGAGAAAGAATTTAAGTAAGTCGTTGCTTCCATTTAACAACAGAACCATCAACTTTAGAAGTAATGCCAAGCATGTCATTTCGCCGCACATGGCAATTTTTAATGAAATGATCCGGCTTTCTACAATAGTAACAAAGCCTAGGTAACCTTTGAATAATAAAATGAGATTCGCCATTCCTAACATGAGGGGGAACATATTTCCCATGTCGTGAATGTTTCTCATTTCCAGAATCATGCTTCTCGTGCTTACATAATTCTGTTTTGTTGTTTACAGCATCAAGTTGCTGTTGCAACTCCTCAATCATTAATTTGGATTGAGAAAGTTTCTGTGTCGCTTTCTTAGCCTTTGCTGATAACTCTTCCTTTAAAGAATCGTTCTCAGCACTCAAGAATTTATTCTCCTTCTTAAGAGCCTTATTGTTTGCGGACAAAGACTCAATTTTATCATAAAGTTCGGAGAAAAGATTCTCAATATCTTCAGCAGACAGATCAGAAGGTGAGAAAGCATTTACCTTCTCAGTGTCAGCTTCAGTTTGGTGTGGTTTAGTAATCTTCTTTTTAATATCTCGCTTTCCCTTAAAGCGATTTTTGCGAAGATACCTTTTGAATTTCCTTGCCATCAAGGAGACTTCATCCTCAGAATCAGATGAAGATTCATCCTCAGATTCATCGGACATTTCGGTACTTCCCTTGAATGCAACAGCATTGATCTTCTTATCGTCAACAACCTTGTTCTCATTTTCGTAAGCAACATGAGAACCAAGCAACTGTTGAAGACTTAAGTTTGTCAAATCTTTAGCTTCTTCAATTGCCGTCTTCTTGGCTTCCCAAGTTTTAGGCAATGAGCGAAGTATCTTTCTGACCAACTCAGAATTAGAAATTGTTTTGCCAAGTGTTTCCATGGCATTAGTAATTTCGGTGAGTCTATCAAACATTTGATTTATTGACTCATCCTTTTTCATCTTGAATGCTTCGTATTGAGTTACTAAAGCATTTATTTTGGATTCCTTGACTTGTTCTGTTCCTTCATAGATCAAAGCAAGTCTATCCCACATTTCTTTCGCTGTCTTACAAGTAGAGACGCGATTGAACTCATTTCCAGCAAGAGCACACACTAAGTAGTGCTTTGCTTTAGTGTTCAGCGAGATAATTCTCTTTCTTTCAAATTCATGTCGAGAGTCGCTGGGATTAGATGGAGGAATTACAAGATCTCCTTCCATTATAATCTACCAGCAATCGGCTTCTTTTGCTCCAATGAACAACTCCATTCTCATTTTCCAATATGAGAAATGTTGTCCAGCAAAGAGCGGTGGACGTTCGGTCGAATGACCATCAGTCAAGAGCATTGACATTCTGTTCAGTACTCAGCAGCACCCTACTGTGCTTAATGTAAGACTGTCAGCAACAAGCTGTTTTGGTTCAGCAACAGAGTTCTGTACTAGCAATCACACAGAAAGCTTTCCAGCAAACCCGCTCTGATACCAATTGTTGGATCGTTTATGTACACTAAGAGGGGGTGAATTAGTGTTTATCACTTTTTCGCCCTTTCTCGGTGTAAGCGGAAGCATACTGTATCACAGCAGAGCGTTTCTCAGAATGAGAAATACCTTACTGTAACTGTTACGATTTTGTCGAGAAGGTTTTCGTACGAGTGTTGCGCGATCGTAATGGACACAGTGATTTATAGTGGTTCGGCCTTAATTGACCTACGTCCACTTTCCACCAACAAGGTGATTCCACTATATAAAATAATGGGTGCAAAGAGCCCTTGCACTAGGCGTATGTTCCTCTCACAAAGTGAGATTTAGAATCCCGTACAATAGATGATCACTCCTGGCAATGGTCAGCTCCTCACACAGTGGACGTCTTCTCGTTTCCAGCAGAATGATTCTTATCCTCAGCAGTTGGTAGCTCAATGGATTCCACACAGCTCGTTGTCGCTTAATATAAACCTGACTTATCAAAGAGCACAGACAACGTTATGTTAGAGTATAAATCCTCACAGATAATTCCTTACGGTGAAGAATGTATTCTCAGAGAGCAGCTCGTTTCTGCTTCACAGCGAAGGATTGCTTCAGCACTTTATCGTTCAGCAGAGGATTTCCACACAGATCTTGTCTCTCCTTAAGATAAGCCTGCACTTGCTTAAGAGACAACCACAAAGTTGAACCACAAAGATCACGAAGATAGGAACCACAAAGATCACAAAGAAAACCACAAAGCCACTTAGAAGGTATCCGTCCTACACTCAGTTCGGACGTGCACGGTTACCACGGCCGTGACTCACTGCACTGCACACCCAGTGCCTAGGGTGGAATTTTCCGATCCGTTGGCTTCCACGCAACCTGCTTTACTAACCCTCTGTATCAAGCGTTCAAGACTTCTGCACAGCACCCCTGTGCTCGGGAGGAACTCTTTTCACTCCGGCGGCGTTCCCACCTCCTGCTCTACCCTGCAGGCACGAGACTTCTGGCGCGCACCCGCAAGTGCGTGTCTAACTGCTCAAACTCCGTAGGCTCGAGACTTCCCTGCGAAAAGACACGACAAGAACGGCTTCTTGCCGATGGGTCAGCAACCGGTTACTGAATTCAGAGCAGGTATTCACTTAGCTTCCCTCAGACGATTCGCCGGCTGCTCGTTGAACGCACC
Organism: Melastoma dodecandrum; assembly: GCA_029817715.1. Taxonomy (NCBI): domain Eukaryota; kingdom Viridiplantae; phylum Streptophyta; class Magnoliopsida; order Myrtales; family Melastomataceae; genus Melastoma; species Melastoma dodecandrum. The sequence continues at coordinate 88,740 of JARUPY010000567.1, forward strand.
GAGGACACCTAGTCCCTCTCAGACGATCAAAGGATCTGACCTCAGCCCCTTGACACTCTCACACGCAGCTTGTAAGAGAAAGAACCAGGAGACACTTAGCACCTTCCGCTCTCTGTCGACGCACAAAGCTCACTCAGACCACTCAGACGCACAAAGGCACAAGAAAATGTCGTCCTTGATCTGATTATAACGGAGAAAGAAGCATAAGGGACGTCCAGGCAATCTTCGAGATTTGTTGCCAAAACTGGCAGCGAGGACACAGCAACGGTCTGCTCAACGTTTGCTGTGCCATAAAAGGAAAGACACCAACGGTAACTTCCTTTACTTATCTCAATCAACTAGATTGTTTCCAATCTCCAACATCATATCTAATCAATATATTTAATTAAATATATTTAATTTGATATTTTCTCCCATTACAGCGAGACGTTGCTGCAGAAGATCAGACAAATATTTTGTTTCCAAAAATAACAATTGGAAAGATAATCTCAATATATTTTGTTGCCTAATAGTTTATAATAGGTCATTAGGCTACGTTAAACGAACCTAGACACTCAGAATAATTATCTGAGATAGATTAAAATAAATCTTGGAATAAATCATGATTATTAAAAATATGTTTCCATATTTTCAACTTCAATGCGTAATATCACAGTAACAGTGTATTGGAACGCAATAATATATAACTGCTACTAGCTGTGGTTCAGCAACATATTGCTCAAGCTCATCACTAAGGCTGAACACATAACTTGTGAAACATTATTACTGCCTACCAGTAACATGTCGCTTACTACCAGTAACATGTCGCTTAAGTTCATCATCAAAACCAGGTCAACAGGTTGAATGAGACTCTTTGAGGGTCGGAATTGTTGTGGAAACTTTGGAGACCATGGTGCAAGGTATGTTCCCTTACTAGAAGTAAAGACTAAAGGAATATGGGGTGGAAAGCTCGAGGTGTGAGGATGCATATATGTATTGATTCGCTGAAAGCGCGTGTGATGGTGATGGTTTAATGAAGTAGTAGAATACGTGGCAATAATAGAAACGGATTGTAAACGGCAAGAAATACTAAGAGAAGAGTAAGGTGTCCTCCTTGAACTATAAGTAAGGCTCGAATGGGAATAATGAGCCGCATAGGGAAGAGTTAGCATGAATTGATTGATGCGTCAATAAATGCTTAGACATGGTAATGGAACGGTGCTGAGGCGACAAGGAACTGTGATTTTGGGACTGATGCTCCTGGGTATATGAAGTAAAGGTAATGAGATCTACTTGAACTACATAAGTAAATCGTACAAACTATAATGAGGCCTCAGTAATAGGAGGGTAGGAGGAACGTAAAGCTATGGAGTAGCCGTTGTATAGGACAGGAGCGGAAGTTTCTTGAAAGGAAAAAGATTAATGCTCCTGTGAATTGAAACTCGAACTAAGTGTGATCCCTTGTGAAGTTTGGTGCATGAGGGCAATTGGATCAAAGAAGACGGTTAACGTCCCGAGTGACCAGGTATGGAAAGGAAGACTTATGTCGCCTAGCTTGAGGAACGTATAGGATTTTATCAATGGAAACTTGGCTGTACATGGTTATTATGATGAATGATGATATCTTGCAAGATGGCAATATGATGTGTATGATTGTTATCCTGTATGCTTGGAGTAAGCGAGTGATTTTAGTAAGGCGAGGTCGAGCGAAAGGGGACAGACAAGGTCAGGTCGCGCCTAATGAATTTATTGACGCAAGAGGGTTGATTTGAAATACGAAACTGTGATAAGGTTGTAACCGTGTTAGTGTGCTAACACTTGAACGTGAGTGGGTGATGGTTATATGGTGGATTTTTGGATGAACAGAGTGAGCATAGGCATGTTGACTATTTTGAACGAACAGGTAAATGTTGTAAGGGTGCTCTACAAGTGAGCCGAGTGTCCAAGGTAAACAAACGGAGCCAAACCCTCCATGTGTTGTAACTGAAATGGAGGAACATGTACCGAGTTCGGAAGCGATTGTGGAGGTCACGACCATTGGCATAAAGAAAGGCTAGGGTCAACCACAAGGAAGGATAAAAATCATACATCTATTTCTTGTAACTCGCGGATTTCGGGGACGAAATCCGTTTAAGGGGGGTAGAATGTAACGATCCCGCCTTTTATGAATTTTCAGGTATGAACATAAGACCATGAATGACTTTAGAAGGACGTTGGGGGATCACGAAGGGCGAAAATGAGGGAGTCGGTTACTAACATTTCTAGGATGGAAAATGAAATGCATAGTAGGTGGTCGAGGTATGGGACAAATTGATTAGATAAGGATAGAAGTAATAACGTAGCCTTGGCCATGAGGAGGTCGGATGATGCGCCATGGAAGAGGAGGAGGACTTAGGCAAATAATTATGGGACAATCGGGCCAAGAGAAAGAGGAAGCCCGCGTGAAGAGTTGGCCCTATACGATAATTACAAAATTGCCATTTAGTGTGATAAGATAAATGACGATATTTGGTGAAGGATATGACTCATGGTACACCACTGGTTTCTCACTCAAGGCTTGGGAAAAAGGAAAGAGAAAAGGAGAGAGTGGGAAGAGGAAACAGGGGAAGGAGGAGCGGGAAACGACCCCGATCATCATCATAAGGGAGCGTTCGGTGAAGGGAACGTGGGGCAAGTTGAGGATCCAGAAGATGGAGGGACAAGGGAGCTCGTCCGGAAGCAAGTCCATGAGGGGAAGAGAAAGGACTCATGGATCTTGGCGACAGATCGGAGGAAAGGTACCTCCTTTACCCTTTTTCTGCACTTATCTTGCTTGGAAATTGTGATATCACGGTTAACTAGGGTTGTTGGTGTATATGGCTCACGAATTTGGGTGAGGATGAGTGTAAGAAGAGGAATGGATGAGGGTTTACCGAAAGTGAAGCATCCCACGCATGGCGTTCGACTTGAGTGGAGGATCCGTAAAGAGAAGAAGCGGGGGAAATACTCCGGAGTGAGGAAAGGTTGGGAAAAGAAGGGGATCTACATTGTCTTGTGGTGGATCGTTGGAAAGGTGCGGCTTTTAACCCTTCCCCGTACTCATCTTCGCGTATAATGGCCATATTATTATCGTTTGGATAATCTTGTGGGATAGACGAGCCGATCATGTGTTGGAGAAGTATAAGTTTGTGCAAGAAAGGAAAGGATGGTTGAACACATGGGATAAAAGACGGGATCCTTCCAGATCCAACGTGGGTGAGATAATGCAGGCAAAAGCTTCTTAATCTTAGAGGAACGTGTATGTTCCTTTATGTGAGCGTAAGTGGTGGATGACAAGAAAAATGGGGGAAATGTGATGCCTTTAAGGGTTTTTCGTGCTTGGAAGTGTGTTAGAAGTATCTGTAGTGGACCGGTGAGACAATAACCTTGTGACTGGAATGGTGTGAGTAGGTCAATTTGGGGAATTTCTAAGTTCCATGGATAAGAGAGACACGAAAATACATATTGAGCATCGGAACCGCGACCCAGGAAGCGTCAGAACCGCGACACATGAAGTGTCGAAACCGCGCGTCGGAACCGCGTGCGACACGTGAAGTGTCGGAACGGCGACACCTAAAGTGTCGGAACCACGACACGTGAGTATCGGAACTGCGACACATGAATGTCGAAATCCGCGGGACGTACATCTTGGAATCGACTCGGTCGGCGGGCTGGAATTAGTTGCGTTAAAACGTACCGTAAGAAAGGCCAGAAAGAGCTTACCTCACGTGCTAAATGGAAACATGAAAACATGGAAGTTATGCTCAGGGGAGGTTGGGAGGTGAAGTTATCTAGGGAGTCTTGGATGTTCATTATTTCCCTTTTTATGCGAACATTGTAGTGAAGACACATTAGAACCCATTTTGTAGACGATTTTGTAATTGCTTCTGTTTTAAACGAAATACGATCTTGTGTTTCTTAAATATAAAATTTGATATCCTTTCAGCGACACTCAAGGAATGAGGTCGATCTGGACAATCAGCTTCTAGGCCAGTAGAGGTCACATTGGTGCAACTCTCACAGTCGACAATCACGTGACACACCTTCCCCTGTACGGTGTATCTAGTTTGAAATATCATCTCCCGTTGGTCAACTTCATTAGGCACTGCGTCAAGGGCTTTTAGAATAAACAACAACTAGCCCTCATCGGGTTCCTTCACGACTTCCACTATGACGTCCGGGTTCTCCTTCTTGGTCAAACGCCTGAACGCACATTTGTTGATGTTACCAAGAGGTGTTGTTCTCGAAGCTTGGCGAACAGCTGTTGAAGATGTTCCAAGCGTTCATTTTCGCTGCGACTATACACAAAAATGTCATCAAAATAAACAACAACGAACTTACCAAGGAAAGGTCGGAACACCTGGTTCATCAATCTAATGAAAGTGCTAGGCGCGTTCGAGAGGCCAAAGGGCATAACAAGCCATTCATACAAGCCGAACTTGGTCTTGAACGTCGTCTTCCATTAATCTCCTTCTTTCATACGAATTTGGTGATATCCACTACTCAAATCCACCTTCGAGAAAACACACGCGCCGTACAGCTCATCAAGTATGTCATCTAAACGATGAATGGGAAACCTGTATTTGACCGTGATCTTGTTGATAACGCGGCTGTCCACGCACATTCTCCATGAACCATCCTTCTTAGGTACGAGGATTGCGGGAACGGAACATGGGCCGAGACATTTTTTTGCACGAACCCATTTTGAATAAGCTCTTCCACTTGCCGTTGCAATTCCTTTGCTTCTTCGGGATTGCAGCGATAGGCTGGTCTGTTGGGAAGCGTCACCCCCGAAATGAGGTCAATTTGATTCTGGATATCCCGCAATGGTGGAAGTCCTCCTGGCATCTCCTTCGGAAACACGTCCTCGAACTCCCGAAGTAATCTCTTTACTAGAGGGTGCGTAGTTGCTTCTGCTTCCATGCTTTCCTCAAGGATCATCAAGATGTACATGTGCTCATTGTCTCGAACAGCCTTGATCAACTCAACTTGCTTCGGAATTTGACTTGAGCATCCTTCAGTGGCCTTCACATGGCTGGTGCCGACAATGGTAGAAGCGTGATCTTCTTCTGGTCCATGGTGATAGAGTTGGTACGATACCCATCATGCACAGCTCGTCGATCATATTGACATGGTCTTCCCAACAACAAGTGGCATGCGTCCATTGGCACGATATCGCAAGTCACCGTGTCCCTGTAGTTTTGACCAATAGGCTAGGAGATGAGAACTTGTTTAGTTACCAGTATGTCGCTGTTCTTGTTTAGCCATTGAAGCTTGTAAGATTGGGGGTGTAGATTCGTAGGCAACTTTAACTTCTCCACCATGGTAGTTGACGCTACATTGGTGCAGCTACCGCTATCCACAATCACATGGCACACCTTTCCTTGTATTGTGCAACGGGTTTGGAATATGCGCTCTCGCTAGTCAGTTTCCTCCGGTACGACGTTTGCATTTAGAGCCTTGTGAACCACAAGCAATTCTTCCTTATCTGGCTCCTCCACATATTCTTCTTCAGCATCCCATATGGGTCCGTCCTCTCGAGTTCCTTCATTATCATCATCGTCGGACAGCTCCTTGATGGTGATTGTCCTTCGTGTTGGACATTCAGCCGCAACATGTCCATAACCTTGGAATTTGAAGCATTTTCGGCCCCTTCCAGCTTCCTGGGCTGGTCGAAATTCTTATTGGCTGCCAACGGATTAGATCGAGAAGATGTACCGCTTTTGCTGGGAGGAAAAGCCTTAGTAGCTGGCCGTGGTGATGCTCGTTTCACTTGCTGCTTCTCAACCTTATGAACAAGGCTGCACACATCTCCAAAGCTCCCATAAGGTTGTAACTCCACCGCATTTGCTATTTGTGATTTGAGACCCTTGACGTATCTTGCAATGGTCTTTCCTGTGGCTCAGATATGTCACATTGTAACATGAGCTGCTCGAACTCGCGGGTGTACTCCGATACTGACGTTGATTGTTGCAACGAATTTAACTTCAGGAAAAGATTCTGACGATAGCGTTCCGGTAAGAACCGCTTCTTCGAGGCCTCACTTCATCTTTTCCCATGAACGTATTTTCTCCTTACCCTCACGTTGCCTTTGGTGATTGAGATTCTCCCACCACAGACTCGCGTACTTGCAGAGATGGAGCACTGCCATCTTAACACGTCTGTCTTCAGGGATGTCTTCATACTCAAACAGCCTCTCGATTGTGTGAAGCCAATCAAGAAATTCTTCTGGATCTATCCTCCCTTCGAACTCCATAATATCAACTCTTATTCCAAAAGAACGAGCAGGCTGATGTCGTCGATGGACCCCCTATTGAGCCTCCTTCCTCTTTGCTGGACATCTCCACGAATGGGTTGTCCTCCTCCGCTTGAATAAAAGACGAATGTGAATGACCTTCCGACATACCACGTTCGCTGAGAAGTTGTCGAAGTTGGCGCCTTAGATCTGCTACTTCACGCTCCAAATGAATAGCGCGTGCTTCTTCAAGAGAAAGGCCGCGTGGAACTCTTCCAGCCATAACCTCTCACTCTGACACCAAAATGATGCGGAAACACCTAGCAAAGTAGAACCTAAACAAATTAAGAACAAACCCGAACAAGGTCTGGATAGAACAACCTCGAACCCGGATACAACGATGGTACCACCGTGAACGAAAAGGCTGCGGAAACACTCTCAACTCACCACACTTAGATTCTAGGCTAAGTGATACAGATAAAATAAAGAACCACTTAGGTTTAAATCTCCCAAAAAATCTCTCCTTCTCCTTCATCATAGAACCCTGTAAAAGACTTCGAAGAGAGAGTTCTAGACAAACTGCACTAAATGCACTAAATGCACTCCCCACTAACCCCTTAATCAATTCCCCCACTACCACCATCCCACTAATTTCATAAATGACTCCATTTAAGACTCCAATCCTTCAAATTCGTCCTTCCATGGGCTAGGTCTTAAGTAGGGGTCTTTACTTCTCCAAAATGCTTCAAACTTGCCCAAATGAAGCATTACTTGCTCCAATCCACTCCAGCACATTATATGCCACAACTTCCTCCTTGATTGTAACTTCTTCGATCTGGTTGTAGTGCGTATCACTGATTAACGGCATTTTCCTTGATAAGGCATCTGCAACCACATTCTTTGCTCCAGACTTGTGTTTCAGCACGAATGTGAATGTTTGAAGGAACTCCACCCATTTCGCATGTCGCTTGTTGAGCTTGACTTGCCCATTTATGTGCTTCAAACCTTCGTGGTCTGTATGAAGGACAAATTCTCGCGGCATCAGATAGTGATTCCAATTTTCCAATGCTCGAACTACTGCGAAAAAACTCCTTGTCATAAGTTGAACAGTTCAGCCGCGTTCATTTAGCTTTTTACAAAAGTAGGCGATCGGTCGACCCTCTTGAAGTAGGTCCTCTCCAATTCCAATCCCTGAAGCGTCACACTCCACCTCAAACATATTTTCGAAGTTCGGAAGCGCTAGAACCGGTGCCTCGCAAAGTCGTCTCTTGAGGTTTTCGAAACTCGTCTGAGCTTCCACTGTCCATTTAAAGGATGTTCCCTTCAAGCATTCGGTCAATGGTGCGGCAATGGAGCTGAAGCCTTTGATGAACCGCCGGTAGAATGAAGCAAGACCGTGAAAACTTCTAACGTCATGGGTGGTCTTCGGAATTGGCCAGTCTCGGATAGCTCCGATTTTGCTCTCGTCAACCTGGATTCCATCCTTGGAAATGACGTAGCCCAAAAAGACAAGTTTAGGGACAAGGAACTCACATTTGTTGATATTACCAAAGATGTGTTGTTCTCGAAGCTTGGTGAACAGGTCGAAGGTGCTCTATGTGCTCATTTTCGCTGCGACTATACACAAGAATGTCGTCAAAATAAACAACGACGAACTTGCCAAGGAAAGGTCAGAACACCTGGTTCATCAATCTCATGAAAGTGCTTGGCGCGTTCGAGAGGCCTAAGGGCATAACAAGCCATTCCTACAAGTCGAACCTGGCCTTGAACGCCGTCTTCCATTCATCTCCTTGTTTCAAACTAATTTAGTGATATCCACTACGCAAATCTACATTCGAGAAAACACGCGCTCCATACAGCTCATCAAGCATGTCATCTAAACGAGGAATGGGAAACTCCAGGAGCCATCCTTCTTAGGAACGAGGATAGCGGGAATGAAACATGGGCTGAGACTTCCTCGCACGAACCCATTTTGAATAAGCTCTTCCACTTGTCGTTGCAGCTCCTATGCTACTTCAGGATTGTAGTGATAGGCTGGTCTGTTGAGAAGTGTCATCCCTGGAATGAGATCAATTTGATGTTGGATATCCCGCAATAGTGGAAGTCCTCCTGGCATCTCCTTCGAAACACGTCCACGATCTCCTGAAGTAATCTCTTTACTAGAGGGTGCGTAGTTGTTTCTGCCTCCATGCTTATCTCGAGGATCATTGAGACGTACATGTGCTCATTGCATGAACTGCCTTGATCAACTCAACTTCCTTCGGAATTTGACTTTGAGCATCCTTCAGAGGCCTTGACGTTGCAGGTGCCAACAATGGAAGAAGCGTTATCTTCTTCTGGTCCATGGTGATAGAGTAAGTATTCCGATACCTATCATGCGCAGCTCGTCGATCATATTGCCAAGGTCTTCCCAACAACAAGTGGCATGCGTCCATTGGCACGACATCGCAGGTCACCGAGTCCCCGTAGTTTTGACCAATAGACAAGGAGATGAAAACTTGTTTAGTTACCCGTATGTCGCTGTCCTTGTTTAGCCATTGAAGCTTGTAAGGTTGCGGTATGGATTCGTAGGCAACTTTAACTTCTCCACCGTGGTAGTTGATGCTACATTGGTGCAGCTACCGCGATCCACAATCACATGGCACACCTACCCTTGTACCATGCAACGGGTTTGGAAAATGCGCTCCAGCTGGTCAGCTTCCTCCGGTATGACGTTTGTATTCAGATCCTTGCGAACTACTTCGCAATGACTTGAACTCCACGATGGGAAAGCCCGCTCACAACTTACGCAAAGTTGTGCATCCAGAATGCATAGAACATTCCTTCTTTTGAACCTACGTTTTCGTAAGATTAAACAAACCCGAATCATTCCAAACCATTAGAAACATTAGTTACTCGTCTGAGGATCCAGATTCTGGTCAATTTCTTCTTAATGAGTTGAATATTCCAAAGGGACAGCCCACGCACAACTTACGCAAAGTTGTGCATCCAGATTCGACAGTACTTTCGTTCTTCTGAACTTGCGTTTTCGAAAGCATAACGAACCTGGATCGTTCCAATCCATTTAGAAACATTAGTTATTCCTCTGAGTAACCCGATTTCGGTTAAATTCTTCGCAATGATTTGAACTCTGGGATGGGAAAGCCCGCGTAAAAATACACAAAGTTGTGCAGCCAGAATGCATAGAACATTCCTTCTTCCGAACCTGCGTTTTCATAAGACTAAATGAAACCGAATCGTTCCAAACCGTTAGAAACATTAGTTACTCGTTCGAGGATCTAGACTCGGGTCAATATCTTCTTAATGAATTGAATATTCCAAAGGTACAGCCCGCGCACAACTTACGCAAAGTTGTGCATCCAGTTTCGACATAACTTTTGTTCATCCGAACTTGCGTTTTCAAAAGCCTAAATGAACCTGGATCGTTCCAATCCATTTAGAAATTAGTTATTTGTCCGAAAAACCAGAGTTCGGTTAATTTCTTCGCAATGATTTGAACTATGCGATGGGAAAGCCCACGCACAACTTACGCAAAGTTGTGCATCCAGAATGCATAGAAAATTCCTTCTTCCGAACCTGTGTTTGCGCAAGACTAAACGAACCCGAATCGTCCCAAATCATTCGAAACATTAGTTACTCGTCTGAGGATCCAACTTAGTTACTTCTTTCTAAGTTGAATATTCCCAAGGGAGAGCCCGCTCACAACTTACACAAAGTTGTGCATCCAGAATCGGCAGAACTTTCTTTCGCCCGAACTTGCGTTTTCGAAAGCCTATATAATCCTGGATCGTTCCAATTCATTTAGAAACATTAGTTATTCGTCTGAGTAACCGAATTTCGGTCAGTTTCTTCGCAATGATTTGAACTCTGTGTTGGGCAAGCCCGCGCATAACTTACGCAAAGTTGTGCATCCAGAATGCACAGAACGTTCCTTCTACCAAACTTGCGTTTTCGTAAGCCTAAACGAGCTCGAATCATTCCAAACAATTAAGGAACACTAGTTATTCGTCCGAGGATCCAGATTCGAGTCAATTTCTTCTTAATGAGTTGATGATTACAAAGGGACAGCCCGCGCACAACTTACTCAAACATGTGCATCCCGAATGTACAGAACATTCCTTCTTCTAAACATGCATTTTCGGAAGCCTATGAAAGCCAGAATCGTTTCAAACCATTTAGAAACATTAGTTACTCGTCCGAGGATCCAGATTCGGGTCAATTTCTTCTTAATGAGTTGAAGATTGCGAAGGGACAGCCCGAGCACAACTTTCGCAAAGTTGTGCATCTAGAATCGACATTGTTCTGCCGAACTTACGTTTCGTAAGCTTAAACGAACCCGAATCATTCCAATCCATTTAGAAACATTCGTTATTCGTCTAAGCAACTAGATTTCGGTTAATTTCTTCGCAATCAGTTGAACCCTCCAATGGGAAAGTCCGCGCACAGCTTACGCAAAGTTGTGCATCCAGAATGCACATAACATTCCTTCTTTGATACTTCCGTTTTCCTAAATCTAAACGAACATGAATCGTTCCAAACCATTTACAAACATTAGTTATTTGTCTGAGCATTCAGATTCGGGTTCATTTATTCTCAATGAGTTAAAGATTACAAATGGACCGCCCGCGCAGAACATACACAAAGTTGTGCATCTAAAATCGGCAGTTTTGTTCTTTTGAACTTGTGTTTTCGAAAGCCTAATCAAACTCGAATCGTTCCAATCCATTTAGAAACATTAGTTATTCGTCTGAACGCTGCGAAAGGAGAGCTCGCACACAACTTTTGCAGAGTTGTGCATCCAGAATGAATAGAACATTCCTTCTTCTGAACCTGCATTTTCGTAAGCCTAATTGATCCTGAATCATTCTATACCATTTACAAACATTAGTTATTCGTCCGAGGATCTAGATTTAGGTCAATTTATTCTCAATTAGGACAGCATGTGCACAACTTACACAAAGTTGTGCATCGAGAATGCGTATAATATTTGTTCTTCCGAACTTGCGTTTTCGGAAAACAAAACGAACCCGTTTCATTCCAAACCATTTAGGATCTTTATTTATTCATCCGATGATCCAGACTCGGGTCAATTTCTTCGCAACGATCTGAAGATGGCAAAAGGGAAGCCCAACCCAAATTATGCAAGGTTGTGCATAAAAAATTAGCAGAACTTTTGTTCTTCCGTACTTGTGTTTTCGGATGCGAAAACAAACCGAATAGTTCGTAACCATTTAGAAACATTAGCTATTCGACCAAGTAACCATATTCGGGTTAATTTCTTCACAATGAGTTGAACACTGCGAAGGGAAAGCCCGTGCACAATTTACGCAAAGTTATTTATCCAGAATGTACAGTATTTTCGTTCTTCCGACCTTGGGTTTTCAGAAGCCTAAATGAACCCGAAACGTTCTAAACCACTTAGAAACGTTAGTTACTCATACTTGTATCCAGATTCGAGTTAATTTATTCTTAATGAGTTGAAGATTGCAATGGGACAGCCTACGCACAACTTACGTAAAATTATGCATCCAGAATCGGCAGAACTTTCATTCTTCCGCACTTGCTTTTTCGAAAGCCTAAACAAAACCGAATCGTTACAATCCATTTAGAGACATTACTTATTCGTCTGAGTAACCATATTTCGGTTAATTTCTTCGCATTGATTGGAAATCTGCGATGGGAAAGCCCGCGCGCACAACTTACTTAATGTTGGTCATCCAAAATGCACAGAACTCTGCCATGGGAAAGCCCACGCACCACATATGCAAAGTCGTGCATAGAGAATGCCCAGCACATTCCTTTTTCCAAACATGCGTTTTCATAAGCCTGAACGAATCCGAATCGTTCCAAACCAATTAGGAACATTATTTATTCATCCGAGGATCCAAATTCTGGTCAATTTCTTCTTAATAAGTTGATGATTACAAAGGGACAATCCGCGCACAACTTACGCAAAGTTGTGCATCCCGAATGCACAGAAATCTTCCGAACTTGCGTTTTCGGAAGCCCAAGCAAACCCGAATCATCCCAAACCATTTAGAAACAGTAGTGATTCATCGAAGGATCCAGATTCAAGTCAATTTCTTCTTAACGAGTTGAAGATTGCAAATGGACAGCCTGCGCACAACTTACGCAAAGTTGTGCATCCAGAATGAGATGAACTTTCGTTCTTCCGAACTTGTATTTTTGAAAGCCTAAACGAACCTGAATCGTTCGAAACCATTTAGAAATATTAGTTATTCATCCCAGGATCAAGATTCAGGTTAATTCTTCCTAATTCATTGAAGATTGCAAAGGGACGGCCCGTGCACAACTTACTCAAAGTTGTGCATCCGGCATGCACAGAACTTTCCTTCTTCCGAACTTGCGTTTTCGAAAGTTTAAACGAACGTGAATCGTTTCAAACCATTTACAAACATTAATTTTTCGTCTGACGATCCAGATTTGGGTAAATTTATTCTGAATGAGTTGAGGATTGCAAAGGGATAGCTGCGCACAACTTACGCAAAATTGTGCATCTAGAATGTGCAGAATATTCGTTCTTCCGAACTTGCATTTTCGGAAAACAAAACGAACCTGTATCATTTCAAACCATTTAGAAGGATTAGTCATTCGTTTGAGGATCCTGATTCGGGTCAATTTCTTCGCAATGAACAGAAGATGGCAAAAGGAATGCCCGACACAACTTACGCAAAGTTGTGCATAAAAATTTGTCAGAACCTTCGTTCTTCCGAACGTACATTTTCGAATGCGAAATCAAATCGAATCGTTCAAAGCCATTTAGAAAGGTTAGTTATTCGACCAAGTACCATATTCAGGTTAATTTCTTCACAATGAGTTGAACTCTACGAAGGGAAAGCCCGCACACAACTTACGCAAAGTTGTGCATCCAAAATGCGCAGAACTCTTGTTCTTCCGAACTTGCATTTTCGGAAGCCTAAACGAACCCAAATCGTTTCAAACCATTTAGAAACATCAGTTATTTGTTCGAGGATCCAGATTCAGGTCAATTTTTTCTTAATGAATTGAAGATTGCAAAGCGACAGCCCGCGCACAACTTACGCAAAGTTGTGCATCCAGAATCGGCAGAACTTTCGTTCTTCCGAACTTGAGTTTTCGAAAGCGTAAGCAAACCTGAATCGTTCCAAGTTCCTTGTTAAGCATATAGTGCGGGATGTTTGTTACTCCGTACCCTCAATTTTAAAAAAGGTTTTGCCAAAGTAAGAAATTTCGAATTTTAGGGTTTACGGCTCCCAAATCGCTAATTCAAATAGCGAATTTACTCGATGAAGGAACTCAATACTTCAAGTTGCGATTTCTTTCAAATGACTACTCGAAGTAGCGATTTTTTACAAAATGATACATTTCACCCATAGTGAAATTGTTGGAATTAGTTCGTTTTTTTAAACTAGCTACTTGAAGTAACATTTTCTTCAATTCTTAAACAAATCGCTACTTCAAATAGCAAATAACAACATAATGGGCAAATTTTACACTAAGTGAAATTTTCGAAGATGGGCCTCTATTCAGTTAGAACTCGCTACTTGAAGTAGCGAATTCTTTGGCACACAAGGAACTCGCTAATTCAAGTAGCGAATTAGAACAAGTATAAGTAACGCATGTTGCTCTCTCCCACTTCGAACGCTAAAATCGTCCCAAATCTCTCGAATCCCTTTACTCGACTCCCACGTGGTCTCTCGGCAGTCTCCCAACCCCCTCCATTGATGATGCAAACGTTATTACTAGGAATGCGAATGGGGAGATGAGTTACTCTTGAAGATGTGCAAATTCAGCTTGGATTGCCGGTTACTGGTGATGCTATTCCAAGAAATGTGATGGTGCCAATTGATGAATTATGTGACAACCTACTTGGTGTTCTTTCGACATGTTGAGATATTAAAGCTGGAAGAGTTAAATTGAAATGGTTGGAGTAACATTTTGACGAGTTGCCTGAGTAGGCTACGGAGGAGCAAGTTCAGAGGTACACTCGTGCATATTTGCTTCATCTTGTAAGAGGTATGGTCTTCACAGACAAGTCTGACAACTTAGTACATATGAACCAATTATTGTTGATTTTAAACATGTTGGGAGCTATAGTTGGGGCTCGACTTGTTAGGTGTGATTGTATAGAAGGTTCGCATAAAACGTCTAGTTAGATTGCGGGACATCTCATTTTGCTTCAAATTTGGGCTTGTGACTGATTTGCCCATATTTTACCCTAAGAAGGACACGACATGTGGGACATGCCTCTTGCGTATAGGTGGTTCGTTGAATTAGATGTGCATAGGGTTCCAATGCATGTCTTGTCAGTATATCGTGAAGCTTTGGATAAACAGATCCAATATCAAGTAATGTCTTACTCTAACAATACACTTACTTAAAGTACAATATCAATTAGATGTTTTCTCTTATTAAGTATTTGTTTTAGGTTGTTTGTCTTTCAAGATTACTGGAGTATTGCATTGTCAAGAGTGAGTGTTGGCGCGCTAGAATGTTACTATTTATTTTCACATTGTCGAATGGTACTTTCCAGATGGAGTGATCCATCATTTCAGAAATCAACAGATTGTCCCTAGTAGACTGAAGAGAAGCTCCACAATATCGACCTCTTTTCCTGCAAAGAACCTCACAAGCGCAAAAATACCTAAACAAAGCGACTAAACAGAAAATAATAGGCAACTATCCCTACATTCAAATAAATGCCAAATGTCTAATACTCATTAGGCTCATAAATGAGATATATAACTCTAATATCATATAGTTAACACACCCCCAAACCTAGTTTTTGCTAGTCACGAGCCAAACAGAAAGAAAGTAATGCACCTAAAACACTCTAATGAAAACTTAATCATAGTCTTCGATGTCATCAACCAAGCCCGTTGTTCTCAGATAGTACTTACTCCACCAGTGAAGTCAGATTCCTGTCCTTACCTAACTCCTGTTTCGACAACCACATGTTCCTATCCTCCACCATCTTTTTATAAAAACATTTTCAACAACCATATTTTCAGCTTAAAACAAATCCATCACTCAAAGAAAACATGTCACAGAGATGATTTGCAAAACCACCCCAACACCTCGATCTGCTTGCTCCAGGTATCACAACATTCCACAAATTTCTTAACTTTTTTTTTCTCTTGCTCGACTCTAAATGTCTTATCGGTAATAATGGAGACTCGTGTAACGAGCTTTCGACCAATGACTCCCAAACTAGTCAGTCCAAGGTTTTATGTGATAAAGCACCACTCGAAACAAATAACTCAAGCCACTACTATCACGACTCACACCACAAGTACTTATTCAGGCATTTTATTGATTTTTCATACTTTTTTTCTTCTTTTTTTTTTGCCTGGACATTGGTACTCAGAGCCTTGGAAAGATGTTTTGTTTTATTTTTTTTTGTTTTTTTTCGCCTACAAATTCACTTCACAAGGTTGTCTTGGTGGCTCTACTCCTCCATAACGTCCATGTGCTCTAAGAGATCTGGACTCGTTTCAGCCATAAAAATAATTTCTTCCCTAATTTTGGATAGGAACACAATAACACCTCACACAATATCATCCTCACACAAGCAAAGCAATAAAAGAAAAGAAAAGAAAATCTCTATCGTCTTCTGCAATCTCTCTTCTTTAATTGTCGCCTCGTAGCCTTTTCTGTCTGTCTCAATACTCACGACTTAAACCCTTTTATAGCTAGGGTAAATCTTCCCAAAGCACCTAAGATTTTAGGAAATAATATAAAAAGATATCTCGCCCCGTGTGGCCACACGAGCCTTTTTGTCCACCAGCTTCCCCCTCGGCAACTCTACCATCTACTTTCTTGTCGCTCCTCCTTAAAGATGTCTTCCTCGAAATGGATTTTACGTCGTATCGACCCCTTTTCCTGTAAAGAACCTCACAAGTGCAAAAATACCCAAACAAAGCGACTAAACCGAAAATAATATGCAACTAACCTACCCTATATGCAAAAAAATGTCGGATATCTAACACTCATTAGGCTCCTAAATGAGATATATAACTCTAATATCATAGAGTTAACAACTTTGTCGTCGATGATGCAGCTCGTAAGGAAGATGCTCTCCGTTTAACTCTCTGCTCGAGTTGGTGTCACGCTCAAACCCTTGAGGACAACTAGTAGTTCTCTTTCGTTCTTAAACTCCTCTATTTCCTCCACATCCCAGGTGGGGATCACCTTCTCAACGAACTCTTCTTCCTCATTAGATAACTATCCGACGATTGTGTTGTCAGACAATCCATTGACATAGTTTCTCTCGTTTGACTTGACTTCAGGTCGAGTAGTCGATGTTGGGGTGTAGTTACCCTAATTATGTGTTATCATGGTATGTTTATTCAACTAATTCCTGTCGTTGACTAATTTTTTTAAGCTTCATGCAAAACCGTTTGATTTCTTTAGTTAATATGATTAGTATTAGCGTAATTTTAAGATATGATTATGCCCTTTTGCCCGATGACGTTTCGTAACTATCGTTAAGCATGATTAATGATATTTTATTTTAAACAAAGCTCTAAAATTAATTAGCCTTATTATTTTTAAGGTCGTGTAACACGATTAATGATGTTTTCAAAAATTTTGAAATTCATCAGGATTATCCATTTTGATCGAAATGACGTGAACATCATTCGTTTGAATCATGGGCGGACTCAAACCAAATGAAAACTGCGAGACAAAGAACACTCGAATGCACAAGGCAGTCACGACAAGGAAGAAGAGAAGGATCCGGTCTCCTAAGTGGCTATCCCTTCTAACACAAGATATCATGGCAGCAATCCCATATGGACACCTTAATTCTCACGATCTGCCAGCAAACAAACAGGGAGGAAGAGGGAAACTTTCTAATTTGCGTCTCTGGCACAAATCATCCGAGGTCCAAGCTTTTCCAATCCCTTGCTCCGCCTACCCACGCACGACCGACATTCTCGGCAACAAGAAGCAACGATCTCAGATCGACGCCCATGTTCATCCAACCCAAATCCGACTCTCGACCCAAATCTGACTGTCGACCATCCACACTAGGAAGTCAAATACACATGGATTTGGTATCCGAAGCCCGCGACTCCGAGTCCCAACAAACATATCCGAAGAACCTCTGTCTACGGCAATTATTCTTCGAAGTTCCCAGCATCCATAGCCTATTTCTCCTTGTCCAAAGATACGGATTGTTTATCATTATCTCTCGTAGGCTCATGGCTTAGCAGAAGGCTTTTGTGGGATTAATGGTTTCACTTGAGTTTCCTAAATTCGATTACCGTAATTCTGGATGAGATTTTCTTACACTATCCTCTCAGGGGTCAACCCCCTTTCGCCCCTAGACACCCCGAAGCAAACTCTCCGGCCAAGGACCAGAAGCTCAATTCCCGCACGGGCGAAAACCATCCTTGTCCAAGCCATATTCGTAACCTCAGTTCTTTTTGGAGGTAATTAGACATATTAAAAAAATCAATTTAGTGTAGCTGCACGAAGTGTTTGCTATTAAATTTGAATTTTGATTTTAACGAATACTGTAACTTGTTTTCTATCTTTAATTGAATATTAAAATTTATTTATTTTTACCTCGGATAGTAAATATTTGACTGATTAATGAATTAATAGTTGAGCATGAAACTTTTACAACAAATTATTTGCTAATCCGTAATTGAATGACGCTCAAATACAAATTACTGGATTTTTTTTTTTTACGAAAGCTCGATTTCGCCAATCATTTCCGTTGTTTAGATAAAGTTAATACGTTGTCTCAGGGCATGTACTGACGCCCGTCTTCGTATTTTGCATGAAAAACACGGCGTAATTGCGTGGACATTCCGAGGAATCCGATCGCCGCAAATAGTACACGTCCAAGGAATTCTCCTCCAAAATCGCATAAGACCGATATCAACGGGCTACACTGAGCCCCACATGTAACGCTTCTACTAGTTAATTTTCTAACCCAAATCTCAAATTTTCATTTATTGATTTACATGAAAAATCAACCCTCTATCTTGAGGATTACTATTAAAGCTCCAACAAGCTCTGAAAGGAAGTCTCCAAGATGCGTGTAACAGACCGCATGGATTTCTCCACGTGTGCAAAACACCGCGAGAAACGAAGACTATAAATCGGCCCCAACTAACGAGCTCGACCGGGTCTAAGGTACAAAGGGATGTGCGGGCCTCATGAAATTTCTTTCTTTTCCCCTAAAATGGGCTGTGGGCCTACGGTCACCGCCCTTCCCCACTTCCTTATATCAAAATACTTGATCTGTGGTTGTTTTAGATTTTATCGTCGCATTCTGTTTGTCAATCAATACACCTGTTTTTTGGCCCAAAAAAGCCTAAATCGTGTCCAACACACGTAAAATATTGATATAAGTATGAAGTCATGCTCGGATATGGTCCAACGCATATAAAACATTAACATGAGTCCGGAGTCATGCCCGAATCGGGACCAAAATTCGTTAACCAATAGCAAAACCTTTGGAGCAAGTGCCACCTTTTAACATGCTTTGAATGTAAGAGTTAATAGTATGGAACGATTCGGGTTCGTTTAAGCTACTGAAAATGCAAGTTCGGAATAACAAAAGTTATGCGTATTCTGGATGCACAACTTTGCGAAGTTGTGCATGGGCTTTCCCTTTGCAATCTACAAGTCATTGAGAATAAATTGACCAAATCTGGATACTCGGTCGAATAATTAATGTCTCAAAATAGTTTGGAACGATTCGGGTTCGTTTTGGCTTCCGATAACACAAGTATGAAAGAACGAAAGTAATGCGCATTCTAGCTGCACAACTTTGCAAATGATTGTGCTCGGACTTTCGCTTTGTATTCTTCAAGTCATTGAGAAGAAATTGACCTGAATCTATATCCTCGGTCGAGTAATTAATGTTTCTAAATAGTTTGAAAATATTCTGGTTCGTTTAGGATTCCGATAATGCAAGTTCGGAAGAACAAAAGTGGTGCGCATTATAGATCCACAACTTTCCGTAAGTTTTGCGCAGACTTTCCCTTTACAATCTTCAAGTCATTGAGAAGAAATTGACCCGAATCTGGTTCCTCGGAATAATTACTAATGTTTCGAAATAGTTTGGAACGATTCGGGTTCGTTTAGGCTTTCGAAAATGCAAGTTCGGAAGAACGAAAGTTAGGTGAATTCTAGATGCACAACTTTGGTTAAGTTGTGCACGGACTTTACCTTTGCAATCATCATGTCATTGAGAAGAAATTGAACCGAATCTATATCCTAGGATGAGTAACTAATGTTTCTAATTAATTTTGAAAGATTCTGGTTCGTTTAGATTCCGATAATGCAGGTTCGGAAGAACGAAAGTGATGCGCAATCTAGATGCACAACTTTACGTAAGTTGTGCGCGGACTTTCCCAGTGCAATCTTCAAGTCATTGAGAAGAAATTGACCCCAATCTAGATCCTCGGACGAATACCTTTTGTTTTTAAATAGTTTGGAACAATTCAAGTTTGTGTAGGCATTCTAAAACGGATGTTTGGAAGAACAAAAGTTATGCAAATTCTGGATGAACAACTTTACGTAAGTTGTGCATGGGCTTTCCCTTTGCAATCTGCAAGTCATTGAGAAGAAATTGAAAAAAATTTGGATCCTCGGATGAATAACCAATGTTTCTAAATAGTATGGAATGATTCGGGTTCGTTTAGGCTTCCGAAAAAGCAAGTTCTTAATAACGAAAGTTATGCGTATTCTGGATGTACATCTTTGCGTAAGTTGTGCCCGGGCTTTCCCTTTGCAATTTTCAAGTCATTGAAAAGGAATTGACCCGGGCTCATTTAGGCATCCCAAAACAGAAGTTCGGAAGAACGAAAGTTATGCGCATTCTGCATGCACAACTTTGTCTAAGTTGTACGCGGGCTTTCCCTTTGCAATGTTCAAGTCATTGAGAAATAATTGACCCGAATCTGTTTCCAGGGACGAGTAACCAACGTTTCTAAATAGTTTGCAACAATTCGGGTTCTTTTAGGCTTCAAATAACGAAAATTCGGAAGAACGAAACTTCTGTGCATTCTAGGCACAACCATTCCTAAGTTACACAAGGACTTCCCTTGCAATGATCAGGTCATTGAGAAGAAATTGACCCGAATATGGATCCTCGGACGGGTAACTAATGTTTCTAAATACTTTGGAACGATTCGAGTTCGTTTAGGCATCTCAAAACGGAAGTTCGGAAGAATGAAAGTTAAGCGCATTCTGGATGCACAACTTTCGGTAAGTAGTGCTTGTCCTTTCCTTTTGCAATCTTCAAGTCATTGAGATTACTGGAATCTGGACCCACTGACGAATAACTAATGTTTCTTAATTGTTTGGAATGATTCGGGTGGTTCGTTTAGGCTTCCGATAGCACAAGTTCCGATGAATGAAAGTTATGCGCATTCCGATGAATGAAAGTTTGCGTTATGCACCGTCGAAGGAAAAGTTTGTTTGGTGATTGTAGATAGCGGGAGTTGCACCAACGTCATGTCAAGGACAACGGTTGAGAAGCTCAAGTTGCCAGTTGAAGTTCATCCACATCCCTATCGTCTTCAATGGCTCAACAAGGAGTGCGGCGTTCGAGTGACCTAGAGAGCGAGAGTTCCTGATACGAGAACGGAAAGGAATAGATGATTCCATTACCGAAAACGAATGGGGACGTCACTGAAAAGGGTGCGAAATGGAGTGACACTGGAATGGACAGAAGG
This sequence comes from Melastoma dodecandrum, assembly GCA_029817715.1. Taxonomy (NCBI): domain Eukaryota; kingdom Viridiplantae; phylum Streptophyta; class Magnoliopsida; order Myrtales; family Melastomataceae; genus Melastoma; species Melastoma dodecandrum. Next base: position 109,671 of record JARUPY010000567.1, read on the forward strand.
TGTGTAGGGTAGGCGGCTGAATGATGAAAAAGAAGGGTTGAGATCAACCTCCACGGATACAGATGCACCACCGTGAAATAAGACTGGGATGGACTCGTTTGGCCGTGGATGCAGAGACCCCACCACGAACAAGACGAGGATGAGGAACAACGCGGAGGTTACAGAAACACCACCACCGGTTGAACGCTCGACTCAGTCCGCACTTGGAATCCACTAAATGAAGAATGAGGTTGAAGGAGAATCCACTCACTTCGGGCAGAAGACCAAGCTCACAAAGGGTTTATAATCTGATAATAATAAGTTCTCCCAAATGCTTGCAAGGGCTCCCATTATATAGGGATTACCTGAACAAGAACTTAAATGCAAGACAATGAATGTAAAATAATGCATGCATGGCCACATTCATGGACGAACCATAAATGGCTTATTCGAAATGCAACAAACATGAATGCAAGATAGTAGAGGCGAGGGTGGCTGGACAATCAATGCACCTTTAATGCCTGTCTTCAATGCAAGGTTGCATCTGCTTCAACCAGACTTCCTTCGACGGCACTTTGGTTCGATAATTAGTCGATGATGAGCAAGCTGACAACTCTACTCGATGCTGCGTCGATGGTCCTTGTATCAGTTCCATTCTCAATTGGGAAGATCTACAAAGATGAAGTCGCTTTGCGACGTTATTCCAATGGATGAGTGCTACTTGCTCCTAGGAAGACCATGGCAGTTTGATCGAAGCGCGCAATATGACAGGTGTCGCAATACCTATTCCATCAGCGTTGACGAGAAGAAGGTCACCTTGACACCCCTGACCACTCAGCCTATGATAGTACCACAGAATCGATCTATCGATCAGCCTCTCAAGGGGGTACAATTGGTTCGAGCAATTCACGAGCCATCCCCAGGAAATATCCATACTCGAAGAGTTCAAAGAGGTGTTTCCGGAGGAGCTGCCAGTCGAACTACCACCTCTGCGAAGCATTCAACACCAGATCGACTTGTTGCCAGGAGCATCTCGACCCAATCGACCAGCTTATCGATGCAATCCAGAGGAAGAAGCTAAGGAGCTGCAGAGGCAGGTGGATGAGTTAGTCAATAAGGGTTTGGTTCAAGAGAGTTTGAACCCTTGTGCTGTCCCAGCCCTATTGGTGCCAAAGAAGGATGGCACTTGGCGAATGTGCATGGATAGTCGAGCGATCAACAAAATCACCGTGAAGTATCGATTTCTGATTCCTCGACTAGATGACATGTTAGATGAGTTGCATAGAGCGCAGGTGTTTTTGAAGGTAGATTTGCGAAGTGGTTATCATCAGATTCGAATGAAAGAAGGCGACGAGTAGAAGATAGCCTTCAAGACTAAGTATGGGTTATACGAATGGTTGGTGATTCCCTTTGGTTTGTCAAACGTGCCCAGCACGTTCATGGTTGATGACCCATGTCTTGCGACCTTTCATGGGGAAGTTTGTGGTCGTCTACTTCGACGATATCCTCATCTACAGTTGAAACAATGAGGAGCATGTCGACCATTTGAGAGTTGTGTTCCACACACTTCAGGAGGAGAAGTTGTATAGGAATCTTAAGAAGTGTGAGTTCTTTTAGCCGAGTGTGATATTTCATGGTTTTGTAGTATCTGCTGAAGGAATCAAGGTCGACGAAAGCAAGATCGAGTCAATCAAGGAGTGGCCGACGCCAAATAGTTTCCACGACGTCCGAAGCTTTCATGGCTTAGCGTCGTTCTACAGAAGGTTCATTCGAAATTTCAGCTCGATCGCAACCCCACTCACCGAATGTTTGAAGGGCGACAAGTTCGAGTGGACTTCAGCCGCGCGAGCTACTTTCGAGCGATTAATGGAGTGTCTAAGCGAAGCACCCGTTCTTGCCTTACCTGACTTTGCGAAGATGTTCGAAGTCGAATGCGATGCATCGGGAGTTGGGATCGGAGTAGTCTTGTTACAGGAGGGGAGACCCATTGCATACTTCAGCGAGAAGGTCAATGGTGCCAAACTCAACTACTCGACATACGACAAGGAGTTCTTAGCCATCGTTCGAGTACTAGAGACGTGGAGCCATCCATTACTTGCTGCCTCGAGAGTTTGTGCTGCACACTGACCATGAAGCTCTCAAGTACATCAATGGACAACATAAGCTCACCTTTGTCTTGAAGCACAAACTAGGATCGAAGAACGTGGTTGCGGATGCCCTTTCGAGGAAGATGACTCTATTATCCGTGATGTAGACAAAGCTGATTAGATTTGAGTACTTGAAGGATCTGTATTAGAACGATGAAGATTTTGGAGGAGTCTTCGCCCAATGCAGCAGTCAGGCAATTGATCGATTCCACCAAGTGAATGGATTTCTCCTTCGCGATTCTAAATTGGGCATTCCTAGGAGTTCGACGCGAGAGCTACTCATTCGAGAAGTCCACGGAGGAAGAATCGCTGGACAATTTGGAGTTGAGAAGACGCTGTCAATGCTGCAAGAGAACTTTTACTGGCCACGAATGGAGAAGCAAGTGCAAGGTCATATTTCGAGATGTGCTATCTGCCAACAGGCGAAGAGCCTAGTTCAGCCTCAGGGATTGTATATTGCCAGTCCCCGAGCGACCATGGGAGCATGTAAGTATGGATTTCGTACTAAGTTTACCAAGGAGGCAGCGGAGGAAGGATTCGATAATGGCGGTGGTCGATAGATTCTCAAAGATGACGCATTTTATTCCATGCCAGAAGACGGACAATGCAACCAACGTCGCAGATCTGTATTTTCAAGAGGTCCTAAAGTTGCATGGAGTGCCGAAGTCGATCGTATCAGATTGAGATGTCAAATTCCTTAGTTACTTTTGGAAGACGTTGGAGTACAAGTTAGGAACAAAACTCATCTTCAGTACAGCCTATCATCCGCAGACCGATGGATAAACGGAGGTTGTCAATCGCACCATGGCTGCAATTCTTCGAACATTAGTCTCGAAGAATTAGAAGGATTGGGATGTGAAGCTCGCTCATGCAGAATTTGCCTACAATCGAGCTCCAAGTTCGACAACGAAGTCATCACCCTTCGAGGTAGTTTATGGACTCAATCCTTTGGTCCCTGTCGAACTAATGCCTCTAGTTGGTGCTAGACCAGTTAGCTGGGATGCTGAAAAGCGCACAAAGGAGATGAGAAGGCTCCATGAGAAGATTCGAACTCAGATCGAGAAGCCTAACCTTTGATATCAGCAAAGAGCAAATCGCGGGAGGAGTGCGAAGGTCTTCCAGCCAGGAGACTTAATGTGGATTCATCTAAGGAAGGAACGATTCTCCGCAAAGAGGAAGAACAAGCTGATGCCTCGAGCGGATGGATCATTCAAGATCATCGAGCGCATCAACGACAACTCCTACAAGGTTGATCTCCCCGGCGACTATGGAGTTTCTTCCACTTTCAACATCCAGGATCTCATTCCGTTTGTGGAGGATAACGACGATGTGAGTTTGAAGACAAACTCTTTTCAACAAGGGGAGGATGATACAAAGACGGTCGACAATTCACCCACGCCCCATTCATCGCCCACCAGAAGAGGACTCACTTTGCTCATCAGCGATTGACTGAGCGACGGAGTTATTGAGCGGCAACTTCAGGCGACAGGATTCAGGCGACAACCATCCAGGCGACATTCATTCAGACGACAACTTAATAATTCGAAGCTGAAGGGTCACAAAGCCGAAGAGTCTCGGAGAAGCTAAATCAATTTCCCTTCCACCCACGGCCCATTCAGTGCCCACCAGAAGAGGACTCACTTTGCTCTTCAGCGATTGACTGAGCGACAGAGTTATTGAGCGGCAACTTCAGGCGACATGATTCATACGACGACCATCCAGGCGACAATCATTCAGGCGACGACTTAATGATTCGAGGCTGAAGGGTCACGAAGCTGAAGAGTCTTGGAGAAGCTGAATCAATTTCCCTTCCATCCATGCACATTCACGTATCTGGCCATGAATCAATAAGCATTATCTTGCATCTAAATTCTTGTTTAGGTGATCCCTATATAATGGGTGCCCTTGTATACTTTTAGACAACTTTGATCAAATTATAAACCCTTTTCTAAGACTTTGTCTTCTGTCCGAAGTGAGTGAAATCTCCTTCCGCCTCGTTCTTCATTTGGTGGATTCCAAGTGCGGATTGAGTTAAGTGTATCAACCGGTGGTGGTGTATCTGTATCCTCCGCGTTGTGCCTCGGCCTCGTCTTGTTCGAGGTGGTGTATCTGTATCCGCGGCCAAACGAGTTCATTCGAGTTCCTCTTTCACTATGGTGTTTCTGTATCCGTGGAGGTTGAATCTCAACCTATCCCTTTTTTTTCCTTATTCCTTTTTTTTCCATTTCCAGCCACATCCCAATACACTACCTTCCGTCCTTACCTCCCGTCACTCCACTCCACACCCTTAGTGACGTTCCCCTTCCCTTTTAATATTGGAAACATCTATTCATTGCCGTCCCCGTATCACCAAGCCGGGACCAACTCGAGAGGAGCGATCTAGAAGAGGGGTACCTCACGCTATTGAAGTGGTCGAGTTGATTCATCGGCTCGAGACCGTGAGCTCGTGAAGGATAGCTCAAGAAGGCTTCAAGTTTCCTTAGTTTTACTTTTTGGACTTGTTGTAATTAGCTTTTGGTTTTTACTATTCTGGACCAAATGGGGAGTTAGGGTTAGCCCATTTTTGGTCCTCTATAAATAGGACTCTTGTGTTTAGGCTTTATTCATAACTCTTTGAATATTTTACCCAAATTTGGTAGCCGTCAAGTTTTTGCATGAACTTTGCGCAACTTCTCTTATATTTTGGTAGATTCCAAGCGTGATGAGATTTTTATATGATCGTTCCCATAATAGGTGGTGTTTCTGCATCCGGTTATGTGGCTTTCAACCCTCGTGACAGTCCTAGTGGTGCTTCGGCTGTATCCAACGGTGGTTTGAGTTTTATCCTTTTCGTTTACAGCATTCGTTTTGTTTGTTCGTGCGTTCCATTTCGCCGTCGTCGTTACCTTTTCCCGTTTCCGGGGCTGGTGGCGCATTAGTTGGTATCAGAGCGCACGGTTATGTAGGCACGGTTGTTAGCGCACTGGGCTGTTGAGAGCGCACGGTTATTGAGGGTGCTGGTTGCTGGGTAGTGGTGCCTCTTGGAGAGTGCACGTAGTTGCGAGCGCAGGTTGTTGTAGAGTGCATATATGTCGTTGAGCGTACGGTGGAAGTGATGGCGAACAGATTCTGACGTGTGATGACGTTGGAAGAGGCACGTTCGATTCGTCTAGAGCAGGAAGTTGAAGAGTTGCCACATCAAGTGCAGCAACTTTGCACAGAAAGGGGACAACCTGAACTACAGTCTCCTCGATATTTTGTGAACGTGGAAGAAAATCAATTTGTGGCTAGATATTTGGACGAGGAGTGCCCTAGGAGATCGATTCGGAATGAGGAGAGTCCCAGGAGGCAGACTTGAGAACGTCAACCCGCACGTCCCATTAATAACGAGTAGACATTCCTGAGTTTGAGGGAAAGACAGACCCCGAGGAGTTCCTCGATTGGCTTCATGCCATTGAGAGAGTATTCGACTATGAAGAGATTCCCGAGGAAAGACAAGTCAAGGTGGCAGCCCTTCGACTTCGAAAGTACGCTAGCTTATGGTGAGAGAACTTGAATCAACAGCGTCGTCGAGAAGGGAAAGAGTAGATTCGCTGGTGGTACAAGATTAAGCGGGAGATGAAGAAGAGGTTTCTTCCCGAACGCTATCGATAAGACTTGTTCCTCAGATTGAACTCACTTCAACAGTCTTCGAGTGTTTATGAGTACACTCGCGAGTTCGAGCAATTGATGCTCTAGCATGATATAGTTGAGCCCCCTGAGCAGACCATTGCAAAGTACATTAAAAGGCTGAAAACCCATATGGCGGATGCTGTCGAATTGCAGCCTTGTTGGAGTTTCATGGATGTATGCAATTTAGCCCACAAAATTCAAGAAGCAACAAGCCAGGAGAATGCTTGTAAAGCCAGCCATGAGGAGCACTCATTTCAGTAAAGGGAGTTTATCCTCGAGAACCATCTCGAGTTCGTCCTCGAGAAGTCCAAACTCGAGTAATACCAAGGATCTGGCCAAGTTTAATGTTCGGCCAGTCCCAAACACTATTGTCTAGAGAAAGTGTTTTAAGTGCCAAGAAGTTGGGCATATAGCTTCTGAGTGCCCAAATCGACGAACTATCACTATTATGTAGCTTTCGGATGATGATCAAGTGTTTGACCGAGAAGGAGAACGCAATTGGGATGCTAAGGAAGAAGTGGTGGAGGAACCCGATGAGTTGTTGGTGATGCCCGATGAAGTCGACCAGCGGGAGAGGATCTTTCAGACCCGATGTATAGTGCAGGGAAAGGTTTGTTACGTGATTGTTGATAGTAGGAGTTGCACCAATGTGGCCTCTACTACAATGGTCGAGAAACTGAAGTTATCGACTAAGCCACACACTCGACCATACACGCTTCAATTGCACAACCAGCCCCGTCCTCTCAATGGATGATGAGGAAATTGTGTCCAAGCATTTGGAAATCAACAAATACTCGACTTTCGAGACCAAGGAGAACTCCAAGGAAGGTCTGGCTAAACAGCAAGAGTAAACCCCTGTTTCCGAGGAACCTCCTGTACAAGAGGAGATTCTAAAGGAAGTTGCTGCAAATGCGGCGGCCTCTAATCCTATGCTGGATGATGATTTGGATCGACAATGTCAAGTTGTTATCCAAACTGAAGAGATTCAAATCCTCAAAGAGCTTAAGCAAATCTCGCTTACATTATTGCACGTCGGGAGAAGCTCTTGCGTGACAATCTCGAGGTAGACACCTCCTAGAGAGTAATGCCGTCTATTTTTCTTACATCAGTACCTTAAACCAGATCCTATAGGAATCTTAATGGTCTTGCTATGGTTTTGATGTATAAGTGTCTCTAAGACACGCCTAACCCGTTTCTGAATGGACTATTTCTACCTTATGCAATTATGGTTTACCTTCTCCAGACCATTCTTCTCCGTTTATACCTTCTACTCTTTCTTATATGACAAAAAAGGGGGGGAGAGATTTTGGAGATATTTGGAGAAATAGGAAGTAACGATTAAGGGGGAGATTTAAAGAGATATAGCAAACGCTATTTCTCAAAAATTTCAAGAATTCTTGAATATTTAGCAGGATAGAAGGTTAAACCTACTACGTGGTATACCAACCTTCTATAGGGCATGCAAGATTTGAGTGCAACTCATTTTTGCTGAGAGTGCAGAAGCACATGCTACTGTCGAGCTACATATACAGGAACCTTGTCCCTGTATTCTGTTCAAGCTATATGCTTACACAGAAGCTTTTGAACTCTGCAAAAGTAAAAGCATGTTGAAGCTTATATAAATTGTCAAACCCTTACTATCTCTATCTTAGGGGGAGTTTGATACGTCATCTTGCATTAACATATCTCCTATGTATGAATGTTTTATCATAAAAAAAACGGAGAGATTGTTGATATGGTTTTGATGATGTGTCAGCTACAACAGGTTTGACCTGCTATGACTTTACAAAAGTTGTAACCTCTTGTAATGAAGATATGCTTCCTAATAAAGGAAAAATATCACGAAAAAATTTTCTTCACCCCCCAGTGATCATTTCAGTTCAAGTGACGTAATTAGAAAATATTTCCATAATTAGATATTTTAATAATTAATGAAATATTAATTAATTATTAATTATCTTAATTATTTTATTATTCAAATGAGGAATATTCTTAGAAATATTATTTAAATTAATATTAAATACTTATCTGGTGAGACAAATGATTGAAAGCCAAAAATAAAATATTTTTCCTTTTCAAGGAAATTATTTTATTATTTTTGAAAATTTCTATCTAACCTTCTGTAAAGAATAATGTTATTTAGAAATTACTTTCAATTAAACATTTCACCTAAATGTCATCCAGATACAATGTTGATTCTATCTGGAACGAATTATCTCATTTTGGAAATAAGTTATTGATTATTTCAATCAATAAAAGGTTAACTCTCAGTTCTGGCCGAATCTTCTACGTTGTTCTACCTGAGGTTTAATCTTTCAAATTAAAACAAAATTTATTTTGGAAGTCCCTAATGGATAAATGCAATAGCCTATAGTCGGAATTCAGTTGGAAACAAAATAATTTTTCTTTCCAACTATAGAATGCTGATGACTAAATTTGGCGTAACCCTGTGAGTGGAATGAATCTGGTCATATTTTGATGACTAAATCTGGCGTAATTTGATTAATTCGAAATCAGATGGATTCCGTTCGCAATCATTTGATGAATGAATGGAATGAATCTTGCCATATTTTGTATTTAGAAAAATAAGTTTCCTTAATTACAAGAGGATAGAATCGCTGTATGAGAGAAAAACACAAAAACATTTCATTCTGATTATTGTAACTGTGGTGGTAATTTGGGCAATTCATACAACATTATTGTGGTGCTTTGACGTGTATGTGAGTGTGAAGGACGGATTCTCCAGGCGAGCGTTCTCGCAGGAGCTGACTACAGCAGGTTGAGCGTGGGTGAAGCCGCTCTGGTGACGTCGGTGGTTACTGATCTGAGGGACTCGACCAGAACTTTGTCCGTAACATAGGACTGCGTGCACTAGGGCCCGGGGAGAAGGTTCGTTCGTTGGCGATTCGGTGTACAGAGTTGGTGAGTGAGAAGGAGTCCGTAGCAGGAGTAAGCGGTGAGGGATCGCCAACCTTCTGTAGTTGGTTATTTGTTTTTCTGTTTGTTTGCAGCATATGTACTTTGGTGAAACCACTCCGTACGCGTCGTTGGCTGTGAATCCGAAGGACTTGGCCGGGGAAGCTGTCCGAAATGCTGGGTGGGCGTACAACAGGTCCAAGAGAAGGTTTCTGCAGTAGGCGTAAATGGCGAGGGACTACAGTCTCCTATAGACAGTTATTTTATTTGTTTTGCAAATTAAACTGAAAATACAAAAAGAGAAGCCCACTAGACGACGTCCAAGCACATGGAAAAAGCGTCATCAAGTCTGTTCGCAGATCCACAAAAAGGACAGCCCGCTACAGCATCACAGAAGGCTGAAGCTTCCAGCTAAGGTTCTGTACACGCACAAATCCGGTTGATTTCGTTGTGATTTGATCTAGACTCATCCCAAACTCAGCAGGAGAGTTTCTTGCATTTGTTAAGCTAGTCTAACCGTCTCACGGTTAAAGAAACTGTTTTCTTATACCACAGAAGGTTCTACCTTCTACACTGTAATCAATATTAACGAGTTATTAGTGAAAGCGGCCAAAAAGTGGAGTAGGTGTATTCACCGAACGACCATAAAACCTGGTGTTCCGATATGTCTTTAAGTTTCTGTAAACTACAGAAGCTAAGTCTTCCGCTGTGAGGGTTCTGTGAGTTTGTCGAGAAAGTACTATACGAGCTAAAAGACTAATTCCCCCCCCCCCCCCACTCAGTCACATTCAAAGGGCCAACAAGTTGTGAGGTTGTCCCTTTGAAAGCTTCAACTCATTGAGAATAAATTGCCCGACTATGGATTCTCAGATGAAAAACTAATGTTTACAAATGGTTTGGAAGGATTCATGTTCATTTTGGCTTTGTAAAACGCAAGTTCGAAACAAGGAAAGTTTTGCTAATTCTAGACGCAAAACTTTGCGTAAGTTGTGCGGGGGATGTCCCTTTGCAATCTTCAACTAACTAAGAACCAACTGACCCAAATCTAGATCCTCAGACGAATAACAAATACTTCTAAATGGTTTGGAACGATTCGAGTTCGTTTAGGCTTACTTGAGTTTATTGCGAAGAAATTGACCAGAATGTGGATCCCCGGAGAAATAACTATTGTTTCAAAATGCTTTGGAATAATTCGGGTTCGTTTTGGCATTTAAAAACGCAAGTTACAAAAAAATGAATATTTTGCGCATTCAGGATGCACTTCTTCGAGTAAGTTATGAGGCTGTCCCTTTACAAACTTCAACTCATTGAGAATAAATTGCCCGAATATGGATTCTCAGACAAAAAACTAATGCTTCCAAATGGTTAGGAAGGATTCATGTTCATTTAGGCTTTGTAAAACGCAAGTTCGGAGGAAGGAATGTTTTGCTAATTCAGGATTTGCGTAAGTTGTGCGCGGGATGTCCCAATGCAAACTTCCACTCAATAAGAAGAATTGACCCAAATCTGGATCATCGAACGAATAACTAATACTTCCAAATGGTGTGGAACGATTTGAGTTCGGTTATGCTTCCCAAAACTTAAGTTGAAAAGAACGAAAGTTCTGCGCGTTCTGGATGTACAACTTCGTAAGTTGTGCGCGAGCATTTCTTTTGCCATCTTGAGTTCATTACGAAGAAATTGACCCGAATGCGCATCCTCGGAGAAATAACTAATGTTTCTAAATGCTTTGGAATAATTCGGGTTCGTTTTGGCATTCAAAAACGCAAGTTCAAAAGAACGAATATGTTGTGCATTCTGGACGCAGTTCTTTGCAAAGGTTGTGCGGCCGTCCCCCTGCAATATTCAGTTCATTGAGAATAATTTCCTGAATATGGATTCTCGGACGAAAAACTACTCTTTCCAAGTGGTTTGGAACGATTCGGGTTGCTCTAGGCTTCCGAAAACGCATGTTCGGAACAAGGAATGTTCTGGATATTCTGGATGCACAACATTGCGTAAGTTGTGCACGGGATGCCCGTATGCAATCTTCAACTCATTAAGAAGCGATTGACCCAAATTTGGATCCTCGGAGGAATAACTAATACTTCTAAATGGATTGGAATGATTCGAGTTCGTTTAGTCTTCCGGAAACTCAACTTCAAAATAACGAACGTTCGGCGCATTCTGGACACACAACTTCGTGAGTTGTGCGCGAGCGTTCCTTTTGCCATCTTGTGTTCTTTGCGAAGAAAATGACCCGAATGTGGATCCTTGGAGAAATAACTAATGTTTCGAAATGCTTTGAAATAATTCTGGTTCGTTTTGGCATTCTAAAACGCAAGTTCGAAAGAATGAACATTTTGCGCATTATGGATGCACTTCTTTGCCTATGTTGTGAGGTTGTCCCGTAACAAACGTCAACTCATTAAAAAAAATTGCCCGAATATGGATTCTCGGATGAAAATCTAATGTTTCCAAATGGTGTGAAACGATTTTTGTTCATTTAGGCTTCCTAAAACGGAATTTCGGATGATGGATTGTTCTGGCAATTCTGGATGCACAACTTTTGGTAAGTTGTGCACGGGATGTCCCTTTACAATCTTTAACTCATTAAGAAGCAATTGACCCTAATCTAGATCCTCAGACTAATAACCAAAACTTCTAAATGTTGTGGAACAATTCGAGTTCGTTTAGTGTTCCGAAAATGCAAGTTCAAAGGATCGAAAGCTCTGTGCATTCTGGATGTACAACTTTGCATAAAATGTGCGTGGGATGTCCTAGTGCAAACTTCCACGGATTAAGAAGAATTGACCCAAATCTGGATCCTCGGACTAATAACTAATTCTGAACGATTCAACTTCGGTTATGTTTCCGAAAACGCAAGTTAAAAAGAACGAAGGTTCTGCGCATTCTGGAGGTACAACTTCGTAAGTTGTGCACGAGCATTCCTTTTGCCATCTGGAGTTCATTGCGATGAAATTGACCCGAATGCCCATCCTCGGAGAAATAACTAATGTTTCTGATTGCTTGGGAATAATTCGGGTTCGTTTTGGCATTCAAAAACGCAAGTTCAAAAGAACGAATATGCTGCGCATTCTGGACGCACTTCTTAGCAAAGTTTGTGAGGCCGTCCCTTTGCAATATTCAGCTCATTGAGAATAAATTTCCCGAATATGGATTCGGGGACGAAAAACTAATCTTTCCAAGTGGTTTGGAACGATTCGTGTCCATCTAAGGAAAGTTCTGGATATTCTGGATGCACAACATTGAGTAAGTTGTGCACGGGATGCCTGTATGCAATCTTCAACTCATTAAGAAGCGATTGACGCAAATCTGGATCCTCGGACGAATAACTAATACTTCTAACTGGATTAGAACTATTCGAGTTTGTTGAGTCTTCCGGATACGCAAGTTCAAAATAACGAAGGTTCTGCGCATTATGGATGCACAACTTCGTGAGTTGTGCGCGAGCGTTCCTTTTGCCATATTGAGTTCATTGCGAAGAAATTGACCCGAATGCGCATCCTCGGAGAAATAACTATTGTTTCTAAATGCTTTGGAATAATTCGGGTTTGTTTTGACATTCCAAAACGCAAGTTCAAAACAACGAATATGCTGCGCATCCTGGACGCATTTCTTTGCAATGGTTGTGCGGCCGTCCTTTTGCAATATTCATCTCATTGAGAATAAATTTCCTGAATATGGATTCTTGGACGCAAAACTAATCTTTCCAAATGGTTTGGAACGATTCGTGTTCCTCTAGGCTTCCGAAAACGCCTCTTCTGAAGAAGGAAAGTTCTACATATTATGGATGCACATCATTACGGAGGTTGTGCTTGCCCGTATGCAATCTTCAACTCATTAAGAAGCGAGTGACCCAAATCTGGTTCCTCGGATGAATAACCAATACTTCTAAATGGATTGGAACGATTCGAGTTCGTTCAGGCTTCCGGAAACGCAAGTTCAAAATAACGAAGGTTCTGCGCATTCTGGACGCACAACTTCGTGAGTTGTGCGCGAGCGTTCCTTTTGCCATCTTGTGTTCATTGCGAAGAAATTGACCCGAATGTGGATCCTCGGAGAAATAACTAATGTTTCGAAATGCTTTGAAATAATTCTGGTTCGTTTTGGCATTCAAAAACGCAAGTTCGAAAGAATGAACATTTTGCGGATTCTGGATGCACTTCTTTGCCTATGTTGTGAGGCTGTCCCGTATCAAACGTCAACTCATTCAAAAAAAAATTGCTCGAATATGGATTCTCGGACGAAAAACTAATGTTTTCAAATGGTGTGAAACGATTGTTGTTCATTTAGGCTTCCTAAAACGGAAGTTCGGAAGATAGATTGTTCTGGCAATTATGGATGCACAACCTTTGGTAAGTTGTGCGCGGGATGACCCAAATCTAGTTCCTCGGACGAATAACCAATGCTTCTAAATAGTGTGGAACGATTCAGTTCGTTTAGTCTTCCGAAAATGAAAGTTCAAAGGATCGAAAGCTTTGTGCATTCTTGATGCACAACTTTGCGTAAGTTGTGCGCGGGATGTGCCAGTGCAAACTTCCACTCATTAAGAAGAATTGACCCAAATCTTGATCCTCGGACGAATAACTAATACTTCCACATGGTGTGGAACGATTTGAGTTTGGTTTTGCTTCCGAAAACGCAAGTTGAAAAGAACGAAAGTTCTGCGCATTCTGGATGTACAACTTCGTAAGTTATGCGCGAGCATTGCTTTTGCCATCTTGAGTTCATTACGAAGAAATTGACCCGAAAGCGCATCCTCGGAGAAATAACTAATGTTTCTAAATGCTTTGGAATAATTCGGGTTCGTTTTGGCATTCAAAAACGGAAGTTCAAAACAATGAATATGCTGCGCATTCTGGACGCACTTCTTTGCAAAGGTTGTGAGGCCGTCCCTTTGCAATATTCAGCTCATTGAGAATAAATTTCCCGAATATGGATTCTCGGACGAAAAACTAATCTTTCCAAGTGGTTTGGAACGATTCGTGTCCATCTGTGGAGAGTTCTGGATATTCTGGATGCACAACAGTGCGTAAGTTGTGCACGGGATGCCCGTATGTAATCATCAACTCTTTAAGAAGTGATTGACCCAAATCTGGATCCTCGGACGAATAACTAATACTTCTAAATGGATTGGAACTATTCGAGTTTGTTGAGTCTTCCGGAAACGCAAGTTCAAAATAACGAAAGTTCTGCGCATTATGGATGCACAACTTCGTGAGTTGTGCGCGAGCGTTCCTTTTGTCGTCTTGTGTTCTTTGCGAAGAAAATGACCCGAATGCGCATCCTCGGAGAAATAACTATTGTTTCTAAATGCTTTGGAATAATTCGGGTTCGTTTTGACATTCCAAAACGCAAGTTCAAAACAACGAATATGCTGCGCATCCTGGACGCACTTCTTTGCAAAGGTTGTGAGGCCATTCCTTTGCAATATTCAGCTCATTGAGAATAAATTTCCTGAATATGGATTCTCGGACGCAAAACAAATCTTTCCAAGTGGTTTGGAACGATTCGTGTTCCTCTAGGCTTCCGAAAACGCATGTTTTGAAGAAGGAAAGTTCTGGATATTCTGGATGCACAACATTGCGTTGGTTGTGCTTGCCCGTATGCAATCTTCAACTCATTAAGAAGCGATTGACCCAAATCTGGATCCTCGGATGAATAACTAGTACTTCTAAATGGATTGGAACGATTCGAGTTCATTCAGGCTTCCGAAAACGTAAGTTCAAAATAACGAAAGTTCTGCGCATTCTGGACACACAACTTCATGAGTTGTGCGCGAGTGTTCCTTTTGCCATCTTGTGTTCATTGCGAAGAATTTGACCTGAAATAACTAATGTTTCGAAATGCTTTGAAATAATTCTGGTTCGTTTTGGCTTTAAAAAATGCAAGTTCGAAAGAACGAACATTTTGCGCATTCTGGATGCACTTGTTTGCCTATGTTGTGAGGCTGTCCCGTAACAAACGTCAACTCATTCAAAAAAACTTGCCCGAATATGAATTCTCGGACGAAAAACTAATGTTTCCAAATGGTGTGAAACGATTTTTGTTCATTTAGGCTTCCTAAAACGGAAGTTCAGAAGAATGATTGTTCTGGCAATTCTGGATGCACAACCTTTGGTAAGTTGTGCGCGGGATGTCCCTTTGTAATCTTTAACTCATTAAGAAGCAATTGACCCAAATCTAGATCCTCGGACGAATAACCAATGCTTCTAAATGGTGTGAAACGATTCGAGTTCGTTTAGTCTTCCAAAAATGGAACTACAAAGGATCGAAAACTCTCTGCATTCTTGATGCACAACTTTACATAAGTTGTGCGCGGGATGTCCCAGTGTAAACTTCCACTCATTAAGAAGAATTGACCCAAATCTGGATCCTCGGACGAATAACTAATACTTCCAAATGGCGTGGAAGGATTTGAGTTCGGTTATGCTTCCGAAAACGCAAGTTGAAAAGAACGAAACATCTGCGAATTCTGGATGTACAACTTCGTAAGTTGTGCGCGAGCATTGCTTTTGCCATCTTGAGTTCTTTGCGAAGAAATTGACCCGAATGCACATCCTCGGAGAAATAACTATTGTTTCTAAATGCTTTGGAATAATTCTGGTTCGTTTTGCATTCAAAAACGCAAGTTCAAAACAACGAATACGCTGCGCATTCTGGACGCACTTCTTTGCAAAGGTTGTGAGCCGTACCTTTGCAATATTCTGCTCATTGAGAATAAATTTCCCGAATATGGATTCTCTGACGAAAAACTAATCTTTCCAAGTGGTTTGGAACGATTCGTGTTCCTCTAAGCTTCCGAACGCATGTTTTGAAGAAGGAAAGTTCTGGATATTCTGGCTGCACAACATTGCGTCGGTTGTGCTTGCTCGTATGCAATCTTCAACTCATTAAGAAGCGATTGGCCCAAATCTGGATCCTCGGATGAATAACTAATACTTTTAAATGGATTGGAACGATTCGAGTTCATTTAGGCTTCCAAAAACGTAAGTTCAAGATAACGAAAGTTCTGCGATCTGAACGCACAACTTCATGAGTTGTGCGCGAGCGTTCCTTTTGCCATCTTGTGTTCATTGCGAAGAAATTGACCCGAATGTGGATCCTCGGAGAAATAACTAATGTTTCGAAATACTTTGAAATAATTCTGATTCATTTTGGCATTCAAAAATGCAAGTTCGAAAGAACGAACATTTTGCGCATTCTGGATGCACTTCTTTGCCTATGTTGTGAGGCTGTCCCGTAACAAACGTCAACTCATTCAAAAAAAATTGCCCGACTATGGATTCTCGGAAGAAAAACTAATGTTTCCAAATGGTGTGAAACGATTTTTTATCATTTAGGCTTTCTAAAACGGAAGTTCGGAAGATGGATTGTTCTGGCAATTCTGGATGCATACCCTTTGGTAAGTTGTGCGCGGCATGTCCCTTTACAATCTTTAAATCATTAAGAAGCAATTGACCCAAATCTAGGTTCTCGGACGAATAACCAATGCTTCTAAGTGTTGTGGAACGATTCGAGTTCGTTTAGTCTTCCGAAAATGGAACTTCAAAGGATCGAAAGCTCTGTGCATTCTTGATGCACACTTTGCGTAAGTTGTGCGTGGGATGTCCCAGCGCAAACTTCTACTCATTAAGAAGAATTGACCCAAATCTGGATCCTCACACGAATAACTAATACTTCCAAATGGTGTGGAACGACTTGAGTTCGGTTATGTTTCAGAAAACGCAAGTGGAAAAGAACGCAAGTTGAAAAGAACGAAAGTTCTGCGCATTCTGGACGTACAACTTCGTAAGTTGTGCGCGAGCATTCCTTTTGCCGTCTTGAGTTCATTGCGAAGAAATTGACCCGAATGCGCATCCTCAAAGAAGTAACTAATGTTTCTAATTGCTTGGGAATAATTCGGGTTCGTTTTGGCATTCAAAAACGCAAGTTCAAAACAACGAATATGCTGCGCATTCTGAACGCACTTCTTTGCAAAGGTTGTGAGGCCGTCCCTTTTCAATATTCAGCTCATTGAGAATAAATTTCCCGAATATGGATTCTCGGACGCAAAACTAATCTTTCCAAGTGGTTTGGAACGATTCGTGTTCCTCTAGGCTTTCGAAAACGCATGTTCTGAAGAAGGAAAGTTCTGGATATTCTGGATGCACAACATTGCTTAAGTTGTGCTTGCCCGTATGCAATCTTCAACTCATTAAGAAGCGATTGACCCAAATATGGATCCTTGGATGAATAACTAATACTTCTAAATGGATTGGAACGATTCGCGTTCGTTCAAGCTTCCGAAAATGCAAGTTCAAAACAACGAAAGTTCTGCGCATTATGGATGCACAACTTCGTGAGTTGTGCGCGAGCGTTCCTTTTGCCATCTTGAGTTTGTTGTGAAGAACTTTACCCGAATGCACATCCTCGGAGAAATAACTATTGTTTCTAAATGCTTTGGAATAATCCGGGTTCGTTTTGACATTCAGAAACGCAAGTTCAAAACAACGAATATGCTGCACATTCTGGACGCAATTCTTTGCAAAGGTTGTGAGGCCGTCCCTTTGCAATATTCAGCTCATTGAAAATAAATTTCCCGAATATGGATTCTCAGATGCAAAACTAATATTTCCAAGTGGTTTGGAACGATTCATGTTCCTCTAGGCTTCCGAACGCATGTTCTGAAAAAGGAAAGTTCTGGATATTCTAGATGCACAACATTGCGTAGGTTGTGCTTGCCCGTATGCAATCTTCAACTCATTAAGAAGCGACTGACCCAAATCTGGATCCTTGGATGAATAGCTAATACTTCTAAATGGATTGGAATGATTCGAGTTCGTTCAGGCTTCCGAAAACGCAAGTTCAAAATAACGAAAGTTCTGCGCATTCTGGACGCACAACGAAGTTCCTTTTGCCGTCTTGTGTTATTTGCGAAGAAAATGACCCGAATGTCGATCCTCAGAGAAATAACTAATGTTTCGAAATGCTTTGAAATAATTCTGGTTCGTTTTGCCATTCAAAAACGCAAGTTCGAAAGAACGAACATTTTGCACATCCTGGATGCACTTCTTTGCCTATGTTGTGAGGCTGTCCCGTAACAAACGTCAACTCATTCAAAAAAAATTGCCCGAATATAGATTCTCGGACGAAAAACTAATGTTTCCAAATGGTGTTAAATGATTTTTGTTCATTTAGGCTTCCTAAAACGGAAGTTCGGAAGATGGATTGTTCTGGCAATTCTGGATGCACAACCTTTGGTAAGTTGCGCGCGAGATGTCCCTTTACAATCTTTAACTCATTAAGAAGCAATTGATCCAAATCTAGATCCTCGGACGAATAACCAATGCTTCTAAATGGCGTGGAACGATTCGAGTTCGTTTAGTCTTCCGAAAATGGAAGTTCAAAGGATCGAAAGGTCTATGCATTCTTGATGCACAACTTTGTGTAAGTTGTGCGCGTGATGTCCTAGTGCAAACTTCCACTCATTAAGAAGAATTGACCCAAATCTGGATCCTCGCACGAATAACTAATACTTCCAAATGGTGTGGAACGAATTGAGTTCGGTTATGCTTCCGAAAACGCAAGTTGAAAAGAACGAAAGCTCTGCGCATTCTGGATGTACAACTTCGTAAGTTGTGCGCGAGCATTTCTTTCGCCATCTTGAGTTCATTGGGAAGAAATTGACCCGAAAGCGCATCCTCTGAGAAATAACTTATGTGTCTAAATGCACTGGAATAATTCGGGTTCATTTTGGCATTCAAAAACGCAAGTTCAAAAGAACGGATATGTTGCGCATTCTGAACTCACTTCTTTGCAAAGGTTGTGAGGCCGTCCCTTTGCAATATTCAGCTCATTGAGAATAAATTTCCCGAATATGGATTCTCGGACGCAAAACTAATCGTTCCAAGTGGTTTGGAATGATTCGTGTTCCTCTAGGCTTCCGAAAACGCATGTTCTGAAGAAGGAAAGTTCTGGCTATTCTGGATGCACAACATTGCGTACGTTGTGCTTGCCCGTATGCAAACTTCCCCTCATTAAGAAGCGATTGACCCAAATCTGGATCCTCGGACGAATAACTAATACTTCCAAGTGGTGTGGAACGATTCGAGTTCAGTTAGGCTTCAGAAAACGCAAGTTGAAAAGATCGAAAGTTCTGCGTATTCTGGAGGTACAACTTCCTAAGTTGTGCGCGAGCATTCCTTTTGCCGTCTTGAGTTCATTGCAAAGAAATTGACGCGAATGCGCATCCTCGGAGAACTAACTAATGTTTCTAATTGGATGGGAATAATTCGGGTTCGTTTTGGCTTTCACAAACGCAAGTTCAAAAGAACGAATATGCTGCGCATTCTGGACGCACATCTTTGCAAAGGTTGTGAGGCCGTCCCTTTGCAATATTCAGCTCATTGAGAATAAATTTCCCGTATATGGATTCTCGGACGCCAAAATAATCTTTCCAAGTGGTTTGGAACGATTCGTGTTCCTCTAGGCTTCCGAAAAAACATGTTCTAAAGAGGGAAAGTTCTGGATATTCTGGATGCACAACATTGCTTAAGTTGTGCTTGCCCGTATGCAATCTTCAACTCATTAAGAAGCGATTGACCCAAATCTGGTTCCTCGGATGAATAACTAATACTTCTAAATGGATTGGAACGATTCGAGTACGTTCAGGCTTCCGAAAACGGAAGTTCAAAATAACGAAAGTGCTGCGCATTCTGGACGCACAACTTCGTGAGTTGTGCGCGAGCGTTCCTTTGGCGATCTTGTGTTCATTGCGAAGAAATTGACCCGAATGTGGATCCTCGGAGAAATAACTAATGTTTCGAAATGCTTGGAAATAATTCTGGTTCGTTTTGGCATTCAAAAACGCAAGTTCGAAAGAACGAACATTTTGCGCATTCTAGATGCACTTCTTTGCCTATGTTGTGAGGCTGTCCTGCAACAAACGTCAACTCATTCAAAAAAAATTTCCCGAATATGGATTCTCGGATGAAAAACTAATGTTTCCAAATGGTGTGAAACAATTTTTGTTCATTTAGGCTTCCTAAAACGGAAGTTCGGAAGATGGATTGCTCTGGCAATTCTGGATGCACAACGTTTGGTAAGTTGTGCGCCGAATGTCCCTTTACAATCTTTAACTCATTAAGAAGCAATTGACCCAAATCTTGATCCTCGGATGAATAACCAATGCTTCTAAATGTTGTGGAACGATTCGAGTTCGTTTAGTCTTCCGAAAATAGAACTTCAATGGATCGAAAGCTCTGTGCATTCTTGATGCACAACTTTGCGAAGGTTGTGCGAGGGATGTCCCAGTGCAAACTTCCACTCATTAAGACGAATTGACCCAAATCTGGATCCTCAGACGAATAACTAATACTTCCAAGTGGTGTGGAACGATTCGAGTTTGGTTATGTTTCAGAAAACGCAAGTTGAAAAGAACGAAAGTTCTGCGTATTCTGGAGGTACAACTTCATAAGTTGTGCGCAAGCATTCCTTTTGCCGTCTTGAGTTCATTGCGAAGAAATTGACCCGAATGCGCATCCTCGGAGAAGTAACTAATGTTTCTAATTGCTTGGGAATAATTCGGGGTCGTTTTAGACCCAAATCTAGATCCTCGGATGTATAACTAATACTTCTAAATGGATTGAAACGATTCGAGTTCGTTCAGGCTTCCGAAAACGCAAGTTCAAAATAACGAAAGTTCTGCGCATTATGGATGCACAACTTCGTAAGTTGTGCGCGGCACTTGAGTTCATTGCGAAGAAATTGACCCGAATGCGCATCCTCGGAGAAATAACTATTGTTTCTAAATGCTTTGCAATAATTCGGGTTCGTTTTAACATTCAAAAACGCAAGTTCAAAACAACGAATATGCTGTGCATTCTGGACGCACTTCTTTGCAAAGGTTGTGAGGCCGTTCCTTTGCAATATTCAGCTAATTGAGAATAAATTTCCCAAATATGGATTCTTGGGGGCAAAATGAATCTTTCCAAGTGGTTTGGAAAGTTTCGCGTTCCTCTAGGCTTCCGAAAACGCATGTTCTAAAGAAGGAAAGTACTGGATATTCTGGATGCACAACATTGCATAGGTTGTGCTTGCCTGTATGCAATCTTCAACTCATTAAGGAGCGATTGACCCAAATCTGAATCCTCGGAGGAATAACTAATACTTCTAAATGGATTGGAACGGTTCGAGTTCGATCAGGCTTCCGAAAACGCAAGTTCAAAATAACGAAAGTTCTGCGCATTCTGGATGCACAACTTCGTGAGTTGTGTGCGAGCGTTCCTTTTGCCATCTTGAGTTCATTGCGAAGAAATTAACCCGAATGCGCAACCTCAGAGAAATAACTATTGTTTCTAAATGCTTTGGAATAATTCGGGTTCGTTTTGCCATTCAAAAACGCAAGTTCAATACAACGAATATGCTACGCATTTTGGACGCACTTCTTTGCATGTGAGGCCGTCCCTTTGCAATATTCAGCTCATTGAGAATAAATTTCCCGAATATGGATTCTCGGACGAAAAACTAATCTTTCCAAGTGCTTTGGAACGATTCGTGGTCCTCTAGGCTTCCGAAAACACATGTTCTGAAGAAGGAAAGTTCTTGATATTCTGGATGCACAACATTGCGTGGGTTGTGCTTGCCCGTATGCAATCTTCAACTCATTAAGAAGCGATTGACCCAAATTTGGATACTCGGATGAATAACTAATACTTCTAAATGGATTGGAACGCTTCGACTTCGATCAGGCTTCCGAAAACGCAAGTTCAAAATAACGAAAGTTCTGCGCATTCTGGATGCACAACTTCGTGAGTTGTGCGCGAGCGTTCCTTTTGCCATCTTGAGTTCATTGCGAAGAAATTAACCCGAATGCGCGTCCGCGGAGAAATAACTATTGTTTCTAAATGCTTTGGAGTAATTCGGGTTCGTTTTGACATTCAAAAATGCAAGTTCAAAACAACGAATATGCTGCGCATTTTGGACGCACTTCTTTGCATGTGAGGCCGTCCCTTTGCAATATTCAGCTCATTGAGAATAAATTTCCCGAATATGGATTCTCGGACGAAAAACTAATCTTTCCAAGTGGTTTGCAACGATTCGTGTTCCTCTAGGCTTCCGAAAACACATGTTCTGAAGAAGGAAAGTTCTTGATATTCTGGATGCACAACATTGCGTGGGTTGTGCTTGCCCGTATGCAATCTTCAACTCATTTAGAAGCGATTGACCCAAATCCAGATCCTCGGATGAATAACTAATACTCCTAAATGTATTGGAACGATTCGAGTTCATTTAGGCTTCGGAAAACGAAAGTTCAAAATAACAAAAATTCTGCGCATTCTGGATGCACAACTTCGTGAGTTGTGCGCAAGCGTTCCTTGTGCCATCTTGAGATCATTGCGAAGAAGTTGACCCGAATGTGGATCCTCGGAGAAATAACTAATGTTTCGAAATGCTTTGAAATAATTTTGGTTCGTTTTGGCATTCAAAAACGCAAGTTCGAAAGAACGAACATTTTGCGCATTCTGGGTGCACTTCTTTGCCTATGTTGTGAGGCTGTCCCGTAACAAACTTGAACTCATTGAAAATAAATTGCCCGAATATTGATTCTCGGACGAAAAACTAATGTTTCCAAAAGGTGTGAAATGATTTTTGTTCATTTAGGCTTCCTAAAACGGAAGTTCGGAACATGGATTGTTCTGGCAATTCTGGATGCACAACTTTTGGTAGGTTGTGCGCGGGTTGTCCCTTTACAATCTTTAACTCATTAAGAAGCAATTGACCCAAATCTAGATTCTCGGACGAATAACCGTTGCTTCTAAATGGTGTGGAACGATTCGAGTTCGTTTAGTCTTCCGAAAATGTAAGTTTAAAGGATCGAAAGCTCTGTGCATTCTTGATGCCCAACTTTGCGTAAGTTGTGCGCGGGATGTCCCATTGCAAACTTCCACTCATTAAGAAGAATTGTCCCAAATTTGGATCCTCGGACGAATAACTAAGACTTACAAACGGTGTGGAACGATTTGAGTTCGGTTATGCTTCCGAAAACGCAAGTTGAAAATAACGAAAGTTCTGCGCATTCTGGATGTACAACTTCGTAAGTTGTGCGCGAGCATTTCTTTTACCATCTTGAGTTCATTACTAAGAAATTGACCCGAAAGCGCTTCCTCGGAGAAATAACTAAAGTCTCTAATTGCTTTGGAATAATTCGGGTTCGTTTTGGCTTTCAAAAACGCAAATTCGAAAGAACGAATATGCTGCGCATTCTGGACGCACTTCTTTGCAAAGGTTGCGAGGCCGTCCCTTTGCAATATTCAGCTCATTGAGAATAAATTTCCCGAATATGGATTCTAGGACGCAAAACTAATCTTTCCAAGTGGTTTGGAACGATTCGTGTTCCCCTAGGCTTCCAAAAACGCATGTTCTGAAGAAGGAAAGTTCTGGATATTCTGGATGTACAACATTACGTAAGTTGTGCTTGCCCGTATGCAATCTTCAACTCATTAAGAAGCGATTGACCCAATTCTGGAACCTCGGATGAATAACTAATACTTCTAAATGGATTGAAACGATTCGAGTTCGTTCAGGCTTCCGAAAACGCAAGTTCAAAATAACGAAAGTTCTGCGCATTCTGGATGCACAACTTCGTGAGTTGTGCGCGAGCGTTCCTTTTGCCATCTTGAATTCACTGCGAGGAAATTGACCCGAATGCGCATCCTCGGAGAAATAACTATTGTTTCTAAATGCTTTGGAATAATTCGGGTTCGTTTTGACATTCAAAAACGCAAGCTCAAAACAACAAATATGATGTGCATTCTGGGCGCACTTCTTTGCAAAGGTTGTGAGGCCGTCCCTTTGCAATATTCAGCTCATTGAGAATAAATTTCCCAAATATGGATTCTCGGACGAAAAACTAATCTTTTCAAGTGGTTTGGAACGATTCGTGTTCCTCTAGGCTTCCGAAAACGCATGTTCGGAAGAAGGAAAGTCTTGGATATTCTGGATGCACAACATTGCGTATGTTGTGCATGCCCGTATGCAATCTTCAACTCATTTAGAAGCGATAACCCCCAAATCTGGATCCTCGAATGAATAACTAATACTTCTAAATGGATTGGAACGATTCGAGTTCGTTTAGGCTTCCGAAAACGTAAGTTCAAAATAACGAAAATTCTGCGCATTCTGGGTGCACAACTTCGTGAGTTTTGCGCGGGCGTTCCTTTTGCCATCTTGAGTTCATTGCGAAGAAATTGACCCGAATGTGGATCCTCGGAGAAATAACTAATGTTTCGAAATGCTTTGAAATAATTCTGGTTCGTTTTGGCATTCAAAAACGCAAGTTCGAAAGAACGAACATTTTGCGCATTCTGGGTGCACTTCTTTGCCTATGTTGTGAGGCTGCCCCGTAACAAACTTCAACTCATTGAAATAAATTGCCCGAATATGGATTCTCGGACGAAAAATTAATATTTCCAAATGGTGTGAAATGATTTTTGTTCATTTAGGCTTCCTTAAACGGAAGTTCGGAAGATGGATTGTTCCGGCAATTCTGGATGCACAACTTTTGGTAAGTTGTGCGCGGGATGTCCCGTTACAATCTTTAACTCATTAAGAAGCAATTGACCCAAATCTAGATCCTCGGACGAATAACTAATGTTTCTAAATGGTGTGGAACGATTCGAGTTCGTTTAGGCTTTCGAAAATGCAAGTTCAAAGGATCGAAAGCTCAGTGTATCTTCAACTTCCTCTTTTCAATCTCATACACTTTCATACAATCCGTCTTACCTGTAACTCTACCAATCTTTTTCCATTCGGGCATCCCTAACTTCAGCATCATATTGAATCCCTGTTCATCCAAAATGGAAAATGGATGTTCATGCATCATAATCCAATGTGCAGCTGCCTCCCGCATTTGTTCCATGTCAAACTTCCCGGAATGCAACGTGGGAACTAGAAGTGTAGCTCCATCGATTGACGGAAAATTCAAGCACGTTTGTCTTTCATCTTCTTTCAAGTTCATCTTCCTCTTCAAACAATTATCTCTATGCCTCTTTAAGTGAGATGTACTCCCCGATTTAAGAATTGTTAAGAGATGGCGGCAATGAGAGCATTTAGCTTTCTTCTCTCCATTCTCCAAAATTTCTTCAAAATCATCCCAAACCGCTGAAGTTCTCTTCCTTTTATTTGCTTTGAAGTTCTCATCTTCTAGTGCATCCTTCTTTGTTGTATTATCAGTTTCACTAGCCGAATTTAGCTCTACCATTTCCAATGCCCCGGTTTGGATTTGAAGCTCCTTCCCCGACTCGTTACTTTCAGCAACACCACTCCCTACGGTTGGTGCAGAAGACGTATAATCCGTTGACATATTTGTTTCCGGCTGACAGAGCAAACAAAGAGAAGATGTGAGACCAAATGAATCCAACACAAATACCAACAGAAGTCCAGACCCCAACACAAAGGATATGAGATCCTCTGCACTAGATATATAACCGGCATAAAACTATTCATCACATAAAAATAATTCATTGATAACATATAATAAAAAAATTAATACATGCTTAAGAATTTGAAAAGTTTAGGCGTTGTTTAGAACAAGAACATTATCAAGCCACGCCTCTTCAGTTCAAGTCTCCAATATTTTTCCGCATGGCGAAAATCTCGAAAGAACGAAAATTTTAAAATTCATCATCATAAGAGGCAAACTGACCCAATATATTGTACATTTGACAGATGAAAAGTGAACATTAACGTTTTGTTAAAAAGGATTTGTCGGAGAACAATATTCAGCACTTGATGCATCAGCCAGGGATAACTAATATTTGAAAAAGTCTCATCATTCAAATCATTTGCATAGATAATTTAAAATCACGAAACCTAATTTTTTTTTTTCAAAAAAGAAAATTAGGGGGAAACACAGAATAGAAAATCATCATGAACCAACAAGCGATGGGAGGGCATCGGATCTTCCTATTAACGTGTGCTTTGAATCATCATGCCCAAACACAATATGAGAGGGTAAGGGGATGGGAAGCGTACCTTGACTATGACGCCTTCACTTCTTTCTGTCGCTTACCCGTGGGAGTAAAATTCGGCCAGCTCCTCTCTGGTACTTTTTTACGCTCGCTCCGGCCGATCCTCGCGAGACACAAAGTATGAAAAAACCGATTATTTTCCACTTATCTAATGAAGAGAGGAGATTGCCACGCCAAAAGGAGAGGGAGAGAGAGGTTTTTTCTTTAGGGTTTGCTTTTACCACAGAGTGTGGAGAGGGGGAAGGAAAAAGTTTTTTAGGTAATTTTATTAATTTTTTATTAATAAATTATTAAAATTTATTATATAATATTAGGCTCGCGAGCCTTCGAGCTGTTAGTGTTTCGGCTCGAGCTCGGCTCGTTTTGTTAACGAGCCGGAACGAACCAGCTCGAGCTCGGTCAAAGTTGAGCTCGAACCGAGCTTTGACCGAGCTTGCTCGCGAGCGGCTTGGTTCATTTTCACCCCTACTCCTAATCATTTCTCTCGTGTATTATTATTATTGTTTAATGATAAAAGACTCGTTAGACGTCCTTGTTTTTTTAAATTATATTGCCCACTTTGGGCCTCTCAGTGCTGCAACAGTTGGAACCATTTCCTCTCCGCTCATACATCCCCGCTCCCAAGCACAACTAAGACCAGACAGAACTACGGAAAGGCCCACATGAAAGCCCATTAAGATTGCCAGGCCCACTTTCCAGAAAGTAGATGGGTGCAGCCTGCGACCACTGGGTTTGCCAAGGGGAGATCCCCCCATCCCCCAAGCCCGCTTTACGCCTTAGTGATGCGTCGCCCTTTGGCAGATGGTTGCCAGGGTGAATGGAAGATGTCGGTGATGAGACTAGGGTGGTCACTTACGCAAGGGTAATTTTTCTATCAAGTAAATTCCCTCTATGGGCGTCGTGTCTCGCCCTCGAGCACGACCAGCTTATGCACAACGAAAGCCTATAAGTATTTTTGGTGAAGGACACCCTTTTATATTTCACTAAGAATCTCCGAATACAAGTTACCCGTCTACTCCCCTTTACAAGATCTCTTATAGGGTTCGTGGCTCTACACTAAACATTACAACCATTCACTAAGAGGCATATAGTTTCAGGGGTGCCCAACGCAACCGCCCTTTACTGCCCCTGGGTCCCCCTTTCGGAAGGGCCTCCCTTTCCAATAGACATGATCCTTCAACGCATCAATGATCCTCAGACAGCCCGGGCCTCCTCACGGACACACCCTTTCGTGACCCATCATGTCTGTTCGTGCCTCCCTCACGAACGTTGCTCATGGAGCCTTCCATGCCCTCAGGCATGTGACAAACCTCCCCCACCAGAGAAAGTCAACGCCCTCGTCGACACCTTGTCGATGTACTCTTGCACCTCTCGCTCAAACTGCCACAAAGTGTTTTCCTTTTCCCACGTCGCGTCTGCAACATCTCTACCCTTCTAATGAATCAAGAACTCGGTCCTCCGATTTTTCTTACTCTGCCTCAAGACTCGGTGATCAAGGATCCGCTCAATATGAACTTCATATTATTCCTTTGTCGTTGGGGGTGCTCGCTTGGTTTGGACCCGCCCCTCCGGGTTAGGATCCTCATGGAATGGCTTAAGGAAACTCAGATGAAATGTAGGATGAACGTTCATCCTTTCCGGCAATTTTAATCGATAGGTCACCTGCCCGACACGTTGCAACACTTCAAACGGACCATCATACCTCGGAGTAAGGCCACGATGAACCGTCTTGCTACTAATCTTCTTCCAGATCTGCGGCATCAATTTCGACATCACCATATCACCAACCTTGAACTCTACAGCCCTTCGATGTTGGTCAGCGTACTTCTTCATTTGCCTAGCAGCCTTAGTCATACTATCCCACGCTTCCGCAATCATCTCATATTTATCTCGAGCGAATTGGCAAACAGCTGGACAAGGTCCCCCTGATCGTTGTAGAACAACGACTTGAGGA
Source organism: Melastoma dodecandrum (assembly GCA_029817715.1). Taxonomy (NCBI): domain Eukaryota; kingdom Viridiplantae; phylum Streptophyta; class Magnoliopsida; order Myrtales; family Melastomataceae; genus Melastoma; species Melastoma dodecandrum. The sequence goes on from JARUPY010000567.1 coordinate 137,333, forward strand.
CACAAGGGTTGATGTCCCATAGCAAGTTCAAAGGGACTAAATCTCGTCGATGACGACCTATGCAAATTGTAACAAAACTGAGCAGTATCAAGTAAATCCTCCCAATTTCGCTGACTTGTCGTCACATAGTGTCGCAGATATTCCTCAAGTAAAGCATTCCCCACTTCGTCTGTCCATCGGTATGCGGATGGTTTGCCATCAAAAACTTCAACTTTGTACCCATCAAGTTAAAGAGACATGTCCAAAATAGACTAGTAAAATATGCATCTCTATCACTCACAATGTCTGACAGTAACTCAAAATACTTCACTACGTTATTATAAAACAGTTCTGCGGTCATCTCTGCGGTACAAATGTGGGGTGCTGCAATGAACACAGCATTCTTCGAGAACCTATCAACAATCACCCATATCGAAGATAAGACTCTCACCTTAGGAAATTCAAAAACGAAATCCATTGAAACCGACACCCAAGGTTTCTCCGCAATCGATAACGGTTGAAGCAAACTCGCCTCCTTCCGTATGTTTGGCTTATCTTGCTAACACACCAAGCACGTTCATACGTAAGCCTCACAATCATCATCTATACGCGGCCAGACATAAGTTATTTTCACCAAAGCCATCATCCGCTCCCTTCCCGGGTGACCAGCCCACGGGGAGTCATGCGATTCCCTCATGATTCACTGCCCTAGTTCCCCACCGATAGGAATATATAATCTATTACGCTCACAATACAATAGATCATCATCAAGCCAATATATCCGCACCGTACCTTCCCTGACCTGTTCCACCAATCTCATGTAAACGGGATCAGCCTTTGCTAAGTTACGGACCTTATCAAAGATGTTCGACTGGAAGGTGGAGATAGCGGCCATTGTCAACAATGTTTTCCGACTCAACGCGTCTGCCACCAAATTGTGTCGTCCAGGCCTATACTCCCACGCAAAGTCATACTCGGCTAGGAACTCTTGCCACCGCGCTTGTCTTACGGAAAGCTTTTTCTGCATCTTAAAGAATGTGTTAGCCACGTTATCAGTCTTAACCACAAACGGATTCCCCAAAAGATACACTCGCCAAACTCTCTGGCAATGTACTACGACCAACATCTCTTTCTCATGGGCAAAATACCTTTGTTTTGCTTCCTTAAGTTTCCAACTTTCTAAAGCTACCGGGTGGCCGTTCTGTACTAAAACACCACCTACCGCAGTCCGAGGCATCGGTATGGACCTCAAATGGTTTATCAAACTCTGGCAACTTTAGATCAGGTTCGGAGGAAATCGCTTCCTTCAGACCATCAAATGTAACCTGACATTTCTCATCTCAACACAGGCCTTGTCCTTTCTCAATAAATCCGTTAACGGGGCCACTCTCCTTGAGTAACCCCTTACAAACCGACGATAATAATTTGCTAACCCAAGAAAACTTCGCACCTTCGAAACTTTCATTAGTGTAGGCCAATCCCGAATGGTTTGCACCTTTCTCGTATCCATTCTCACGCTTCCACGTCCGACTATGTGTCTCAAAAAGCGTATCTCCTTCGTACAAAACTCGCACTTCTCTTTCTTCACGTACAGAGAGTGTTCCCTTAGTTTCTCAAACACAAGCCGAAGGTGTCTTAGATGGTCCTCCAAGGTCTCCGAATATACCACAATGTCATCCAAGTAAACCACAACAAACTTGTCTATATATTCATTGAAAACATCATCAATCAGATTACAGAAAGTAGCCGGGGCATTGGTCAAGCCAAACGACATCACAAGGAACTCATACGACCCATATCTCGTAGCCATAGTAGTTTTGGACTCATCACCCTCCGCAATGCGAACCTGCCAGTATCCGAAACGCAAATCCAACTTCGAAAAATATGAGGCCTTAGACAGTCTATCTAACAAATCAGCAACAAGGGGTACCGGGTATTTGTTTTTCACTGTGACCTTATTCAACCCGCGATAGTTGATGCACAGCCGCAAACTGCCGTCTTGCTTGGTCTGAAACAAAACCGGTGCTCCATAGGGTGCTTTCGAGGGCTGAATCTTTCCTGCATCAATCAATTCACCCAACTGTTTTCTCAACTCACCGAGTTCCTTAGGGGCCATTCGATAAGGTGCTTTGGCCGGAGGTATTGTCCCCAGAAGGAGGTCTATGCGATGGTCCACCGCCTTCCGAGGTGGCAGCCCCTTGGGAAGTTCAGTCGGCATCATATCCTCAAATTTGGCCAACACTGGTAACACTTCCTTAGGCATTATGCTGGACTCACTCTCGTCCACATCTAAAATAGCCGCAAGGAATGTCGCCTCACCTTTCTTCCAACATTTTGCAAGCCTCATTGTAGAGACAAGTTCTGAACTACTGCCATCACATTCCTTTTCAATGTACTGCCCTTTCACGAAACACGGCTGAGAAAGGTCTCCAACAAAGAACCCGCCCAAATAGGGTATCACTGCCACACAAGCCTCCACAAAGAAGTTGTTTCCAAAATTATATCAAAATCATCAAGATGAACAACCATGAAATTAACTGTACGATTCCACAAGCCTAGGGTAAACTTAACATTTCTTGTCATCCCTCTAATAGGCTGATTCTCCGAATTCACAGCCTTGATCCGACACAATTGCTCATCTATCCTCAGTCCCAATCGCGACACCACACGATCAGCCACAAAGCTATGAGTTGTCCTTTTATCTACCATTGCCAACATACTGTGCTCATTCACGGTTAGAAGAATATACATCAATCCCTTACTTGCGCCTTTCTTTCTCGTTCTCAAGGAGTTCAGAAGTTGGAGAGGGGCTACACGGGTCAGGGTCGTCTCTTCCTCCGACACAATTGCTTTCAATTTTTCTTTCCATTGACAATCCTTTGCTCTATGAGGTCCTTCACAAATGGAACAACCAAAAAACGTTTTCAGATCCTTTCGAGTATCGTTACTTACATTGCTCGACTACCCTTGCGACAAACCACGGGCTCCGCTCCATTTCGACTTCGTCTGCCCTTTCCTTTCACCTTTCAGAGTTCTTTGGGCACCGGTCCTTCCTTTATGGCCCCGATCATCCTTCGTAAGGTCATTTGCACCTGCCCAACGAAAATCTACAAAAGCATCGGCAGCCGCAATGGCGGTAGGGAGATCCTTCATCCCTTGCCGTCTCAACTCAACTGGAGTCCATGATTGTAGCCCATACATGAAATTGAAAAGCTTATCTGCATCCGACATGTCTGTGATATCCAACATAAACGAGGTAAACTGTTTCACATAATCCCTCACCGTACCGACATGTTTGAGGCACTTCAAAGCATCCTTCGCAACCCAACTCGTATTGCAAGGTAAAAACTGATCTGTCAATTCTTTCTTAAGGGACTCCCACGTATCAATCTGGGGACGCCGCGCATTGAGGTCCTCCTTTACTCTGGTCCGCCACCAAAGTTTCGCATCATCCGAAAGGTACATCGTCGTAATCGATACCTTCTCGTTCTCGGGCACTCTTGTTGCGAGAAAGTATTACTCAAAATCCCACAAGAAATTCTGCAATATCTTTGCGTCACGACAACCATCAAAGAACTAGGGTTCGGGAACCCTCACCTTCGAACACGAATCACCACCAACCACTGGAGCAGCAATTGCCTCTTAAGGATGACCAACTCGTTCTCGATATCACCTTGTTGACTGCACACTCTATCGACCGCACCATTCAACGAAAGAATAGAGGATTCTAGATGAGCCATCCATGCCCGAAGTTCTTCCAATGTGTTGAATAAAGGAACAAGATCCTCGGACGGGGAATAACCCACAAGCCTCACCAAGCATCCAAACCTCTCAGTGATCGGCATTGCCATCTCCACACAAAACCTGGCTCGGATGCCAACTGTCACAGCGGTAATTTCTCTATCAAGTAAATTCCCTCTGCGGGCGTCATGTCTCGTCCTCGAGCACGACCAGCCTATGCACAAGGGAAGCCTACAAGTGTTTTATGTGAAGGATACCCTTTTGTTTTTCACTAAGAATCCCCGAATACAAGTTATCTGCTTACGCCCCTTTACAAGCTCTCTTATAGGGGTCGTGGCATTACACTAAACATTACAACCTTTCACTAAGAAGCATATGGCTTCAAGGGGTGCCCAACGCAACCGCCCTTAACCGCCCCTAGGTCCCCCCTTTCGGAAGGGCCCCCTTCCCAATAGACATGATCCTTCAACGCATCAATGATCCTCAGACAGCCCGGGCCTCTTCATGGACACACCCTTTCGCAACCCATCATGTTTGTTCGTGCCTCCCTCATGAACGTTGCTCATGGAGCCTTCCAAGAGCGTGCCTTCACTGTCCCATGCCCTCAGGCATGTAACAGTCACCATGGTCCGTGACGACGAACTGGGGAAAAGGGTGCACGGGAAACTTAACAACATAGTTAGAGCATTTGACAACAATAATTCTAGACACGAGACTTTTGGAAGCCATATCGATATGACAAGAATAGATGCCTAACGAGGTTAGAAATGAGTGGAGGCTTCGAGCGAAGCGATCGAAGAAACACATCGAGCGAAGACTGATATGGGCGAAGGATCGTGGAGCGAAGGACTATAATGGATGGTGACTAAGCGAGACAAACGAAGAAACACATCAAACGAAGGCTGACAAGCGAAGTGTTTATCCATTAAAGAACGTTAAAGGAAAATATTTGGAGACCTAGCTCAATTAGGCAACAAAAAGTTGATGATCGAATAAATCATCCCCATAATAAATAATCAAACGGAGGTAAACTTGTATCGCATTTCATATCTAGAGGCCATAAATAGAGATTTCCCTTTTCAAGGAGAAATTAGGTACTAGACTTTGCTCATTTTTTCTGGAGAAAAAGGCATCTCGTCAGTTGAACACATCGCCTGGTTCACTCACCAAGCAGGTAAAGTAGCGATCAATGGGTTCTAGAAAATCAGGTTGTTACAAGGTTCGCTCACACGGGCTGCTTTTACCTAGTACATCAACTTGTCCTCAAATTCAATCTAGAATTGGGAAGAAATGCAAGTGCAAAAACTTGTCGAACTCTTGGACGTACTCCACTACACCTGAGGCTTGTTGTAACGAGTTCAGCTTGACGAATAGGTATTGTCGATATCGTTTGGGCAGAAGCGTTTCACCAAGAGCGAATCTTCTCATTTCCTTCTCTTTGACGTTGAAGGTTCATGTTCTCCCACTATAGACTCGTATACTTACGGAGTCTAAATGTTACTACGTTCACCCGTTGATCCTCTGATATTTCCAATCGATAAACACTTCAGGATCAAGTCTCTCTTACCATAGACTCGCATACTTATGAAGTCTGAGAACTGCTAGCTTTACATGTCGATCATTCGATACTTTCTCGTACTCAAAAACTTGCTCGATCGACTGAAGCCAGTCGATAAACTTTTTCGAATCAATCTTTCCTTTGGAATCCGGAATGTCCACTCGGATGATAACAAGGGGTGTGGGCTGACGCTCCCTGTGCCTTCTTCTAGAATATTCTTCATCGCTCAAGTCTTCGACAAAGGGATTGTGTTCCTCCTCTGTTTTGACTGGTTGAGGAAATGGTTGCATAGAAGTCCTCCTTTCTCCAAGAAGTTATTGTACTTATTGCCTCAGCTCTTCTACCTCCAGCTCAAGGCGAGTTGAACGATTTTCTTCCAATGTCATTCCACGACGAAATTTGTTCGCCATCTCAACCTTGCACTCTGATACCAACTGATGTGGGGACGAGGTAGGAATGGTTCGGGTGGCTGACAACTAACCACGACGGCGGGCTAGGAAGGGACAATGAAACAGGGATAAAAGCTATGTTGACCTTGGATACAAGCTAAGCCACTACCAAGGAAGAAGGACTACTCAAAACTGTACGGATACAACAACAGTACCACCGTAGACGAACGTGGGGTTGAACAACATTATGTTCAGATACAAACTAAGCCAGCACGGATGAATGAGCATTCAAATAATCTTGCCACACTCGAAATCCACCAAATGATAAGAAAAGGAAACGACTCAAAAGGAGTTTTTTTTAATTCAAATATTAACTCCCTTTCACATTCACAAGATAAGGGCTTATATAGGATGCACTAAGAAAAGGAAAGACAAGTAAGGAAATGAGAACATTTAAAATCAAATAAAAGATAAAGGACAAAAAAACTTTCCCAACAATTTGGATGTTCATATTAAAGTGATTGCATGACAAGGTTGGCGGAGCAGGCGCCGTCTTCGGACTACGCATTGTCAAAGACAGGATTGGCAAGTTGTACCCATCGACCAACTATCCTTCGGTCGAGAGCTTCAATCGAGAGCTCTTGTGGACTAACGTTTCTCATCGATTGGATCCTCATCGATGAATGGTGCTTCAGTTGACTGCTTTGATTTGACTCACTTGTTGTTTGAATCGACCACTACAACAGGGCTATGCCTGCTCGTCGCTTTATCGACCTGCTCGAGTCAATCCCAAGCCCAAGCCCGTCGCTTGAGTTGATCCATCTGGCATCACGTAAGGGGGACGGGAACATGCTAATCGAAGAGGCTGAGGAGAAGGATGACTGACAGGTGGGGAATTTCGTAATGTGTGGGGTCGACATGACATTTTGTGAACCTTGAGGGCCATGACTTCTATGAGCTGAAGCTCGACGGGCATAAGCCGATGTTTATGAACTATGTGATCCAATGCGTGGGAGACCAAGGGGTCGTACTTGTGCTCCCCGGTCGAGGAGATGAAGGGAATGACTGAGGCAGGGTGGTTACGGTAGTCTGGCCTGAGAAAGAGTTGGTGCAGCTCAAATCCAAAAAGGTAATGATTTAAGAAAAATAAAAGGATGGCAGTGTGAGGGGGAGGTGGTACGGTAGTGTGTTGGATGCGCTACCAATCGTGGAAACGGGATTACATCAACCTGTCGCTACAGCTCTCTCGCCTCGTCGAGATTATATCGATACGCAGGTCGATTTGGCAGCGACACTCCATGAATGAGGTCGATCTGATGTTGTATGTCTCTCAGCAGAGGAAGTCTTCCTGGCATCTCCTCAGGAAACACATCCTCAAATTCTTGTAAAAGTGCTCGAACCCGAGAAGACATAGTCGATGCCTACTCCTTTCCTTCCTCAAATAACATCAATATGTATACGTACTTCTCCTCTCGAATAGCTTGAGTCAACTCAATAAACTTTAAGCCGGCTTCTCGAGTCTGATCTCGAGGCGGTTTGGCTAGTGCTTGGGTGGTCAAGGAAAGTAAGGTAATCTTCTTCTGATCGAGAGTGATGGAACATGTATTCTTGTACCCATCATAAATTGTCCGTCGATCATATTACCAAGGCCCTCCTAACAACAAATGACATGAATCCATGGGTACGACATCACAAGTCGCCATGTTCTTGTAGCTCTGACCAATACTCAATGAGATCATCACCTGCTTATTCACCCTTAGATCACCCTCTTTGCTCAACCATTGATGTTTGTATGATCAAGGATGTGGCTTAGTAGATAACTTCAGCATGGTAGTAGATGCCACATTGGTGTAGTTTCCATTGTGAACAATCAAGTGACACACCTTTCCCTGCACCATGCATAGGGTCTGAAAGATTCTCTCCCGCTAGTCGACTTCATCAGACACCACATTTGCATTAAAGGCTTTTCGAATAACCACCAGTTCGCCCTCATCGGGTTCCTCCACTACTTCTTCCTCGATATCCCAAATGGGTTCTCCTTCTTGATCAAACCCCTGATCATCCTCCGAAAGCTCCATAATAGTGACAGTTCGTCGATTTGGGCACTCAGAAACTATATGCCCAATTCCTTGACACGTAAAACACTTTCTCGAGATATCAGTGTTTGGGAGTGGCCAAAATTCAACCTTGGCCTGATCCTTAGTATTACTCAAGATTGGACTTCTCGAGGACGAACTCGAGATGGTTCTCGAGGACGAACTCCCTTTGCTGAAAGGAGTGCTTCTCACAGCTGGCCTAACAAGCGTTCTCCTAGTTTGTTGCTTCTCGACTTTGTGGGCTAAATTGCATACATCCGCAAAACTCTAATAAGGCTGCCACTCGACTGCATCTGCCACATGGGTTTTCAGCCCTTTAATATACCGCAATGATTCGCTCAGGGGGTTCAACTATATTACACTGGAGCATCAATTGCTCGAATTTGCGAGTGTACTCAGAAACACTCGAAGATTACTAAAGCAAGTTCAATCTAAGGAACAAGTCTTGCCGATATAGCTCGAGAAGAAACCTCTTCTTTATCTCCCTTTTCATTTAGTCCCACGAACGAATCTTCTCTTTCCCTTCTTGACGAAGCTGTTGATTCAAATTCTCCCACCATAAGCTAGCGTACTTTCGAAGTGGAAGGGCTGCCACCTTGACTTGCCTTTCCTCGGGAATCTCTTCATAGTCGAATACTCTCTTAATGGCATTAAGCCAATCGAGAAACTCCTTGAGGTCTATCTCTCCCTCAAACTCAAGAATGTCTACTCGCACATTTATAAGATGGGTGGGTTGACGTTCTCCAGTTTGCCTCGTAAGACTCTCCTCGTTCCGAGTTGATCTCCTAGGACTCTCCTCGTCGCCATATTTATCCACAAACGGATTTTTTTCTGCATCCTCAAAATATCGAGGAGACTATGGTTCCAGTTGTCTCCTTTCTTCCAGGAGCTACTGCATCTGACGACGTAACTCACCAACCTCCTGTTTTAAACGAGCCGAACGGGCCTCCTCCAACGTCATCCCACATTAGAGCCTATTCGCCATCACTTCCATCGTACGCTCAATAATAGATTTGCACTCTACGACAACCATCGCTCTTAAATAACCCAGCGCACAACACAATCTTGCGCTCTCAACAATCCAGCGCTCAACACAACCTTGCGTTCGCCAACAACCCAGCACTCAACACACAACAACTGTTCGCCCTGATACCAACTGATGCGCTATCAACCGCGGAAACGGGAAAAGACAACGATTGAGGCGAAACGGAACGCAAGGGAAAGACGTAATCCAAACCATGGTAAACAAACGAATGGAATAAGAATTCGGACCGCCGCTGGATACAGCTGAAGCACTACCAAGACTGCCACAAGGGTTGAACGCCACACAACCGAATACAGAAACACCAGAGATATTGGGAATGTTTGAATAAAATCTCGCCACGCTTGGAATCCACCAAACGATAAAAGAAGTTGCGCAAAGTTAATGCAAGAACTTGACGGCTGCCAAATTTGTGTAAAAAGTTAAAAAGGTTCTGTCTTAACCTAAATAAAAGAGTCATATTTATAGAGGACAAAAAACGTGCTAACCTAACTCCCCATTAGGCCCAAAATAGTAAAAACCGGAAGTTAATTAAAATAAGTCCAAAGGCAAAAACTAAGGAAACTGGGCTGACGTCGATTAACCCGTCTTGAAGTCTTCTCGAGCTCTCGGTCTTGAGTTGATGAATTAACTCGACCACTTCAACACTGTGTAGGTACTTCCAGTCTCGAGTGCTCCTCTCGAGTTGATCTTGACTTGGCCTTGCTCGATCCAACTCGCATCATTGTTTGTGCTTCTAAAGAGCGGTCATAATACCACCAGTGCCTTGAATCAAGTTTGTCTTGTTCTATCCCTTAAACATGGATTTGGGTAAAAAATGTAACACCTGGATGTGTGGCCATTGAAACATTTTGAAACTCATCCCTCATAATTCTGCTGCAAAAAAGCACCCAAACCCAAACTGTCCGCTTAAGAAAAACCTCCTCTTTTGTCGTACCCCTTCGTTACTGCTCCAGACTTTTTTTTCTCCAGTTCCTATCAATTGCAAGCTTTCTTGACAAAAGAAATGCACAGATACTTACATATCCAGAAGTCACTATTGCTGTATATAAAATATTAATTAGTAGAATCCATGTATATACATACGAGAATACAAGAAGTAATTGAACCTTATACACCATAAATACACAAACATCTATTTCCAAGAAAGGTAAAGATCGAGCTGCCAGCCACGTGACAAGTTAACATGCAGAAATGTTAAAGTAACGAAGGCAAACTGCTTCTGAGAGGGGGTGAAAAACAAGTTGGACACGCTCATCCTCATGACTCAACATGGCCACATAATAAACAGAGTTGCTGTCAGCTTCCAACTTCATCTTTATCTCAATAATGCAACACTTGAGAAGGACCACCCCCTCCCTCGCCTCCAAAAACTGATCACCACCGTCCACGTGTCTGTCACGGCAAGCAGCCAATGTCCTTCCAGTTCTTTCTCTGCAATTGTCTTCCAACGACAGCGGCTGGTTCCCCCAACCAAAAGTCATCGCTTTGCGCTCCAAAACAATTTCAAAATCAAAGGGGCCCGACATAAATCTTGTCAGGAAATGTCTATCCATTTCGTAAGTGACACCACCGAAACTACACATTCAACTTGATAGGATTTATAATTATAAAGCTACAAGCAGCATTCATGGTCAGCAACCATAGGCTGCGGTCTTGGCAAAGGATGGATCAGATGTAAACTTTGTCAACCGAATACCATTTACATCTAGGAATTGTTTCAAATAGCCCTAAACTTCAAACCAACATCCATACCATACTCTTCATGACCCAGTGAGAAACAACTAATCCTATACAAGCAGACACATACTACCTATTCCAACATCAGTCTCAACCCGAATCACAACATCTTGTTGGTGGCTGCCCAATCTCGTCAGCCAAAAGAGGTGAGGTGAGATGAGCTAATCAGTTAGTATCAAATCATCATCCACCACTTACTTTCACAAAGACAATAAAGAGACTTGACAGTTACCACTTAATCACAAGAAGTTTGGAATTCCCAATCAATAATATTGGGAACCAGCTGATGCATACGGTAAGTAAGTATGAAGAAACAATTAGGGTCAAAGTGGTGTCCAGACTTCATTATTGTCATAGATACCTTACGCCCCACGGGACTTGTACATGTCGACATACAACTCATTAAGTGAAGAAAGAAACTCCTGGACAAGAACAAGTACTGGGTTTTTTCACAAGGAGGGAGAAAAGGTTGGGTAGTTCCAGGACAGGAAGAGAACAGAACTGTGGGCAAGTCTGTATTTGCATTTTATCAAGCTATGATAATATTATTGCTAAGGCTGTAGGTAAAAGATCAGATATGGTAAGCAGAAGGATACATAAAGCTATACAATTTCCTTTCTAAGCCAGGCTGTAATATGGCTGTGGACAGAGCATTGGCCAGAGCTGTACCCAGTCACATGGAACAGACCTGTCGTCTATCTTTTGCCCATCCTCACTAATCAGCGGCAGCTTGACCGTCCCTCTGCCTGCGCATCCGAGCGCCCCAAGACATACTCCCTCTCGAGTCCTTTTGAGAGCTTCTCCGCCTCAGCTCATTCAGCCGAGACTGCCAGTTGCTCTTCCACTCGCTCCTCACCTCCAATTCCTGATGACACAGTGGCTTGATATTAGCTTCTATTGGGCCGGGTATTTCTCCAATTCGAACAAATTCAGTCAGGCAAATCATCTTAATCATTACTAGGCATAACAGGAAAAAAGAAAGGAATAGCGAATTACGATCTACACACATAGAATCGCCCCAAAATTCCATTCAACGAAAAATCGCAGGGCTACTACTTGATCAGCCTCGTTTTAGGATACCTCGTTGAATCGATTGGACCTGCGGGAGGAGAAGGCCAGGGGGAGGCCGCTTGCTATGTGGCGGTCATAAAGCTCCCTACGACGGGGATCGGAGAGGGTCTCGTAGGCCTCCTGAACCCTAATGAAGCGCTGGGTGTACTCGTCGACGCGATCGGGGGGAGAGACGTCGGGGTGATACTTCCGGGCCATCTGCTTGTAGGCCTGCTTGATCTCAAGGAGGGTACCGGATTCGGAGATGCCGAGGAGATCGTAGAAGGAGGAAGAAGGGGAAGGGACGGTGTCGTTGAGGCTGGAGGCCCTGGGCCTGAAATCGATCCTCGTGGGGTTGGGGGTGGGGTTGGAGGTGGGTGCGAAGAGTCGGAAGCGGTGGGTGACTGCAGTGGGCGTTAGGGCGGAGGAGCACATTCTTTTTTTTTTTTCCCTTTTTCTTTTGGTTTTTTGGAGCCACGGAAAGAAAGCCGGATGGAGGATGATTTATTCTGGTTGTTATTTAATATTTCAGTTTATAAATGTTGATTTTCGGACTTCCCTTCCTTAATTTCTCGACTTCAAAGTCAATTAACTCAAAATATCAAAAGCACGTGAATTATGCATTATTGCTCGACATCAGGTTTTAAAAACTTTGTGAATTAATACTGATAATTCTTTAGTAATTCGTCTGACCATCTGGTTGTTCGGATAAAATCTGTTGCTCAAAAATGATTTATTTCGTGGAATAAATTTTTTATTAGACTCTGAAAAAAAATTTATCTTCCTCAGATACACCTAAAGAGATTCATTTTATTATTTTTTTAAAAGTCAATTATTTTTGCAATGAATAAAATATTAGGCTTCCACCTCAATTTCCTTGTACATTGCACAATTGCTCTCTTTGGGGAAGATCGGAACATGGAAATGTATTGTGGGTTTTTTTTTTCGATAGAAGTCGTACAAGGTTTGTAAAACTTGTGGAACTACAGGTCTAAAAATAAATAAATAACCTCCGACAACTTGTTATTTTAGGAAATGCTTCGGGTGTAATTTGGTCGAACTGCACATAACGTTTTAGCTTCCTAAAATGACATTGTGGTACCACTTCGTTTTTCCCTTTTGATTAGCAAAATAATTTACGAGACAGGTCTATCAAATTCATAATTCGTCAACTAATGCCGATAAATCGAAGTCTTTAACTATGAAATAAATTTTGAAATAACTCGGGATTTAAAAAGAAGGAATGTAAACAAGGAAATAAAGGCGAAAGGCTAAGAAGAGTGAAAAAATTCCAAATTCTTTGAAAACTGAATAGATAAAAACTTCGAGTTAGCGATATTAGTTGACGAATTATGAATTTGATTGACATATTTAACGAATTATTTTACAAAGCTCTTCTTCTTATGGTTAGCAGCTACCTAATAGAAACCGTAAACACAAAGCGAATGAGACGACATTCTCAAAAGAAAAATCATTTTTATAAATTAGAATGGTCTTTGCCTTCAAATGAAAAATCAATTAGTAACAAAATGTAAATAAATGATATGATATTTGACGTAAGTAGATCAAATAATAAATTCAAATAATTTAATTTTAAAATTTTCCTTTAATAACACAACGTTGATTGGACTCTGGAGGATTATAACAAGAAGACATTATATAAAAAGATATTATCCATTCACATTATAATTTAGAAATGATTTGGATTATCTTAACCGAATATGTTTCCATATTCTCTTGGTACACAAAGAGAATTTGTGTAGGGCGATAAGAAAAATGCATTGTAAAAAGGCTTCGTAGGGTAAGTGTGGTTTCGTGGAACAAAGAATTTGTCAATCCTTCTTTTGGTAGTATAAGAGATTCAAACATGGTATAAGTGTGAGAAACACGATCCAAACCATAATCACTACAATCGATTTAAAGGCACAAAAATGGTGGGAAACGAAGGTACGTACCCGACTTTAACATATCTAAAATAAAGACAATCATTAAGCCTTAAACATTTCTTAGTCTTGACGTTTGTGCTTTGTTTAACCACATATGCAAAGAATGTAGAGAATCGAGAGTGAATTCAATCTTCTTCTCTTAGAAAATCGTGATGAAATGGCGTCGTCAAGTAGAAAAATCTTATGTGACCTTCGAAGAAGTTTGGTGGAATCAATTGAGCACCAATGCTATGTATGTTTCAAAACTTAAACCTCGTGATGACCATTTTGGTGTCGTACGCGACATATAAACTTGAAATACCCATTATACTGAAGATAGACATCAACTTTTAATAATGTGACAATTGAAACGAAATAATCAAATCAATCAAATAGCACACATGTACAAAAAAATATACCCAATATGATTGTCAATAAAATAATTATTTTTATCAAATCAGAGGCTTCCACTAACTAAATAAATGAAATAACAACCATTCAAAAAATAATAACAAGAGCCAATTAAGCTCCGCATGGTCTTCCTTGGTTAGCTATCAACCAATGTCGCAGCAATGTCATAATAAATAGCACTTTTAATTTTATTATTTACTATCAAATGTGTCCGGATTAAATTACACCACTCATTTTTTAAAAAACCAACTCAATCTCATGAGAGCGGTGTATACGTTAAACATAACACTACAGCTTAACGTCACGTTAATATAACGGTTGGATACTTGTGAGTACTTAACTAGTGTTTTCTACATATCAAACAAATAAAAATAATGTGAAAAACAAATGTTAGGAAGGCTAAAACACATCAACAATAACTTACTAATCAAATAATGACATGAATCTTAATTTGAATAACATTCATCAAATGATACGTGTCATTCCAAGTCATTTGCATAATGGAAAATCCAAGCAGATTATATAAAATAGCTAAAAAAATTAAATTAATTTCACAAATTATAACATGAGATATATAACCTCATTTTGCTTAATCCACCAAGAGTTGAATTACACTATTCAAAGGTATTTACAAACTATTCAACAAACCCGAGCAATATTCATACAAAATTCAAATATCTAATGTCATTCTAAGTGAGCTGCTTTGTTGGCAAAGAACTCAAATCATAAATATGAATCTTCTCATTCATCAAACACATGCGATTGTAAGAAAACTACGGTTGTCGTAGTAAGTGAAAAATTACTAATAACCCATATGGACATGATGACAGAGATCATAGGTAAGTAATTTCTGAAAAAGTTGTAGTTAAGGAATATGTTGAGGAAGCTCACAATGGGAAGCAATTCCTTTTCATAGGATGGAATGATTATATATATTAAATTCAAAGGATGAATAAAACATATATATGTTATAGATTCATCCCATAGAGAAAGTCATAACATACATTTGAGACAAAGTTAAAATACTATGCTTTTGATGGAAAAGAGTTGTCAAAGCAAGTTCACTTAGAGATAACATATTCTCACATAATTATGTCCTTATTGTTGTACAGGTGAGACGGATTACTACTCTCCAAAGATAGTAGGTGTAAGAGAATTCTCACCTCAGGAGAACTATGTACTCTGTCCCTATCTATATTGTGTAAATGAGAAAAGACCGACCTTAAAGATTGATTCGTGCTCGGTGGAGGGCTTTTACATTACATATACAATATATTTGTTGATATAATTGAGAGGGATAGTTTGAATAAGTATAAATGCTCATAATTACAAGCATTTGTAAAGTTACTACTGAATGCCACGGGTACAGACCTAAGTATGTAACGATATTGATTGCCAATATGTTGGAACAAAATGAAGAGGGAGTTGATCTTTCGATCTTCATTTATGAGTAATCTATAATAATAAAGATACACACCTCGTCGAATATTGACAAGATACTCTAGATCATTATTGCTAATGTTGAAATATTACAAAGAGAAACTTGTATAAGGGTCATCCGTATTGAGTTCTTTAAGGATGTAATGGATCATGCTTGGTCCAAGAAATATAGGTATAGAGAAAAAATGACTAGCGTCACAATCATCCATCTCAATTAGGTTATGAAGGCACAATTGCCGAGGAACGATGATTATGAACAATTTAGGATATTCTCAAAAACTTCACGATGAGAGAAAATTTTCAATTACATTGTCGACATATATATTTGTAATATGAAAAAGAAATCAATATCAATTTAGACAAGAAATAGGATTACGGATCGAAGAAGTAAAGATAAGAAGCCGCCCTGCGCTATCGTGAAATTATAATAGTGCAGCTATGAACCACAAATGATGAATATGATAAAAAAATGTTGTACACAGGTGAACGTTTTGAAACAATATTAATTTTTTTTATTAGGCGGACAACGAGTATTTACTAGCTCATCCGTATTATGAATGACAAACATATCGATTGACTTATAAAAAAAACATATCGATTGTATACGTAATTGAGTCGAAATTTGTTGTGAATAGGTTTTTTGAGAACTCCCTAAGTTCGTAGTTTGCTTCATAACTGGTACCATGACTATTTTGAAAAAAAAAGGTTTTCAAATTTCGGAATCAATTGCATAATTATAAAAATATTTGGGACTCAATTAAAAGGCTAAAATATCAAAACAATATAAAGGAGGAGGAATATCGAAAAAGGTTTTGACCGGCCAAAATGTTTTGGATACAAACCTTATTTGAAACTTTCCAGGTGTCGAAAAGATATTTATGCCCCCACCCCCAAAAAAAAATTATGCCCGAAGAAAATACCACAAAAAAAAAAAAAGAGGACAACTTGCTAGCATGAGACAAAGATGATTGTTCATGATTTCTGCCGTCCTTTTCTTCTTGATCCCACGTTTGAGAGATGTCCCAGTCTATGAAAGGTACACAACTATTTCACCATTCGGAAATAGACGCATGCTTTTAGTACTATGATTCTTTTTCATATTTTGACTTTACTGGTCATTTTCTCGTTATATAGATATTTTCGTTTTCTTTTCTTACACATTTTGGATTCGAAGTTTAATAGTTGGTTATAAGAATATCTTAGCCAGAGGCAATCTTATTTGTCCCGTGATGAAACAATCAAATATGTGGATATCATGAAAGGTGATAGACTATAGATAGGCCATAAGCTGATAATTAATTGGGTGTAAGCAACGCCTTATTTGCTTTGTTTGATTGAATTCAACCGAATAGGGATGTAGGGGGGGGGGGGGCGTAGTAACATTATTTGTGGTTATGGAAGGACGTAAATGCTGCTGTCCTAAACTTATTGCAGTAGTAGTAGTAGTAGTAATAATAATAATAAATAAAATAAATAAATAATTTATTGTTATGCAATATAGTAATAACCTTATTACAAATGTAAAAAAAATAGCTTAATTCCCTCGTATTTGTTTCTCCATTCGAAGTTGTCTTTTGTTCTTTCAGTGGAGGGTTTGAGAATAAATAAATAAAAATAGCTCGTCTAATCTCGTTGTATACAGATACACCCTCGCCCCCCCCCCAAATTCAGTTGATGAATTGGGAAAACCTTTTATGGTAATTTTTGCACCAAGCCGAGTTCCTTTGATTATCACAGGCCCATTTCTTACATATTTACGTTTTGGGTTCATCGGAAAGCTCTACAATCTCTTAAATCTTTTTTTTTAATGCATCAAGCTCATGATTTGGTCCCGTTTGGAAATGAAATCGAAATAGAGAATAAAACACCCCGATCAAGAACAAAAAACAGCCCGGCGATTCCATCATATTCCAACGTTAGACTGAACATTTCCCTTAAATTACTGTTAACAAAGGCATCCCAAAATCAGTTTTACCTTTGCCAACCACATTTGTTCCCCGCATGTTCTAGACACATCTCCAGGATTACCCAATTGAGGCACGCATCGCAAGTGTTATCATAACAGTAGCAAGCCATCAAGCGACACACATTTCACTCGGTGCCTCTCCATAAAAAAGAAGCAGAGAAGAATGCAAAACGAGAAGCAGAAAAATGAGGCAGGGACCAACACCTTGACAGATGTGTCCTACTTGCATTGCAAGCCATCAACAATCAGGTCCTGAAAAGAGATTGCCAACCGACAAATATAAGGACTAAATATTCCTACCAGAACGTTTCTTCCTAACGTTTCTGAAAGCGTATAAAGTTCGAAACAAGATTGACACCTACTAAGTACTATTTTAAAAATGAAACGACAGACACAAGCTTCATTAGACGGGAAAAATGTCCAAGGAATCAAAGAAAGTCATGAAACTTCTCCTAGTATTCAATGAAATCCTTGCCAAATAGACATAATCCCTTTGCACAGCTGATAATAAATCCATGAAAACATTACCTGCTCAGGGGGGAGCGGTTTCTACTCATACTCATTGCAGCGACTGGTTTCAAGTCTATCCTTATGTAGCTTACCTAGACATAGTAGATACCCCAGAAGAGGAAGAGAAGATGGGAAAAGGGAAAAATAATTTTAAAAAGAGAAAAATAAAAAGACAAAGATATCCAAGTGAGGAACCCATCTTGCAATACCGCTATGAAGCATTTTGTCAAATAGGC
This sequence comes from Melastoma dodecandrum, assembly GCA_029817715.1. Lineage (NCBI taxonomy): Eukaryota > Viridiplantae > Streptophyta > Magnoliopsida > Myrtales > Melastomataceae > Melastoma > Melastoma dodecandrum. Next base: position 155,416 of record JARUPY010000567.1, read on the forward strand.
ATTCTCACAAGAATTTCTAAAACAACCAACCACACAATCCAGTAAAACTCCTAGAAGTGACCAAATCTACCAGACAATTCCTTACCTTTAGTATAGCAGTGTATCTATAACAGCTGTAACACACCATACCACAAAAATCCTGCAAGTGCATGGGACATTTAAGACGAACATTGCATTATGAACCTACTAAACAAGCACAGAACTGATTTCGGAAAGAACCCACAATGAATGAATAAGTCCATCACACTAGTTAGTAGCAGAAGGGATCCTGCAATTGAACACAAACAGAAGCCATCTTCCATTATGTAGTACCAATCACTTTTATGCTATGGGGTTAGCAAATATAAGGATGAAGACCTCTCAAGTTGATATAACCACAAAACCTTCTAAAAGTTTCTACAACAAAGGTTAATCTACTTTATATTTCATCCCTATTAAAAATGCTTGGCTTTTAGCCACTGTCCTAAATCATCAACCTATGATAGTTTCATAACTGGCCCGGCCAAAGAGGTAATCATAGCTTCCAACTGAAATAAGCTACTACACAAGCAAATGCAATGCAATCTGTAAAAATATCGTCTAATTGAGCCATGTACACGTAATATCAATGGGATTGCTGACCACAACTGGCGGCAGAAAACTTCTGAAATAGTCAAAGCATACTGAGACAAGATCATAGTCTTCTTTTACTTCCACAGAGACCTGCAAAAGATGAACAAACACAATGTCTACACTCATGGCAAGCCAAAGTGCCAGATGTTTTTAGAACCAAAAAAAAAAAAGAAATCCTCCATGAACATGCCATCCCCTAACAAGAAGCCCACGCCCATAGGTAGATATATATTTTTCAGTATTTAGAAATTTCATCATTGCATATGGGTGGAAACTGTAGACCAAGTTGAACTCCTCAAGATCCACATGGAGAACCTGGAAACAAAGGAATCAAAGGATGAATTAGAAAATGATCCCACCAGAGTAGAGGTTTGGCGAATGTTACATGGAAAAGCGACATCTCACTCACATTGAACAGTTCCGAACTAGAATTGTCAACCTGACAAAAAACAGAGTGATAATCAGGCATGAAAGAGGAGAAAACATAGAATGTGCAAAAAATGTATGGATTCTTGTTGAGATTCTATGAAACATTAAAACTGTTTGTTTGAAACATAATGTTTTCTTTAGAAAAAGTGTCCATTTCCTAAAAGTCGAAACTCTGTTCAACCTTGAGAGCACATTCTGAAGTAGGATTTACTTGTATTGTTTGCGTATATAACTCCTTCGGAGGGATTGTTCAAAGAATGCATACATAATCATGTCAATCCTATTGAGCACTATGGTAAAACAAATGTTTATCCATGGATAACATTTGGGGTTAGAGAAACAGGATTGCCTACCAGGCAAGCTTTCTTACCAAATACCGTGCAGTTTTGTGGCATTAATCACCCCATTGGTTCCTCGACATCCAGTTAGTTTCCATTGCCCAACAATGATGGACTCTGATCTTCATGATTGGTCAAGTTGGCCAGTGTAGCTGAATCCCTACCTATAATATCATTCTTGCTACTCATCCCCATCATGTCATCAGCAGCACTCTCGGAAAGCAATATCTTACCCTCATAAGAGTTATGAAGAATACCAACTCCTCTATCCTGAATTACATTTGCATCACTGTTCTGCAAGCCCTTTTCATTAGCATCATCACCTTTTGTAAGTTCCTTGGGTTCAGCAGATTTAGATCTCGATTTCCTATGGCGTCTAGACTCGCCCTTTCTTGAAGATCCTCTCTCTTTGGCATGGCCATCTTCCTGAGAAGTTGACAGAGATTTCTCTTTTCCATCCAACTCATTCACTTGTTCTTTATCCTCATCCAGGTCATCACTCGAATGATAACTTTGTTTAAATTTTGAATTGGGCCTCCCATCCTCTGACCTGCCTTCATTTCTACCACTTTTGGTAGTCCTACTCTTATGATGTTTTCTTTCTTCATCAGACACAGACCTAGATCGCTTGTGGCGGTGATGCTTTGACCTCTTACCACTATCATTCTGTCTATGCTTCGAATGTTGATCATCCACAGACCTTGACCTGGACCGTCTACTTCGATGATGCCTTGATCTTCGCTCTTTATCTTTTTGGCTCGATTTTTGAGTATTTTCAGTTGATCTCGACCGAGACCTCTTCCGATGATCCCGCCTTCTGATTCTATGTTCACTTGATTCATCATCTGAGAGATTCTTAGATTCAAGGGCAGGGTTAGATTCCTTCTTCTGAACTTCAGATTTGTCTCGTGGATTTTCTGGAGAAGCCTTTCTGACATTGTGCCTTGCATCAGGAGAAGTTGACCGTGACAGCCTGTCCCTGCGCCTAGCCTCATCCCTTGTTTTTACCTTTTTCTCATGCTTGTCACTATCGTCAGAATTTGACCCTGATCTCCTATGCCGTTCTGACCTCTCTCCATCTCTTCGCAACGATAATCTGTCTTCTCGGCGATGCCTAGGTGATCGTGAACGACCTCGATCACGATGCCGTCTCGGTGATTTTGAGTAAGCTCTATGAGACCTCTTAGGTGGACTTAGGCTTCTACTTCTGCTTCTGTTTCTTCTAGATACAATGGTATGGTAATCATCAACTCTATCACTATAGCGCTTATTGCTCCTTTCACTGAAACTTAAACCTCGATAGGACTTCTCTTTTTCATATCTTGAGTAGCGAGATCTCACAGGAGTTCTTGATCTCCTGTCTCTTCGAGACCGGGCTGGAGGTGACAAAGAAGGTGATCTCCTTTTATGCTTGCTAGGCGATCTAGATTTGGATTTTGACCTTGCGCGAGAAGGGGAAGGTGGCCTACATGGAAGAAAAGATATTAAGTTAAATAACTCTACATTTCCTCATAAGTAAACACCAAATAGCTCATTTTGGAACTCAAAAGTCACACAACATCATGCACTTTATACCATCAGCTTCAAGTTGACATCAAGGAATAAATAAATCAAAAGCAATGGGAAGCAGGAATAGCTTCATGCAGATAGAACTTGAAGCAAGTTGACTTCACAAGGACCATATGACAAATAATCATCACTGGAGGTCTCTTTCTTTAGTTGGCTTATTACCCCACTTGTTGTAAATAAATGAGAGATCACAGGACTGTGAATCAGATCAAGTGAACTGCACCATACATCATTATATTATCCATTTGTATTTTTCATTATTACCACTTAACATTGTAACCTAGCAACAAGGGTCTTAGGCATTCTTTTATACTCACTTAACATTGAAAATTCAAAATTGCTCCTCATTTAAGTAACCCCCATGGTTATTAGGTATTATTTTGGACAGCAACATGTACCGACATCGTTATAAAGCATAGTTTTCTGATAATCTAAGAAAAAATAAAACGAATGCCACAGCATATAAATAAGACTCGTCCCACCACACATACATAATTATATATATGATACTAGGATCAATGTGCTAATGAAAACCGTCGATGCACCCTCATAGTTTCTTCAACTTTGGGTTAGCATACAATTGCCATCTAAAGCCACACCAAGGACAAGCTCTAGAATGCAGAAGGAAGGAGTCGATGATGTATTAAAAATGGAATAACCAGCTCACCATTGTTGTATTCTATCTAGAAGAGCATAAGATATTGTTTTTAAACACTGCGATAAAGGCATCGAACAAAATTCCGTTACCAGCAGGGAATTAACTATGAAAAAATTACAAAGCATAAACAGACGTTATCACAGGGATGACTTCTGCTATTTGCGAAGTGCACTTCCCATTAAAATGATGATTTCTAGAAAGGTATATTTGATACAATAAAGAGAAGGGCATGACTGAGAAAGCCTCAATACTAAAATGAAAGGAAGTACATGACAAAGCAAATGGAAAAACAGCAACCAAGACAGACAACAGAAACTTAACACTAAGCAGAAAAGAGAACTTTTTTGAAACACTGATCCAGAATGCAGTTATTTGCTTCTATGTGTATAACGAGAAAGCATCCTGTGGCTAAAGGTTTACCTAGATTGTTGGGTCGGTTGCTGATCATCAGGTAATCCTCCATCAGCTTTCAATTTCTTACTAATTTCTGCAGCCCTAGCAGCTGCCAATTCTGTTGCTGACTTCATAGATGCAGCTCTATTAGCTGCTTGTTGGGCATTCATAGTCTGCTGCATCAACAAGGCCTGCTGAAATTGCATTTGCTGCATTGCGACTGCCTGCTGCATCATCATTGGCAGCGATGATGCGGTCAACGGGTTGGAAGCTTTTTGAGGAAGCGTTTTTGCCATTTCCACATTCAATGGGCGACCCCCGACATCCATGCTGTTCAATGCTAAAGCAGCAGCCGCTTCTTCTGGTTTCGAATATTCTATATAGGCAAAATGCTTAGAATCAGATATGCTACACTCCACTACAGTGCCGCAAAATCCAAATAGCTGTTTCAGCTGCTCCACTGTGAGAAGAGGACTCAAATTACTAACTTGTAATGTTCTTTTCAATGCATCCCCGTTAACATCTTTGTTGGATGTACCTTCAAGAACAAAAACATGCAGAGAGAATTTCAAATCAGGCAGCAGTTTAAGATAACAGTAACATGCATACCCAAAATGAAAAATTTATCCTCAAATGGAGTAAGAAAAATCACGGCAGTTTATAGATGATAAACACATGCATACAGAAGGAAAAAATTCAAACAAAAGAAGAATGCAACCTCCTCAGAAACCTATAACATTAGATAAATTAAGTAATGCTCTACGTCATTTATTTACAACACCAGCGAAAGCTAGGATAAATTAAGTACTGTTCTACGTCATTTATTTACAACACCAGCGAAAGCTAGGAATAGGATGAAGAAAGTTCTTTGCATGCAAAAGCATACCAGATGTGTCTTTGGAAGACTGTGCATGTGCCTGGGCTTGAGCTGCATGGGCTTGCAGTGCTTGTGCAGCAACAATGGCCTGTGCAGCAGCCATTGCTGCAGCTGAAGGTGCCATTGGCGCTTGACTGAGAGTTCCCATAGTCGTGGTTGCAGCTAAAGCAGACATCAGAAAATTGGTAGGTGGATGACTCAGCTTACAATCAGTTTTGGAACATCGACCAGCCAAATATTCTCTACAAATTTCTCCAAGGGATGACCCCACACCCGGCAAGATAGCACCTCCTGAGGCCCCGGGAATGATGCCAGGTATCATGCCCATCAATCCAGGAAATGCTCCAGAAACAGATCCCGTGTAATTTGGCATGTTGGGCATTGTCTGATTAACCATATTAGGATATGAGGAGACAGGAGGAGCTAGCAACCCACCAGGCGAGGGACCTACAATATTAAAGCACATTCATCACAGAAAAGGGAAAGTGATTACAAGGTGATACAGTAATATGGCCACAATTAGAACAGGTACAAGCATCATATAATTTGTAGAGTCACAAGGCAATGGTAATCATAAGGGAACACTTAGCATCGGGTCAATTTAAAAACATAATTTAATGACACCATATTCTGGAGAGTCATAAGCGTACCGTGTAAAAAGAAATCATACCAATACCTCAGATAAATTTAATAAATGGAATTTTGCCCATGTCTTATGGCTAAAGGAAAGTCTCTAGACAATTCTCTCACATTCATAAAAGAGGGTATGAAGGCAAGAGTAAGGTAAAATTGCTAATTTTGGTTCTTATGTGACCAAACATTTTGAATTTATCTGCTAAGTGTACAGTTGCACATATATATGCCCATCTGTATTTCTATATGCACTAGCATAACAAAGCTGAGAATCCACATCACATAATTGAGTTCTCTCATGCACTGAGTTACCAAAGTAGTGATACCCTCATTCTCCCTATTCCATCAGACATGGCCCAAAACCGTGCATGTAAGAGAGTTCCTAACTAAGATGCTGGTGCACACATGCCCCCAGCAAAGAAAATTAGCCACCACTATGAACAAGTCTAACAAAGGTAATGAAGAATCCCGGCAAATCTGCATATCATTATACGGGAATACTGTACTAGAAAATACCGCAACAAAACTTGAACAGAACAATAGAATGCAAGAAGATCAAATATAAAAATACAGTGAAAAAGTCAAACTTACCGCCACTGAAGAACACAGGGAAAGGGCTGCCCATTATTGCTTCCCCATTACACTCAATATGAACCATGTAATTTCCCCTCTTTGGAACCACATATGTCACCGTGTAAGTCCCATCACCAACATCCTTAACAATCCCTTCTTGCTCGGATCCCCCAACCCCGACCCCGGGCACGACATTCACCTTGATTTCTGCACCCCCGTGAGTCACCTTCCTACCATCTGCATCCTTCGTGACGATAACAAATGATGATGGCGCACATGCCGTGCCACCAGCAATCCCGACACCAGCAGTCGTACATTTCTTGGGATCTACAGGCCCGATTGGTCTTTTCTCCAGATCCTCTCCCCCTTCCTCGGACTCGCTGTCGGAAGAACCCTCCGCCTTCTCACTAACCTTCTCCACGCCCTTGAAGGTGGCTTCAAAAGCAGCTTTTGCAGCGGCATCTTTCTCAGCCTGGGTTTTCAGCTTAGCTTCCTCAGCTTGTTTCATCCATACGGGCTTAGCAGCCATTCAGAAAACCTACAAAGATAATCAAAGGAAGATCCCAAAACCTAAATCAGCCAAGTAGCCCTAATTCTAAAACTACCACGTCAAACCCTCAGCAAAGGCATACGTTATCAGGTTTTCTGACCATATTCAAAACTAATCAAATCAATCTACTCCTGTTGCGTGCCGGAGATGTTACAAAGAAGAAAAAGCTACAAGCTTTAGGCAAGCCCACATTTCCAAAGATCCAAGACAATCAGCTAGAAATCCCGTAGAGGTGATTTATTTGAAAAAATTGGTCAACAAACAAAGGATAAAGGGGTACCTCGTACCGGCGATGGAGCAGGATGTGTTTCCGCTGGCCCCTGGTTTGGCTTCGTCGGCTGCGAAGGACTCTAGGGCAAAACTGGACTATTTATGTTTTCTGTATATATTCCAGGAGGTGGGTAGAAGCGGATTGCATATTAATCTACCCCTTTAATTTTTTACGGTAAAATATTGATCCGTGTGTTTAAGATAATTTTTTACATTATTATTAATTTAATTTGTTATATAATTTTATTATTAATTTTTATTTTTATTTTGATTTTAACTAATCTTGAATTTTATCGCGCGAAAGCGAAACAAGCCTTAAGACATAATTTTTATTTATTGACTAAAAAAGAAAAAATTTCAAAAAATGATAAATAATATTAAAACTTCTTATATTTTATTTTATTCTAAAATTTCGATGACCAGATCAAGTGAGTTGGAAGTCGGAGTTGGACGATAGTTGTTGATGTAGTAAAAACTACACAAAATTGTTGAAGGTCGGATGATTGCTCTGTTGGGTGATCATTACTACGGGTAAAGTGAATTATGAGGAGAATAAATAAGAGGTTGAGACTCTACTATTATAAGACACGGGTCAGACTATATTATGGCCTTGTTTGGCTTTTGCTAGAAGAAATTCAAGATTGGCCAAAGTTAATATGAAAGCGAAAGTTGGTGACAAAATTATATAACAAATTAAAATAATGACAAAACAGAAAGTTGGCAGGCCATAAACATATAGTTTGCCTTTTTTTAATATGATTTAAGTAATTCATTTATTATTATTAGAATTTTTTAAAAACTAATATTAAGAAGTGTCAAGAAATTTTCAGAACTAATAAAAATTCCTCAATATATTAACAAATTGTCTATTTAATCACACTATTTTTATTAAACTAAAGTATTTTAGAAATCATCATCCTTCTTTGTGTACTTCATGTTTTATTTACTTTGGAAAAGGCCATCTTTATCGAGTATTTGTGATTAATAAAAAATATGACACAAGGCCTTCTCCTTCGTCCGAGGATCACTTCCCTCTCCCCCCCCCACCACTGGCTCCTTTCCTTCCTTTCTTTTGTTTTAGCGATCGCTCCTACTTTTCCTTTTCTTTTCCCTTCTTCTTGTTTTTTTAAAAGAAAACTAACTCTGGTGGGGACGGTTGGATTAGGCGCGACACGTGCTCAATGAGAGCGACAGAGACCCAGTGACCATCACGGTTCACCGCAATGGAGAGGACATTGTTTCCTCTACGAGCTCCTGGGACTGCAAGTTAGCTTTTTTTAAAATGATAAAATAAATTGGTTGGATGACTATTGTTATCTTAGCTTAACTGTTTATTGTGCGATTAATGCAAGTAGGAATTATGCTTGGGCGATTCTTTTGTTCTGGTGCCTTCATTCGTGTGATTTCTGTTACATCGTAAACTTCTCCCTCTAGTTTTCTCCTTCTACCCTCCCTCCCTCTGATTTTCTCCTTCAGCCCTCCCTCCTTCGCTGGTTATTTCAAGTTATTTCTGTGGTGGTTGATTTCCGTGATAGCTGATTTCTGTGGTGGCTGATTTTCGGGTGGTGGAGATTAGGATGAATTCTTCGGATCGCATGAAATCCGGTAAAAGAGACATCGGATGGAATTATAATTATTTACAAGATGCAAAGGATACCTGTTAACCTGGTTTTGATGATGAACTTAAGCAACGCGTTACTGATGGTCAGAAGTAATGTTTCACGAGTTGCGTGCTTATCCCTAGTGATAAGCTTGAGCAATGTGTTACTGAACCACAGCTAGTAACTGTTATATGTTGCTGCATTAAAGTAAGTTGTTGCTGTGACATTACGTATACATATTGAAAATATGGAAACAAATTTTCAATACCCACGTTTTATTTTGGGTTATCTCATATTATTCGTCTAAGTGTCCAAATTCAATTAATATGGTTGTCTGATCTTATTTTATACATTTAGGAAACTAAATATTGAGAGATTGGGTTACCAAGTTTATACTTGGAAACAAAATATTTTGTTCTGCAGCAGTTCTACGCTGTAATAGGATAAAATCATAAATCAGATAAGTTTATTTATGTTCTTATCTCAATTATCGATCAGAGGAGAACATCTTTAGGATGATTTGTTTATAAGACTTGGAAACAATTAATTTGTTTCGGATAACAATAGTTTATTTGACAATAGTTACTATTGGGGACTTTCCTTCTGTGGTACAGCGAACCGTTGAGGAGACCGTTGCTGAGTCCTGGCTGCCAGTTTTGGCAACAAATCTCGAAGATTGCTTCGACGTTCTCTGTGCCTCTTTCTCCATTATAATTAGACTATGGACGACATATCTTATGGCCTTTATGCGTCTGAGTGGTCTAAGTGAGCTTTGTGCATCGACGGAGAGCGGAAGGTGCTAAGTGTCTCATGGTTCTTTCTCTTGCAAGCTGCGTGTGAGAGTGTCAAGGGGCTGAGGTCAGACCATTTGATCGTCGTGAGAGGGAATAGGTGTCCTCGGTGCATTCAACGAATGGCTGTCGAATCGTCTGAGGGAAGCTAAGTGAATACCTGTTCTGAATTCAGTAAGCAGTTGCTAACCCATCGGCAAGAAGCCGTTCTTGTCGTGTCTCTTCGCAGAGAAGTCTCGAGCCTACGAAGTTTGAGTAGTTAGACATGCACTTGGGGGTACGTGCCAGAAGTCTTATGCCTGCGGGGTAGAGTAAGAGTTTGGACGCCGCCGGAGTAGAAAGAGGTCCTCGCGAGCATTGGGGTGCTGTGCGGAAGTCTCGAACTCCTGCTCACGGACAGTAGAGCAGGTTGCATGGAAGCCGTCGGAGTTGAAAATTCCACCCTAGGCACTGGGTGTGCAGTGTAGTGAGTCACGGCTGTGGTAACCGTGCGCGTCCGAACTGAGTGTAGGACGGATACCTTATCTTAGTGGTCTTTATGGTTATCTTTGTGGTCTTGGTGGTTCTTCTCTTCGTGGTCTTTGTGGTGATCTGTGTGATCAACTTCGTGGTTGTCTCTTAAGCAATTACAGGCTCATCTTAAGGAGAGACAAGATCCGTGTGGAAATCCTCTGCTGAACAACAAAGTGTTAAAGTAATCCTCTACTGTGAATCAAAAACGAGCTGCTCTCTGAGAAGTCTTTCTATCACTTTAAGGATTATTATCTGAGGATTTATACTCTAACATAACGTTGTCTGTGTGCTTTGATAGATAGGCTTACGTCTGAGTGACAACGTTCTGTGTGGAATCCATTGAGCTACCAACTGTTGAGTATAAGTATCATTCTGCTAGAAACGAGAAGACGTCCACTGTGTGAGGAGCTGACCGTTACCAGGAGTGATCGTCATTTGTACAGGATTCTAAATCTCACTTTGTGCGAAACCAAACGCCTAGTGCAAGGGCTCTTTGCACCCATTATTTTCAAATAGTGGAATCACCTCGTTGGTGGAAAGTGGACGTAGGTTGATTAAGACCGAACCACTATAAATTACTGTGTCCATTACGATCGCGCAACACTCGTACGAAAACCTACTCGACAAAATCGTAACGGTTACAGCGAAGCATATCTCATTTTGAGAAACACGCTACTGAGATACAGTACGCTTCGCTTACACTAAAAAGGGGCGAAAAAGTTTTAAACACTAATTCACCCCCCTCTTAGTGTTCCTGAACGATCCAACAATACCAATATAGTTACTTACAATTTCTACGGTCATGTGACAAGAGGCAGGATTTATCGAGCGAAGCAACATCAAATGAAATGTACAAAAATGGAAAGTCTTGTACAAAGTGTCCTCCGGAGGTATGGAATGAGCTGAGAAGTCAAATGGAGGGCATCAAACGTATACAAATGGAGACAATTAGTTTTGATAATGCATTCTTCCTGACAAATATTGATATAGTTGGTGTTGGTGATGAGAGTGACGGTTTCTTCGTTCAACCGTCGAAAAGAAGCGCACCATCGAGCAATGAAGTGAGTCAGAGGTGTAGTGTGGGGGTCTAGTCGAAGTGCTAACGGAAAGGGTCTTATGGATTTTTTTCGATGGAAAAGGGGAAAAAGAAACCAACAAAATATTATTTATGCATTTGACAAGAAAGCGCGTAATAGGACCATACATCAGGAGAGCATACCTTTTACTATTGTAGATTCCATCAGAAGGATGCTAGAAGCAGCGGGAAGCCATGGTCAAAATTTGAAGCCCCCAAGTTATCATGAGATGCGTGTCACACTTCTTAATAGGGAGGTTAAATATATGAAGGAGAGCCAACGAGAGAGCATCTTCAACACGAGGTGCACAGTCAAGGATAAGGTTTGTACAGTCATTATCGACAATGGAAGTTGCACCAACGCAGCCTCGAGGAAAATGGTTGGGAAGCTCCAACTGTTGGTTGAGCCTCACCCACATCCATATCGACTTCAGTGGCTGAGGAAGCTAGTGACGTTTGAATGACTGAACAAGTTCGAGTGCCGTTCTCGATTGGAAAAAACTATAAAGATGAAGTGGTTTGTGACGTCATCCCAATGGATGCTTGTCACCTCTTTGGGAGACCATGGCAGTACCTAGTGGAGACCCATGCCAGGATCAGCCCAACATGCACCCTCTAGTGGAGAATCGATCAACTGTACCCGTTTGGGATGCAGAGGAAGAGTGTTTCAAGGAGTTAGATGAAGGCAAGTTATTGATGATTCAGAGGGTCTCCATTGCAATTGTAATATCGGATGAAGTCGAGCAACAAGCACCTACCATGGAGGTCCATCAACGAGAGCTGACCCCAACCGTTCGTGGAAAGGAGCTATCATGCAAGGACGTCGAATTATTTCAATCGAAGCATGATAGTGTGACGAGTGAAGTTATGGTTCAGTTCGAATTAACCAAACAGTTGTTGACGATAAATCTTCGAACAGGGTATTGGAGAAATCGTATGTCAGGAGGACGAAGGCGATACAAGTTTGAGGACAAAATTTCCTCAGCAAGGGGAGAATGATACAAGGATGGCCGACGACCCTCCCCAGCTCCAGCTGCCATTCACTCAAGGAGCCATCTAACTAACCACCGAGGCAGAGATGAGTGGATTTGTTCTACTTCGTACAAAATTGGATGTGAAGCATTCGAGACGCCTATTTGATCGTGGAAAGAGTCAACTTAAAAAAGATCGTCAATCGACCAGAAGACAAGGGTGGAGTGGAGGAATTACCAGGCGACAAGTCGATTCAGGCGACGACCAGACCAAGCGAAAAGAGTTGTAATCGAACCTCAATTGGGTGATGTGGCCAGCTTGATCGAGATCAGTTAATCAAGCGACAACTGCAGAAGGCTTATCAAGTAAGAGAAGTTCAAATGACAAGCATTGAGAACGGTTCAAGTTCTGAGGCCGTTCATGCACTTATGCATTCATACATCTTTATTTATAACTACTTGCATTTCCAATAAGCCATTTATGGTTTGTCCATGAATATGGTTATGCATGCATCATTTTAGATTCAAAGTCTTGCATTTTTTTTCTTTTCCTTTCAGGGCTACTGTAGAAGGTTTCTTTGTATTCTCATTTGAGTAGATTATCTTGAATTGGAAAAAACCTTTTGTTAGACTTTCGTCTTCCATCCGAAGTGAGTGGATTCTCCTTCAATATCTTTCTTCATTTGGTGGATTCCAACTACAGATTGAGTAGAGTGTTCAACCGGTGGTGGTGTTTATGTATCCTCCGCGTTGTTCCCCGCCCTCATCTTGTTCGTGGTGGTGTCCCTGTATCCACAGTACAAACGAGTCTATCCGAGTATTCTTTCACGGTGGTGAATTTGTATACGGGGAGGTTGTTCTCAACCTATCCTTCATTTATCCTAGTTCTAACCAATATCCAGCCGTACCCCTAAACACAACTTTCCGTTCATACCCCACGTCACTCCATTCCGCACCTTTAGTGACGTTTCCCTTCGTTTTCGGTATTGGAATCATCTATTCCATGCCACCCTCGTATCATGGTGCATAGCTCGAAAGGAGCAATGTTCATTAAATCAAAAGATGCTTCTACTTATACGAAGACTAGGGAAAAGTTGTTTGAGTTGCTTGATGGTGTTGTCGAGGAAATTGAGGACGATAAGGTCATTCAGGTGATCACGGACAATGATAGATCACGGGTAAGATATTCATCTCACTATTTTTTTAATTTGACTTTAGTGAGAATAAAACTTATTGTCTATTTCTCTTTACTTCAAGCCAAAAGAAAAGATCTATATTGGACATCCTGTGCGGCATACTGTATTGATTTAATGTTAGACTCAAAATGTCAAGTAGACCATCGAGCATGCAATCTTCTTTGTGGGTTTCATTTATAATCACAACAGTGTGCTGAACATAATTAGAGATTTTACGGAAAATGAGTTGCTTAGATATGGCGTATTTGCAACGAGATTTCTCACGCTGCAAAGATTGCATATCATGAAAAGTAATTTGAGGAGGATGTTTAGATCACATGAGTGGGAGGATAACAAATTATCAAAGACAATGAAAGGGAAGTGAGCTTTTGAATTGTGTTACGACAATCATTTTGGAATAGTGTGTTGTATGTATTGAAGGTGATGGGGTCGCCAGTATCTGTTCTGTCTTATTGATAATGAGAAGAAATTGGCCATGGGTTACATATATGAGGCGATGGACAGTGCGAAAGAGACCATCCAAAGGTCATTTCAGGGAAATTAGAGAAGTATGCCAATGTTTTCAAAATCATTTATGACCAATGGAATTTTTAGCTTCATTAGCCCTTACATGAAGCAACACACTTCTTGAATCTATAATATTTTGAGGAAAACTCATCTCTCTTGTCGAATTCCGAATAGACAAATGGTTTGTTCGCTTGTATTGAAATTTCTTACTACAAGCGAGGAGAAGGGAAGTTTAGTACGTCATTAGTTATATAATCAAGGAAAACTAGATCTTCAGGTATCTCTTATTTGACAATTTTGTTAATTATTAATAATGCGTTCATAACTAGTGAATACAAATTCTCAATTTTAGTAGATTGGTGGAGTATGTTCGGAAGTGATACTCCGAACCTACAAAAAATTGCAGTCAGAATCTTGGGTTTGACTTGTAGTGCAAGTGGATGTGAGGGTAATTTGAGAACATTTGATCATGTAAGCAATTTAATGTATTCAATTTTTCGTTTCTTACACGAAATTTCATTTTTTATTACATATTAATTTTACATCGTACCTTTTCTATATAGATTCATTCAAAAAAGAGAAATCGCCTTGAGCACCGCGGGTTGTTTGATCTAGTATACGTCAAGTATAACTAGAAACTCAAAGCTAGATATGATGCTCGAGATGTAGTGGGCCCATGAGTATTGATACCATTGATTATAGTAATGAATAGTTGATTGGAGAAATGGTAGACGATGGAGATGAATTGATCTTTAGTGATGATGACTTGACATACGGACATGTGGAGAGAGCATCGGGAGTTGGTGAACTGATTAGGAACACCAAACAACATGCGAGTTCAAGTTATTCTCGATTCATGATTATGGGTGATGCCTATTCGGAAACGGAAGAGGAGGTTGAAGGGAGCTTTTATGAAGATGAGTTATATGAGGATATCTTGGACTTAGTTCATGAGGATGACGATGATGAGGTTGATAAAGACACGATTTAAGTGTTATGACTTTGGAATTTTGTGGGATTGTTGATGATTTTGATGGAATTTTGTGGAATTGTTGATTACTTTAATGTTTATGTTGATGACTTTGATGGTTATGTTGATAATTTTGTCATTTCTTTGGATTATGATAAATGATAACATCGATATTTGGGATACATAAACCAAGTGTAAGAAATATTATGTACATGACTCCTTGATCGCCTTTTTAGCGCCTAAACGCCTCGGGCGATAGGAGACCTTATCTCCTTGGGGGCACCTTGGCGCTTTAACAACAATAATTAATATTACCGCTATTTTGGACATGAATTTGTTCAATATTGATATTATCGCTATTTTTTTTATCCCTTTTGGTATATCCGCATTTCAATTAAGTGATGTAGATAAAAAAAAGACCAAATACTCAAATATATCCTAAACTTTGATGCTTGTTTCCGATTTAGCCTAACATTTGAAAAATATCTTCTTACATCCCAACGTTGGACCGTTATATCAATTATATTCTCCATTAACCGTTCCCGCTAACGTAGTCCTACGTGGCACTGACATGGCAGTTAACGCCATCAACTCCACGTTTAATCTATTTTTCTCCCTAATAAATTATCAAATATAACCTAAATTTTGACATTTTTTTCCAGTTTAGCCTAACATTTGAAAAATATCATCTTACATCCCGACATTGAGCCGTTATCTTTATTATATTCTATGTTAGCGGTCGACGCTAACGGAGTCCTGTGTGATGTTGATACGATAATTAACGCTATCCGCACCACGTTTAATCTATTTTTTCCCAAATTGAACCATAAACCCTGAATAAACTCCAAATATATTTTAATCTCACTCTTCATGAATATTTTAATCATACTTCCGACCAATCCTACACGGCATCCAACCACAATCTCACCCCGACCCTTAATCCCCGACCACTATCCCACCCTAACCTTCTAGTCCCAACCCCAAAAAGTTGGCATCTTAATAATGTTGATTTGAAGTTACGCGTTTGTATAACAATGTTGACATACTTATATACTGTTATTTGCTTAGATAATGATTGTGTGTTTACCTAGAAAATGTATGACAATGTGTTTGCGAGGGCATGTCCTGAAATTTTTGTAATGCTGGATATGTTTAAAACATTTAACTTTGACTCTAGTTAGAACTATTACAATTTGTTCATAGTAGATAAAAAGTCTATTACAATATTTGTTTATATTGGGGACGACTACGGATTATATGATGGAGATAACAGTCAAACGTTGGGATACAAGAGGATATTTTCAAATGTTCGGCTAAAATAGAAAAAAGTTACAAAGTTTATGATACATTTGATAATTTAGCCCGAGGAAAAGATAGATAAAACGTGACATTAACGACGTTAATTTCCACGTTAGCGCCATGCCACTAACGGAGGATATAATAGAGATAACGACCCAACGTTGGAATGTAAGCAGACATTTTTTCAAATGTTAGGTTAAATCGGAAAAAAATGCCAAAGTTTAAGATATATTTGATAATTTAGCCTAAAAACAATTATCCTCATATAATATTGCGGGATATTCTTATTTACTAGTGACTCACGTAACATTCTTTAATTGCTTCATTTTGTCATTGAATGACTAGAAAATGTGATAATAATTGTCGACTTCATACATGTTTAAAATATAAGATTACTTGCAAGTGAATGTATAACCTGTTTGAGAACCATTAAGATGATCAACTAAAATCTTGCATTTACATATATAATCGATTTTGCATTAGTCCTATATCAAATAAATATATTACATTTACCTATATAACTAAATGTTTTATTCTATTCAAGTTTCTCTTTAAACTTCTTGCCAACAAATTTATAACAAATATTATGTCATGTTTGGTATGACTAGTGAATACATCAATGCTCTAATATCATTGAGATATGTTTTTTTAAGACTAATTAATTCTTCATTTTTCATTACACGTCGGAAAATGATCTATATATATTTATATCAAGTGATCTCGCGCTTAGACTACTCAAAAGATGTATCTTATTTATATAAAATATCTTTAACAATTTTGATATATAAACAAATTCGCGAAAAAGTATTTTATTTACTAATACTCACTTCAGAAGCCAAGCTAAGACTTGAGATCTTTCTTCTTAAATTTTTTTTGGAGGTAATATATTGTTTAAAAAATTCATAAGTAGTCATAATAATGTTTAGAATTACTTAATAACTTCATGAAATGCTATTATCATAATGATTAGTCGATGTGACAATAATTGTCTACTTCATAGATATTTAGTATATATACCACCATTTTGTGAGTACATATTTACCATTAAGAGGATCGGCTAAATATCTTGCATTTGCATATCTAATCAATTATAGTGGATTCCTATAAGGATAAAATCCCATGATAATTATACTTATAAAATATCGAAAAAATTATTTTATTCAACTTTAGCATTTCTTTGTACGAAAGGAACTATATATCCTACTAACAAATTTGTAACAAATGTTATGTCAAGTATGATGCTCAGTAGCATTGAGATATGATACTTCAAAACCAATTAATTCTTTATTTTTTCATTTATGATCAAAATATGGTCTTTGTATTATACACATTAAGCGATCTCACGACCGAACTTCTCATGATTTGTATTATTGTCTTCATAAAATCTTTTTAATACGTTTGTTATATAAGCATAATGATGGAATTTTAAATGATCAACAAGCAACCCAAGACCAAACCTTAATTTTTTAAGATCTTTCACCCTAAATTCTTTCTTGAATAGTTCATCAGTAGTTCCAATTATATTCATATCATTAACATATTGTTGAAGGTAATTTATGATCTAAGTAATGCAATATTAGTAACGGAAATCTCATTTAAGGGGAGCATTAAGTGAGACATTTAAGAAGATTATTAAATATATCGGTTTCTTTTGTCATTTGAGTTTCCTACTCCCCCCTCTATATATAAAGGGATGTATCGACATTTTATGTAAGAGAAAGTTTAAGAAAGAAAAATCATTTCCGCAGCCAAAACACTCCAACATACATTCATCCTAGGTACAGTAGCTCTATAGAAGGTTTCCTCTATCCTACAGAAAGTTGTCGATAGTACAGAACCTACGTTCTACTGGCACGTTCTCCCTTCTTATCCAATCCTTTCACATATAACTCCCAACAAATTTGGTATAAGAGCGCAGAAGGTCATGTCTACATCCGCTGACAATATGTTCTTCACCTTTTCTCCCAACCAAATCCCCGTCTTCGACGATGAGCACTTCGACTATTGGAGTTCTCAAATGGAGACCATTTTCCTTTCGCAGATCTATGGAAACTTGTGGAGGAAGGCCACGAAGAAGTTCTAGAAGAAATCTCTCTCCCAGAAGGTGATAACACTTTCGCAGAAGGTGCCATCAATCCTACAGAAGATGAGCAGATAAATGCAAAATTTTGTTTCAACTTTTGTACATGTCTAAAGATTTATAAATTTTAATTAGTCTTTTCTTACTTCATTAGGAACACATGAAATTTTACTCTACCGATTTTCTAATTTTTGGGTTGAGATATGATTAAAACCATATTGACATGCAATTTGGCGGTTAAACCAAAGTCAATTCTTCTGCTAAAATCTATTAGCTATGCAATTTTACAAACAATATTTTTCATTAAATTTGGGATTATAGATTATGAATTACATATTTTTCAATAATTTGCGATCAGATTGCATTACGGGTGTGACCCAAAATCATTAAATTTCTTGCTAATTCTGGTTTACTCATTTGAGCCCAAATTTAATAACCTAAATTGCAGGTGAGTTAGGAATGACCCCATAAAAATTTTCAATTTTTTGAGTTTATTTTTCCATTTCTTGGCATTTTTTTATCTTGAGTTATTTCAGTCGGGGCCTTTGACTATCTCAATGATGGGCTTGCATGTGCGTGTTGGCTATCATCGTTACACAACGGTCAAACTCGACTAGATGTCAACCATCAACTACAGTACACCACAGGGAGCCATCGAAGGTGGTGTACAAGACTTTGGCATATGGAGGATCGCAAATGAAACATTTCACTAGAGCGGCCTCAAGGGATGTTGCCCTCTCAACGAACACCTTTTCGCATGTGAGAATATTAGTTCTAATAAATAGAAATCCCAGAACATGATATGGTTTTTTCAACTTTATAACACATTTTAAAATAAATTTAATGGCGATATAACTTTTCTAGGTATAGCTACAACATCTTTTTCTACACAGCCATTTGAAGGAACATGATCCTCCCTTACTTTCTTCTCCAGATTATGCCTCGTCTTGCACCCGCCATCCTCGACTACTGCATGAGGAATTGGAGACGATCGAGTGAGGGCTCGAGCAGGTCCGTCTAGAACGCGTTGGAAAGGCACACAAGGACATACATTAATTTGAATTGAAATGATGTTCTAATTAATAAAATATTGAAAGAAAGTCGGCAACCAAAACGTTTTCAAGAAGAAGAAAAAAAAGGTGGAGAGTAGGCATTTTTTCGCCTTCAAGGTGACCTCTTTAAAAGCACTCTCGACTTCTAGCACGTCCACCAAGTTCTCACTGGTTATAAGGTCTTATCGCTCAGATTTCCGTGTATACAACTTCACCTCTCGTTTTGCTTTTGCGTCATCTAAGGCTTTGACGACAATGACTATTTCTTTAGAGATGTTGTCTCGCTTGTGCATAAACTCTTGGAAGAACACACCAATTTGCTACCTTCTCTCATGAAGCTTTGTGATTTTCTTTCTTAGTACGACTATCTCGAGAGAAGTGATAGATTGCGCAGAGCATTCCAGATCCTTCGCTTGGACTTCGGCTTTGGTAGAAATTTTGGTCTAGAGGTCCTTCCAACTATGCCAAAAATGCTTGTACACAAAAGAGCATAAGTCAAGCATATGTTCTAACAAGGCCTTCGTTGTCCCAATGCATGAGACCCTCCTCCAATGCCAAGAAATGCTCCTCCTCGTTTATCTCCTGATCTAAAGTAGAACTTAGGGCAATTGTGATTTACGTTAGAGTAAACCCAAGCATGACCGGGCGATAGGAAGGGGATACAACTAGACCTCCATGGATCTGGATGATGGAAAGGAAGCTCGAGCAACCTGTAAAGTAGGACACAATGAATCATGTAAGTTACTAAAACTACAGAGTGGATAATATGACACTCACCGTATCCTTTTCTTTAGAAGAGTCATCCTCAGAAGGCGGGAGGCTTTTATTCAGTTTTCAAACGTGGCACAACCCATGTCCTATTAAACCCTTCCCCTCTACATTAGAAGTTGCATCAGCTGCATCTAGGCCTCTTTCGTGAATCATAATAGGGGGATATGGGTTGACCTTGAGGATATCATTAACTCTTCGACAATATCTCTCCCTTGAAAATTCTAAGTTGGAGGAGGAACCTCTTTCTTGGAAGGGGCTTTCTTCTGAGTTTGCCCCTTTTCTAAAGAGGACATCTCCTTAGCGGATTCCTTATGGAAATGGTCTCCATTGTATAACAGACCCTTCACTTCGGTTATCAGCACCATCCATCAGGGCTATAATGTTGCTATATGTGCTCAAGTGTGACCAATATTTGGACCTCCAAGCCTCAATTATCTGCAATTGAGAGATAATTGCAGGACGTGAATATAAGATGAGTCTTGGGAAGTATTGTTCAATCCACATTTACATAAGACATATGAGACCTCTTACTGAACATGTCGAGAATTCATTCAAGTCTACTATAGCAACATAAAGAGCATTATATAAAGATTCAAGAGCATGGGGACAAAGGCTCCAACAGAGGTCTCCTGCACCAAGAAGAAACCCAATTCTATCATGAACAACCCATATCACTTGTTCTTATTGTAAAAGATGAACTTGGACAGCAACTCAAGATAGAATTGTAAAGCTTCTTGTGGATCCTAATGCTTACTAGACATACCCATATGTCTCTTTATCACGTTGCTAATCCTTGATTGATGGTTGAATTTGAATTGGTCCTCATCCAGAGAGGGAAAACAAAGAGGAACATTGTGGCTGTGACAGTTAGTCAAGAAACAAATGTCCTCGAGTATAATATAAATAAACCCTGAGGCAATATAAGTTATTGACAACAAAATTCTAGAATGATAAAAAGCCAGAATAAATTATAGAGTTGCACTCCATATAAGAGATTGAGATGTCGATGAAGGTAGATATACCTAGACGCTCTCAAAATGCACCCTTCCTCTTCTTTCTTGGCCAACCAATCATGAAACCTTATGTCGCTCCCCTGCAACGGGAAATATTAGACGTTTTCAGATGCACATGGTTGTGCCATCCTATTGGTTAGAAGGGCTTGCCTCCAAATACCACGAGTCGGGTCTTAGTGTAAAGCAATAACCATTCCTGGAGCTTACCTAGCACGGAAGTAGGGATGAAAGGGCCCAATGTTTGGCATCCTTCTGCTCGCATCTCTTCTCCATTATGCAACTCATGAGTGTTGGAGACGATGGGCAACTAGGAGGACAAATTGTGGGGGTGAACATGGGGACTGGCTTTCCTGGAAGTGGTTTAAGGAGCCATGGATTGAGCGAAGAATATGATTAGTGAGGTGAAACGGCTAATGATAGGTTTGGAAGGTAGAGAGTTTTTGAGGCGGAAATGATAAGATTTGAGGAAAGGTGAAATAATGTCCTATCTCAAGAAAGTTTTAAATGAAAAAGGTTAATATGTTTCCTATTGAAAATTCAAGTCCATAAGCCCCTAAACCAATAATTGGCCTATAAATAAACCCAGGTTCGATATACGAAGATCACTTGGTTTTCACTTATCTCGGCCCAGTGTTGTCGCTTGGACTTCGCTTTTCACCCAGAAAATCACATCCTATTGACATCTCTCCCTTGATAAGGGGTATCACTTAGTTTCAACATTTGCTTGAACTTGAGTTTATTCCAGGAATTCCATCATTTGCTTGGAAGAAAGATGCAGGTTCCAACCCATTCAGGCGTGAGAAGTACGTACTAACAAAGGACAAGCGTCACAAGATCAAGAGATTAGTTGGGATTTGATGCGAGGATGAAGAAAAAGGTGTGACTCGGTAACAATTAGGATACGATGTGACCAAAGCCACTTGGCAAGATTATAACTTTGGGATCTTACTTGGTTGGTTAGGATTTCTGTATTTATCGGTTCTTTATAGACGGTAAAGCTAAGCACAATCACAATTCAAATAGAAATTGATTGTCATAGCTATTAGTTCATGCATTCCAATTGTATTCTCTCAGAACTTCATGTAAACTTTTGTAAGCGTCCACTATTTTTACTTAAGCATTTGTGTTTATCTTTACTCTTGATTCACAATTACCATATTCTCGAACACCCTATTCATTTTCCAAATATTTAAGACATGTTTGCTAATCAACACATCTCAACAAAATTCAGATGCTATTATCCCAAGTCTTAGAGTGGGTTGAATTTAAGGTTGCGCGAGTGACTTTTTTATACTCAGACTTGATAAAGTTATGAATTGTGATCGTTGTTGTTACGTAATTGATTATGTAATTTATGGGACTGTACGAATAATAGTTGATTTTCTACTATGCTTGTACAATCACAAGACCCCATTGATAAAGAGACAAAATGCAGATAAAGTCCCACTACATAAACATGCAAGTGAACTTTTAATAGTCTTATCATTGAAAATTTCAGTTTACCAAGGAACATTGTGGCTCACGTGATGGAAGCAAGGCAAATGGACAAAATCGGCCCAACCTAAATGTAGGCCTAGTGAAGTGGGTGACTTTTAGTCCCATGACATTGTAATTTACCCCTTATTATAATTTACAAAAAATCATCAAAACAGAATTGATTTGGAGGCAAAGGAAGCGCCTTTAGCGTAAAATTAGTAAAAAAAGTAGTAAATTTTATTACTTTTTACTGTACGAATTAAGTCGATAATTAGTAATGATTTACTAATTTTGGCGTCTTTTTTAGTAAAAAAACTCTTTCAGTTAGTAAAACTGTTAGTAAAGTCTTACGTTTTTAGTAAATGTTTACTAATTTTGACATGTTTTTACTAAAAAAGTTAGTAAACTGTTATCAAAAAATAAAAATATTTACTAATAAATTTATTAATTAGAACAGTATTTGTTCCGAACCTATTTATACAGTGAAATTACCTATTTACGTTATTACTAAACTTATTACTAATTTTGAAGGAGGTTCTCATTTCGTTACAAGTCTTCGACCTCCCGCCATCGTCCGCTTCCTCCGGTTCCTCCTCTTCGTTTTCCTGCCGGCCGCTGCGCTACGTGTTGCTGTCAAAGTCGGGCCGGCTCTCCTGGTTTGGACGACGACGATAGTGTTCCTCCTCTTCCTTTTTCTCCTTTCGTTTTTCTGCGATTAGGGCCAGAAACCCTAATCGTCGAATGTCGAAGTTCCAAAACCTAGCAGCCTAACCCGTCTCCTCCGATGCAGTAAGTGAACATCTTTTGCGTTGGGTTTTTCCTCAATTGGTGAATTCTTGGGTTCGTTGCGAGGTGGCGGTTCTTGTTATCTTATTCGTGTGCTCCGGCAAATGGGCGTTTAGTTTTTCTGAAATAGTGGTTACGTGGGTGAATGTCTTGAAGGTGGTTTTGGTTTGTTGATGAGAGTAGGATTTCTGGGGAGTGAGTAGGGAAGAGGAGTTTAAAAGATGATTGCGGAGAAACCCAGTTGGGTTAGGCACGAGGGTCTCAGATTTTCTCCATTGATGTTCAACCTGGTGGGCTGAGGTTTGCCGCCGGAGGAGGAGATCACAAGGTGGGTTCTTGTATTGCTTACTGGATTGTTTTGTGTATGAAGCGCCGCATAAGACTTGTATTGCTTACTGGAGATTGATAAAGATTGTGCTGATGTCATCGTGTCAACTGAGGTGCTCTTTTGCAACGGTGACAATAATTATTTCTTGGGTTGCCAAGTGATCGTCCATGATAACAAGGATTTTAGCCTTCTGGGACTTGTTTATATTTGGTGCAATATGTGACTGAAGCAATTGTTGGTCCTAGTTCTTGGTAGTTCATTTTCTGTCCTAGTTCTTGGTAGTTCATTTTCTGTCCTAGTTCTTGGTAGTTCATTTGCTGTCATTTGGTCGTAGTTCTTGGTAGTTCTTGGTTTATGAGAAGGTGTGGTTCTTTATTTTTTAATAGCTTGATTTGGTGTTTGCACTTTCTGACAAGCCGTTATGCTCATTTGAAGGACATGATCAGGATGTTCTTGACCTCTCCTGGGCTAAATGTCAAGTTTGTTCCTATCATTTTGATTCAATGTTTCTACAATCCGGCCCCCGGGTTGATAGACCGACAATGCACCGTGTGGTTCAGTTGCTTGAATCTGATGTCATGACCCCTTGTCCGAGTGATTTGTACGATTCTAACTCCGACTATCTCCTGTGCGGATGATACAGAGAACTAGGCAAAACATTGCGATGCTTCAAAAACATGCAGATATCCGGAGCAACATCTATCCCTAAACAGCAGCCATCTCGCATTGTTCTGGACTCGGAGTCTTCCATGCGATGACACCCTTCGACATGGAATGCCTCACCCTATCTTTATCCTGAGTCCTGCCCAAGAACTCAGTGCAGTTCATCCCTTTCCTGTGTACTTTCACCATTCTTTTTCTTCTGTATTTCCTGAACCATTTCTTTTTGTGGTAATTGAAAATGTATATGACATTTGTATAACATCATTTGGACAAAGGCCAATTCCCCTTTCTAATTTTTTGTAAAATATTTACTTCTAATTTATTACATTAGCGTGTCTTGCCCTCTGTTTTTCCTATTTCTCATGATGGGCTTGATATGATTAGATCTGAATCTCCTGGACAGTATGAATGCCAGGACCCCAAGTCTTCGTCTGTACTAATTTGATGTACGAGGCATTGGGGGGAGGTTCCCAATTCACACAGGAACAGACCATGAATCATGGGTGTACCATGACATCTTCCCAAGGAGGTAAACTCTAACCCCCACCCCCCTCCCAAAAGACAGATGCAATGATCTGAGTTGGTTGAAGGATAACATCATCTTCCCACTGCCTCCCATTTCTGGGTTGGTATCTCTGCATATTTTTACATGATTCAGTTGTCCAAAGAAGTCAAGCTCGTAATCGACCTTAACTCTTTTGCTTACGGTATACTCACATGTCCGTGGCCCTGGATCCAGTCGGCCGCAGGAGTTGATTTTCTGTTGCTCTTCTTTCTTTCTTTCTGGACTGTCTTTTTTGCTGTGTTTTTAAGTCGAGTAATAGATCGCTTGGGTTCTCTGGGGAAAATGGGACGAGATATTCCCAGAGCCAAATTTGGTCCCTTCCTGGAAAGAGACGATCACGTTCAATACTCCTTTATCTTATTCCTGTGGCGCGCATTGCATTAGATTCGTCATCCATCCTCTGTGACAAGGACAGATGCCCCCCTCTCCCCAAACCAGCAGAAAGTCCGTGTGGATCTACCTTCGATCCACAAACTATTCCAACCTCCAGGCGTCTCCAGGCCAAGCGGAATGGATGATTTTGTAACTTTAGCTCGAGGATTCATTAAGGATATGAATTCACTGCTTCAGGGTAACAACCTACCAAAAAGATGCAGCCAGATCCGGAAATGAGCATATCTAGTCATGATTTTATGGGCTTATTCGAGCTAGAAGCGGCAAACAGGATTGCATGATCGTACACCGGAGTGTCAGGAAAAAAAATCCTATGAACAGAACACCCTGCTTATTGAACCGCTGAGCAACTCCATGACGTGGTGCACTAAGCTTAGCGATGGAGAAGCCGAAATCCGAGCGACCACTGTGAAAAGAGCGGCCACATGAGGCGCACAAGGCTCCCTGGCTTCCCAGATGGTTGCCCTGACGAAGATGGATAACATCACGCTGAATAAACTCCTCTTGGTCGTCAGGCCCCAATCACAGAAAAAAGAAAGGGGAAAAAGGAAGAAGGGGAACACCTAATGTTGTGGTCGTCACAAGCAGAAGAGCCGCCTCGACTTTGACCGCAACACGAAACGCAGCGGCCGGAATGGGTACGAAGAGGAGGAAGCGGACGATCGACGGGGAGGTCGAAGACTTCGAACGAAATGAGGAGCTCCAAAATTAGTAATATGTTTAGTAAATTAGTAATAATTTTAGTAACCAGGCTAAACCGGTAATTTCCTTGGCAGCCAATTAAATGCGGATCTTGGGTCAAACTTAGTAAAAATTACGAAACTACACCGAAATATTAGTAATTAAGTTAGTAAATTATTTACGTACTTAATACTTCCAAAATTAGTAATATGTTTAGTAAATTAGTAATAAATTTAGTAACGAGGGTAAACCGGTAATTTCACATGAAAATTAGGTTCGGAAACACTGTTCTAATTAGTAAATTTATTCGTAAACACCTTAATTTTTAGTAACAGTTTACTAACTTTTTTCGTAAAAACATGTCAAAATTAGTAAACATTTATTAAAAATGTAAGACTTTACTAACAGTTTTACTAATTGGAAGAGCTTTTTACTAAAAAAAACACCAAAATTAGTAAAAGATTACTAAATATCGCATAATTTCGTACCGTAAAAAGTAGTAAAATTTACTACTTCTTTTACTAATTTTGCGCTGACTTTACTAAAACATTTCCGTTAGTAAAGTCAACTAAAAATTAGTAAAAAAAGTAGTAAACCACAAGGACAACTTAAGTTCGTTGTTTCAGGATGAAGTGATTGTTTGCCTTTAATCCTAAACAATGCGCCTGTTCATAGAATTAAAAAAGGCACATGCCTAAATCCTAAAAGTAGTTCCTGGCTAAGAAAGCGATGATGACCCCCAATCAACAGTAGGCTTCGATATTTGACATCATTATGCTACTCTCATCTTCAATTGTCAACCTCTTCAATAGTAAGCTTCGATGTCTGGCATCACTATGCTACTCTCATCTTCGATGGTCAACCTCTTTCTAGGAAACTTTCGATGGGATCCTCTTATTGGAATCATTTGACTAGAATCATGATGCCGGAAAACTACGACCACAGCCGAATCCCCTCCTTTAGTCAAATGGTTAAGGAAAATGATGGCCGAAAGCCCACCACACTACGGTGAATGCTACGGGAGACTCCACACAAACCCCCATTACTCACACTCCCTCTACCTCTACCTCTACCTCATATTCCATTATCCCTCCTAACTAACCAGACACATCCCCTTTATTATTCCCTTCCTTCAAGTTTTGTCCCCCCACCTGAAGCCTTGATGCACCACCTTTTTTTTTCCTCTTGGCCTAACTCTTGAAGTATGCTGCCTGTCTTAACATGCAACAATACCCTCACCTCGAAAGAGTACATCCACTAGCTTACGCTCTAGGACGCGACATTTGTTCTTCGTAGCATAAAGGATTGTGAATGGAGAGAATGTCACTCCCACAATGGCGATGGCGATAGCTGCACACGCACAATTCTCCCTCTCTAGAACCTTGTACGCGCGCACTCTGGCCTAGCACGAGCATGGCGGTTAGGATGACACGAGGATCCGGGACCGCTCCCTAGGCCCATCCGGCCGGTGAATCGACTCGAGCGTCATGCGCTACGGAGGAGACCGGGATGGATATTTCCTCGATTCCAAATCGGGCCTGCTCGAGCTCTCGCCGATCGTCTCCATACTCCTCAAGAAGTGACGGACAAAAACTAGAGCATGATCAGTAAAAGGAAGCTTCGGGAGGATCCAGAGTAGTTCGTGTCGCCTTCCCACATCCATGATGGCTCTGTTAAAATATGTTTGTCGCTTAACCTAGGTAAGTTATTTCGGAGTCATCACCGACTTATTTTTATAAAATTATTTAAGTTAAAAAAAAACAGTTTGCTCGGGAATTTCTATTTACTTGCTTTCCCACTCACATACGGTGACATTTGCTCCAAAAAATGTCTCTGGTTACACGTGTTAGACCCTATCCGGTCGTCAAACCGAACTCATGTCAATGTTTAACGAGCGTTGGACTCGATCAAGGCTTTATGCCCAGAATCATGTCACAGGGTATCGGGCATTAGACCCGATCCAGGCGTTGGACCTGGACACATGTGAGATGACAAACGCAATCATATACAAGTATTTCGATGAAAGTAGGTGGGAAGGGATGGTGAACATGGGCCTATACACTTGGGCCCACGACCCGTTATAAGCGGATAAAAGAAAGATCGGGAGGCCCGCACCTTCCCTCATGTACCCGAGGCATGTCGGGATGGTATTTCATCTCCTTGACTCGTCAGTTGGGGCCGCTTTAGAAGAGTTCTTCCACTGTGTGTTTTCCCGCGCCCGTCCAGTCTTGAGCTCTCTGTCTTCGAGATACGACTTGTCGAATCCTCGAAACAATATCGGATGTTCATGCAACGAAAACAAAAAAAAAGCGTGGGTTATGCTATCAAAACAATGAAAATCTAATCATTCATTAAGTGGAAACATCAGTGGAAAACATGTTTGTCGAATTTCACAAAGATCCAATGATGGGATCTCGACTTGTGGAAGCACAAAGTCGAATATTCCCGCAAACTTATCTATTTTCTGCGTATTAAGACCTCAAAGAAAAATCGAAAATGTAATGTGCGAATAAGATAAAAATGCACATAATATGTCCAAACGATCGCATTCAAATGAAGAACATGTCATTCAAGTTTCATGGCAATCTAGAGTAAGATTAATTGCCATCTCATCAAGAACGGGACCGCGATGTATAACAACTCCAACTCCGGATGTGTTATATCCTTCGTGTCCGCGTCCACGAGAAAATTCAACAATCGAAATGCAAACCGTCTTTCAGTCTATTTTATATCCGAAATTCTAGAAATGATCCAACGGTTCGGTTTCACGTTCCCACGTCACATGCAACGAGTTCAAAAATTACAAAAGGTGGTCAGCCATACTCTAAGTTGAAAGATAGGCAGAATGAATACGTAAAAGAGGTTGAAATCTCACCGATGTGCCTCGGGATGGCCCGAGGAGGTTCGCGGAGTCCGTAAATGGTGGCCGCCTTGGAGCAGTCTTAGGTTGTGGTGTGGCAGGAGAATGCTCGGAGAGGAAGGCTCGGATTGGCTGGCCGATGTCCGGAGGCCTCGGCTCGTTAGTACTGGAGAAGGGAATCCTTGGCTCCGGTTTGTGTGTATGTCGGCAGGAGTTGGTCTCCGGTTTCCATATGTAGGGAGGAATTGGCCTCCAGCTCCTAAAGGGGAGGAGCAACGTATGTGAGGGTTGTGTGAGGGGAGGAGTCCGCCTCCAGTCCCCAGCGGGGGAGGAGGAACGTATCTGTAGGGTTTTTTTGTGCCTGTCTAAATCTAATTGTGCATCTAATTATTTGTCTGAAAGGGGATGGGAGGCCTTTGCTCTTTGGAGTTAATGATTCTCCCTGTTTCAATATCGTGATTTTTTATTCCCCCCACGTTTCAAGATTGGGATTGTTTCCTATATTATTGAAATCAATATTAATTATTTCCTTTATTTGTATGATTTTAATTAATTATATGAATCAATGTGACTTTATTTTATCCCACAAAATTTGGAGTATCATAGTTTCCCCTCTTTGCAGTGAATCTTAAGAAAATTTTATCGCAAAGACTTCATTAATACCCCAAATTGTGGATTCAGGATATTCTTGATAGACCTGTACTTTGGGATCTAATCAAGAAAACTGTCATTAATAAACGAGAACCCGTGAAATGGGGGGTAATCAAACATGTATGATTACGACACTTATGGATGTCATAATTTGTTCTGATGGAACTTAAAATTGATTACTTTGAGCGAGAAAGAGAAGGGTTTGCTGACTTATCTCATGGTTCACTCTCAAATCAGAAAGCCGTCTTGGTTGGATTTAAGAATTCCTTTCACTTGAATGCTCATGTACTAGTCAAAAGAGTCTGCGTATGGGTTGTAATGCGGCTTTAGCATATGGCCTGTTGGTTGAGATTAATATTTCATTGTTTTGATAAACGAGTCTAAGGACCTCATTAAAAGTTTGTTTACAAGGAGAACGTCATGAAGAATGCCGTGGCTCTACGGATTCTGCAACAATCCATGAGCAAGACCATCTACCCAAGGATATTTGGCCTGAAGAAGGTGAATGAAGCGTGGGAGGTCCTAAAGAAGGAGTTCAAAGGGTTGTAGAAGGTGATCTCTTTAAAGCAGCAAAACCTTTGCAAAGACTTCGACAATCTAGCCATGAAAGATGCAGAAACCGTCAGAGTACTTCTCAAGGATCGTGAAGATCCTCAATCAATTGAAGAGTTGCAAAGAAGTCGTCTTGGATTGAAAAGTTGTGGAGAAAATCCTCAGAAGCTTGCCACAGAAGTTTGAGCAAGTGGTAAGAGTGATTGAAGAGATGAAGGATCTCGCAGAAATTTCCATCTATGAATTGATGGGTTCTCTAGAAGCCCATTAGAAGCGGGCCAGCAAATACATAGCCCCGGTGGAGCAAGCATTTCAAGTGAAGTTGAATGTTTTTGAGCAGAAACAAGAACGTTATGGAAACAACAGAATGTCTTACGACAGAATGTCTTACAACAGAATGTCTTACAACAGAATGTCTTCGATGTAAGAGATGCAAGTTCCCAACTCATTTGGATCGTGATTGCTGGTACAAAGATAAAGTGCAAATCATGAACAGAAGCATGACGACATAAGCTTGGCAAATTTCTCTAAGGAAGATGAACATTCTAAAGTTTTCTACTCTTCCTCTAACACCGTGCAAGATATGAATGAGATATGGTTCCTCGATAGTGGCTGTAGCAACCATGTCACAGGGATCAAGAAGAACTTTTGTGGAGCTTGATGAGAAATACAACTCTCTCTTAGAACTTTGAGATAACAAGAAGCTAAAGATATAAGGTAAATGTGTTGTTTCAGTTTTCAGTGCAGAAGGCCAATGGAAGAGGATGCACGACGTCTTCTACACTCCAGAAATCGCACAGAACCTACTTAGTGTGGGATAGATGATGAAAAATGGATACATGTGGGTTTTTGCATAAGGCCGATGTGAGATAACTAACAGAAACAGATAGAAGATCGCGGTCGTGAAGATGACGTCCAACAATTTGTTCCCGTTAAAGATGACTCCTTGCAGCAATGTGGTTCTCAAAACTGAGGTTGTAGAAGATTCTCATCTTTGGCATCTCAGGTATGGACATTTGAACAAGAAAGGTCTAGCTGTATTGAAGTAGAAGGATATGGTGGTAGGACTACCTTCTATACAAGCTGTAGAAGGTGACGTCTGTGAAGGATGTGTCTTCGAAAAGCATCATCGTCTTCCATTCCCAAACACATCATGGAGAGCTCAAACCACTCTCGATCGAAAAGCATCATCGTCTTCCATTACCAAACACATCATGGAAAGCTCAAACCCCTCTCGAGCTGGCTCATGCGGATATTTGTTGACCGATTCAAACTCCATCTCTCGGTAACAGAAGATACTTTCTATTGCTCGTAGATGACTATACTACAATGATTTGGCTTTATTTTCTTGAGAGGAAGTCATATGCTTTCGCCACCTTTATGAAGTTCAAAGTACTTGCAAAGAATCAAAGTGGATACATGATTAAGAAATTGAGGACAGATCGTGGAGGAAAGTTTTTGTCAAGACCATTCTCTGACTATTGCCAATAGAAGGGGATATCGAGGAAGTTTACTGTGTAGTATTCTCCACAGCAAAATGGAGTCGCAGATAGAACAGAACTATCGTGGAGATGGCCAGAAGCATGCTGAAGGGCAAAGGTCTTCAGAAGGAAGCGTGGCACAGAAGCATGGCAAAGAAGGAAGCCCGTGGTAAATCATTTGAAAGTATTTGGGTGTATTGGATATGTACTGCACCTTTTCAACGAAGAGAAAAGTTTGATTAGAAAGGGGAGAAGTTGATTTTTATCGGATGTAGTGATGAACTTGCAAGTTAGTTCTGTCGAGAGATGTTATCTTTGATGAACTTGCAGCTTGGAAGTGGCAGGAAGAGTCTTCTATGACTATAATATTCCAGTATACAGAAGCAATAGTAGAAGCATCTGTACAGAACCTTATTAGAACAACAGAAGGAGCAGCAGAAGTTACAATACAGAATCCCATCGGAACAACAGAAGCTAGTTAACTATCGGAGATACACCACCGATGAGGTATCGATCATTCACTGAAATTTATGAGCAGCAGAAGGAGAAGTTACAGTACAGAATCCTAAAAGCAAAGGGTCCTACTGGAGATACACCACCGAAGAGGTATCGATCATTCATTGAAATTTATGAGCAAGCTAACTTTGCTCTTGCTGCATTTGAGCCACAGAACTTTGAGGAGGCAGCCAGAGAAGAAAAATGAAGAAATGCCATGAAGGAGGAGATGACTTCTATAGAGAAGAATGACACGTGGTCATTGGTCGATCTCCCAAAAGGAAAAGAAGCTATCAGTTTGAAATGGGTCTACAAGACCAAGTATAATGAAGATGGAAGTGTGCAGAAGCATAAAGCTCGCATCGTAGCAAAAGGCTATTCACAGAAGCCTGCGGCAAAAAGGGTTCTACGCTATCTAAAAGGCGCACAGAAGGTTAGACGGAAGTATACAAAAGAGCAGAAGAATGATTTAGTGGGTAGTAAATAGTTATTGGGCAGGAAGCTTGGATGATCGCAGAAGCACATCAGGATACTTGAGAAGCTGAGTACATCATAGAAGCTGAGCACATCGCAGCAAATGAAGCAACAAGAGAAGCTGTCTGGCTCAGAAGGTTACTTCTAGAGTTACAACAGAAGGTGGACGAGCCAAAAACAATCTTCTGTGATAACCAATCTGCAATTGCTATGACCAATAATCTAGTTTTACATGCAAGGTCGAAGGATATATTTCGTCATCATTTCATTAGAGAGACGGTTTCGCAGCAGGAGATACTTCTAGAGTTCATCAGCACCCATGATCAACCAGCATATGTTCTTACCAAGGCGGTGTCTTCGGAGAAGTTCGAGACATTCAAAGACTACCTGAAGATCATAAATTAAGAGGGGGTGTTGAAGGTAATTTATGATTCAATGAATATAATATTAGTAACGGAAATCTCATTTAAATGGAGCATTAAGTGAGACATTTAAGAAGATTATTAAATATGTTGGTTTCTATTGTCATTTGAGTTTCCTACTCCTCCCTATATATAAAGGGGCGTGTTGACATTTTTTATATGAGAAAGTTTAAGAAAGAGAAATCATCGCAGACAAAACACTCCAATATACATTCATCGTAGGTGTAACAGCTCTACAGAAGGTTTCCTCTATTCTATAGATGGACTTCGGCCGTACAGAACATACGTTCTGCTAGCACTTTCTCCCTTCCTATCCAATTCTTTCACACATAACCCCCAACACATATATCCCAATTATAATAAATTTTGATCCACATCTCTTAGTGAAAAGACGTAAATATATAAGATCCTCATATCTATTTTCCAACAAAAATTCCCTAAGTTTATCTCATATTCGTCTAGATTGTTCCACTTCATATAAAGATCTGCCCAATTTAAACTTGTATAATTCTGAATGATATCAATACATGCTTTTGGCATCTTATATCTTTTAAAGAGTTTCATGTATATGTCACTACCAAGATATAAGTATGTTATAAGCTATCCATTAATCACATTTCGAATTTCTCACGAATTATTAATCTTCTCAAACACATCGAAATGTTGTTACATCAACCACGACAAGAAGTTATTTTTTCATTTATTTTTACGCATAAATACAAATTTATAACCAATTCCAATTTACACTACATGTGTACGACATCAAGTCTAAAACCATTATGTTTTGCGAGTGATTTCAATTCTGCATCGATCACATCTTTCATTTTCTCATTTACAATATTGCATTCTATATAATATGTAAAACCTTCAGCGACGTTGATAAAGCATAAACAATGGAGATCTCTGCATTTTCTAACTTATGTGATCTTTTGGAATCACATCACGAATGACTTGATACTCTTCAAAGGCAACTGTCACCTCAGTTTGAGCAATTATTTGTGTTTTTTTTTTCAGAATTTTCATCTTTATAATCAACATGACTACCATTTTTAATTTCATTTCAAGCTCATTTACGACCTTATATTATTATTCAAGGATATGAAAGCTTGTGCAACAAGAATGCATGATTTAGTCACTTTTTCAGGGTCAGTAAAAAAATCTTGTATTTGATTTGCTAAATTTAGCAAGAGAATAATCTTTGAACTTCCGATTAATATCGTTCTGTACAATGATCATGATTAGATAATGAAAACACATGCTAAATTATTTCCTTTTCTATTTGCTTGCCTTTTCCTTTTAATGTCGGAAATATCATTTCATCAAATAATCAACAATACGTGTCGTGAATAAGTATAACGTCAATGGCTCTAAATATTTAGTTACACACATATATTTATATCCAAGTCCCCATTCTTCTTGGGGTCCCATTTTCGTGCGTTATATTGGAACAATTGGCAAGTATACTACATAAAAAATGATTAATGAGAAGTGTTTGGTTTCTGACCATGAACTAATCGTAAATCAGAGATGTCATTACATTTTTTTTTTTGTCAAATGTGAATCTTCATGCAAAAAAACATGTTCCTAAATAGATAATGAGAGCTGTTGTTTTCAAAAGAAACAATTATATAATTAATTGAAGGCATTTCACTAATGACTCCACATAAACATTTTGACTGCGGTTGTGTTACATAATATTACAAAGATCATTCAATGCTTGTGAAGTAAATTAGTCGGTACTATCAAGATGTATAGTTTTAATTGAATAATATGAGAAATGATCTCGTAATATGATCTTGTGAGCAGTCCTACAAATGCTTGATTATGAGTCCTACACACATGTGGCTATCCAATTGTGTCAATCGATACCATAAAATATCTTAGCAGTTCACATAGTAGAGGAATAGGTTCACATATATCACTTTGTATTATTTCTAAAAACCTTAAGAGCTCACCTTAATTTTGAATGGTGATGACTTTATTATTGACTCCTTTTGTTAACCATCAAAATATGAAAATTTACTTCGGAGAAAAATAGGGGGATTTTGAATGAATAATTATTTAATATTTGTATCCTTGTAGCTCTTGGATCCCCAAATGGTTAGTCCATATAATAAAGTTGACTGAGCAAACTCCTTGTTTGGAATCGCGTATAATATGTAGCATTTATTTCTTTGTGATATAATCTAAAAGAAATTAGGGGTTGTTTTCCAACACATTTTTATTATCACAGAAATGCATAAATATCCTGCCTGTAACACCATTTTACGGTCACAATATAATATCCATTTTGATTAATATCTATTGAACTCAGTAATTTCTTTGAAACTTTGAAAAATGAAAGACACTATCAATCGAAAATATTATTTTTCAGGTAGCAAAATATTATCTCTTTCAGAGTTTTCAATGATTTTTGTATTGCTAGTTATTGTACTACTATTGTATGTTTATTACCAACAATGTAAATAATTCTTTATATTTTAGAATCATACTAGTTGACGTTTTATATAAGAGACAAACATTGACATTGTTGATTTGTAAGGTTTGGGAATTGAGAATTTACTCGTGGAATCTTAATGTTTGTAAGGTTTCTAGTAATTGTAGAAGAATAAAGTTAGGTTTCTTATTATTATTAACTACTTATTCAAAACATCCACGTAATCGTTATAAATATGAAAGAAACCTCCAAAAAATTATTGTTTTTTTCTTTGTTTTCACGACAACTTCTCCATCTAATCTTCGATATAACTTTGTCTTCTTTGATAGAGTTTTTGTTAATAATTGATGCGAAAACATCCAGCAAAGTCAACTTGAACTTAAACAAATTAGGAACGAACCCGAACAAGTACGGGATAGATCACCCTCGAACCCGGATACAGCGACGACACCACCATAAACAAAATGTTGCGAATACTCTCAACTCACCATACTTAGATTCTAGGCTAAGTGATACAGAGAATAGATAGAACAATCTTAATTTCGAAATTCCAAAAGGTCCCACTTTCTCCTTCTGCATAGAATCCTTTAGTAGACATCGAAGAGAGTTCTAGGCTAACTGTACTAAATGCACTCCCCACTAACCCCTTAATCAATTCCCCACTACTATCATCCCACTAACTTCATAAATGACTCCATTTAAGACTCTAAGACTTCAAATTCGTCCTAACATGGGCTGGGTCTTAAGTAGTGGCCTTTACTTCTCCAAAATACTTCAGAGTTGCCCAAATGAAGCATTCTTTGGTTCAATCCACTCCAGCACATTATAGGCCACAACTTCCTCCTTGACTGTAACTTCTTTAATCTGATTGTGGTGCACATCAGTAATATGTTGTGAAACAAAGACCGAAAGGAAGAGATTGAGAGAGAAGCCACGAGAGAAAATCATGAGAGGAATGGGAGAGTTTCTCTATTACTTTCCATCGAGTCATTAAGTATGCTTTATAAGTCCCTCTATTTATAGAGATGAGATATACATAAATATAATAGTAAAACCAACAAATAGTCGAAGCATCATATCAGTATTATTAAGAACTTCTCCTAATAGTTAATAAGAGTTTTTTAATTTTTAAGTTTTTAGATTTCTTTCAAACAAGACAATCCCGAAGAGGTATGATATTCTACATTTTATAACTCAATGGCTTTTCAAACAAGTAAACACCGAAGGTCTTATATTAACATATGTTTCAACTATAGTTTAGTATAATATATAATCACACGGACCAATTTATTTAATGACAGAGAAGTCATTCACTAAGGGAAATAATTACTCGACAATAGTAATAGTAGTCATGTTAAATGGTCTAAAAATTATTATTAGTGACCATACTTACTTTCACTATTAAATAATATTTTTTATATTTTAATTATAATTTCAAAAAAATTAAACATAAAAAAGTTGATAAAATTACACATGTTATCGTGCGAAATCAAAGCAATGACAAAAAGAACTTTACCCACTTTGTAATAATTAAATTATTGCCACTTACATTTAGAATTATGGATATGTTATAGATATTATTAATGCATATGTTAAGGAGATAATCTATAATAGATTATTTTTTATATTAAAAATTTATTCATGTTGAAATAATGTCATTATGTCCGAACAATATATTATATCAAGAAGATATGTTGGCTTTCTTTTATATTATAATGTGATATGATATTTACAATTTTAGTAGTACGTTTATATATATTTTGTTCTACATATATTTTTACAAAGAACAACAATATTGATTTATTGAGATGGGGTTTTGAAATTCAA
This sequence comes from Melastoma dodecandrum, assembly GCA_029817715.1. Taxonomy (NCBI): domain Eukaryota; kingdom Viridiplantae; phylum Streptophyta; class Magnoliopsida; order Myrtales; family Melastomataceae; genus Melastoma; species Melastoma dodecandrum. Next base: position 192,248 of record JARUPY010000567.1, read on the forward strand.
CGATTGTCATTTAAGTTAGGAAAACTAATAATAGAATAAATTAGATTTAGATTAGATTTTTGGGTAACTACTAGATTTTGGAAATCTGATTGATTAGAGGCACTAGTAGGGGTGAGCATAGGTTCCGAGTAAAACCGGGAACATGTCGTAGGGTCGGTGTCAGTACAGGTTCTCGAATAGATCGGGTAGGTTCTAGGTTTTAAATTTTACAAAACCGGCAGTACCAAGTACGATTTCAGGTTCTCCCGCCGGAACCAACCCGGAGAACCTGTAACCTAACCTAAATTTTACCCAACCCAACCCAACCCAATAACCTACCTTAAATCTTACCCAACCCAATAACCTAACTTAAACTTTACCCTACCCCAAACAATTGTCCCGGTTCCTTACCTTTCTATTACCAGTCTCTCCCCCCTCTTCACAACAACGTCTTCATCAAACAGTTCCAGGGGTTACGGTTTTTTACGGTAAGTCAGCTCATAATATGTCTTTTCCCTTCTTCCCCGCCTTGCCTTGATTAAAGCTATGTTTCGTGTTAATTGTCTATCATCTTATCCTATGATACTTTGCTAAGAACTTTTATATTTCATTTGGCCATCAGAGAACAATGATCGTGTGGTAAATGATAAAATATCCCTTTTAAAATATAATTTGTAAAGCAATTTCATTCTCGGAAATGGTATCGGCTCTTTTTATGAAGTTTATTTACTAGGTATATGTACAAATATTAAACAAACGTGGACAAGAATTAAATGTTGTTAAATTTGAATAGAAATGATTTGTTCATTAACGTTGTTGGCGTAGGGGTGTCTTAATCATAATCGAAACACGAACCGCTCGTAGGGCAACGCCGTTGACCGAACCAAAATTGAAACTCAAAGGGCGACGCCGTTCCCGGAACCGAAATAGAACCGGAACCTGTACCAGAACTGGTAGGGTAGGTTCTTGGGTGGGTCTTTGATTAATCGAGTAGGTTCTAGGTTTAAAAATTAAGAACCGGACATTATAGGATAGGTTCCAGGTTCCACGTTCGGAACCTGAAAACCTGGAACCTGCTCATCCCTAGGCACTAGGATTTTATCTTACAAATATTGATTTTATTGAATGATAGAGTAACCCGTTTTCCGTATTTTGGAGTTTTCTTCCTCTTTGCCCAGTGAGGTTTTGTGCGAGTGCCCACTTAGTTTGCAAAATATTCGTTGTTCTGGAACCAGGAAGGAGGCGACGAGGCGTAAACGACAGGAGACGGAGACTTGCAGGCGTTGGATTCCTTGCGAAGGAGCATAGGGTAGGCACGTAGACCGACATGTCGAATGGCGGAGATGTGGAATGACTGGTGGAGGAAGAGAGTCATTTTCCTGCGGACTCGACAATTCTAAAAGGGTTAGGTAGGAGAAAGTCGTTACATTCGGTTGGCCACTGATCTCCGCTTTGTTTACACTTGTTGTGTTTTTATCACTTTGATAAAATTTTAGATTTTCTTCACCACAACATTGACCTCATATTCAAACCGAATACTCCTCCGTATGTATTTGAACTATGAAAACTTTGCAGCGATGATGATTTTTTTCTTATTCTTGTAAAGATGTTCTTCATTCAAGTCCCAAAAATTCAACATAAAACGATGTTACAAAGTAAAAGCAGAAAAACACAACATCTCGCAGCCACACGAAGGCTGCGAGCAAGGAACCATTGCGCTACATGTTAACCCTGGTTCGTTTCTCGTTATTCATGACTAGGTTTAGTATGTCGGGTGTATGAAGCCTTACTATTGAGGATTTTTCGGAGGAGATTGTAAGGTCGGAGGAGTTCGTTTTAGTTCCCGTCTCCCCCCGTGATGCAGAGCTCCTGGCCGATGTCGAGTGGTCGCAGTCGATGATGGGGTTGAGAGCATAGAACTTTTCCGGTTTCAAATGATACTTTGTCCAGGTGAAGTAACAAGTTTGTCTCTTCTTCACCTCATATGTTTCAGTGCAACTAGTTCCAAAGTTGGGGTCTGATGGTTGAGATGATGGTGAGTTCGAAGTTATTCCATGCTATGGAAGATCGGCTACGGCCCCCGGAAAAGGACCTCGGTTTAGTAATGAGTTAATACAAAAGCTAAAAAATGAAGCACCGAGAGAAAGTCAATACTAACACTCCAGTTCGACGTTGTTTCTTGCCATACAAACCGCGAGGAAGAACATGTTCCAACGATTGATCCTGGGTTGCTTCGACCAGAACAAAAAAGTAAACATCTTCGCTTTTGCGCATCGTTCGAATCAACTCCATTCGCTTGATCACTTGAGCGGGCGACTGGTTGATAGGTGCTTCGCCTGGCGAGGCGGTTAAAGGCATCAGGGTAATTTTTTTCTCGTCGACGCTGATGGAATAGGTATTACAATACCCGTCATGCTGTGCACGTCGATCGAATTGCCACGGTCTTCCTAGGAGCAAATGACACGCATCCATCGGAATCACATCGCAAACGACTTCATCCCAGTAGCTTTTTCCAATCGAAAAAGGGACTCGCGCTTGTTGCATTATACGAACATCACTGTCCTTGCTGAGCCATTGTAGGCGATAAGGATGAAGATGTGGTGCTACGGGCAACTTGAGCTTTTCTATCACGGTTCTAGAGACCGCGTTGATGCAACTTCCACTGTCAACAATCACCAAACAAACTTTATCTTTAACAGTACACCTTGTATGAAAGATGCACTCACGTTGGTTTTCCTCGCGAATTGGTATTGTATTCAAAGCCTTATGGACGACTAGCAACTCTCCTTCATCTGGATACTCCTCAATTTCCTCTTGATCCCAAATCGAATCTGCATTCTCATCGAACTCTGCTTCTACATCAGACAACTCTTTGATGATTACGTTTCTCCTTGAGGGACACTCCGATGCCACATTTCTCCTCAGGTCTGGTAGTCGACGGGGGTTTCGCCTAGGAACTACTCCCCTTGTTGAAAGGCATAGCCTTCACAAATGGGTGGGGACTAGATCTCCTCGCTTGCTGCTGCTCAAACTTGTGGGCAAGCACTCGAACATTGTCGAAAGTCCAATACTGCTGAAGTTCTACAGCATCCGCAATCTGAGGCTTAAGTCCTCGAAGATACTTAGCAATGGTTTGCTCGGGGGCTTCCTGGACATCGCACTGTAGAAAGCTGTTGAAGCGACTGCAACTTTAGGTAGTGATCTCGTCGATAGTGCTTAGGCAAAAATTTCTTAGTCATAGCCCTTTTCATTTATGACCACGAACGGATTTTTTCACGTCCTTCTCTACGGCGTTGACGATTCCCACCATAGGCTAGCGTACTTCTTCAACCGTAACACTGCCATCTTAACTTTTCGATCCTCAGGCATTTCCTCGTAATCGAAGATGTGTTCGGCCGTATGCATCCAAGCAATGAACTCCTCGGGGTCAAGGTTTCCCTCAAACTCCGGAATCTAGACACTGATCATTTGGACTCTCCTTTCGGGTTGCCGGTTTTCTAGTGACGATCCTCGTTGAGAAACATCACGCAATGGATTCACTTCTTCGTCGATGTCTAATCGACTGCGGGAAGGTGATCCATTATGGGTTCACAACGGTTGAAGTTGCTGAAGATCAGCGATTTGCTGCTCAAGCCGAGCAACATGTGCATCGTCAAGAGTCATACCGCGTTTGAATCTTCCAGCCATTGACAACCGTGGATACATCAACCTTGTGCGCACGGTAACAACCTTGCACTCTGATACCGGGATGATGCAGGGGTGGCAAGGAATAGATGATTCCACTACCGAAACGATGGGGAACGTCACTGTGAGTGCGGAACGGAGTGACGTGGGAATGGGCGGAAGGATAGAAGATGAGGCGGGTTGGCTGAATTGATGGGTTTGAAAGGATAGGTTGAGATCAACTTCCACGGATACATATACACCACTGTGAAAGAAGACTCGGATAGAACTCGCTTGTCACACGGATATAGATATACCACCGTGAACAAGAACGAGGAAAAGGAGCAACACGGAGGATACAGGCACACCACCACCGGTTGATACACTCTACTCAATCTGTACTTGGAATCCACCAAATGAAGAATGAGGTTGAAAGAGAATCCAATCCTTCAGATAGAAAGACCAAAGCCTAATATGGGTTGAAAAGTTTGAATAATCTCCTTGTAACTCTTACAATGCAAGGGCTTATATAGGCTGCCAATGGAAAGACAATAAAAGAAACGAAATAAAAAATAGGGGAGATAAAAATAAATGATTGGATCAGAAAATGAGGAAAGGAAATATATTATTTCCTCCCGACAAGATCTGAAAAGATAACGGAGTAGGGTAGTGGAGCAAGCACGACTCTTGGTGTGCAAGTTGTCAGGCCTGAGCCGTCAGATTGTAACCGTCCTTTGGGCTGCTCGTCACCCGGTTGCCCTTCGTCGCCTAAGAGTCGTGTCACTAGGTGCTCCTTTTGCCTCGCTTACTTGATGACTAGCAGATTAAGGCCTCCAACAAGCGACGTTGGTTGAGATGCGGGCGAAGCAACGACCGTCCTTGTATCAGAGGTATTTCCACATGGGACAGTTGAGGTATTAGAGGAGAGAATGAGAAGAGGATTCAAAAGGAATGGTTAACGACTAAAGTACCGTCGAGGAAGCTTCAATTGCGAGACAACTTCGATTTATCTAAAGGAGTAGTAAAGTGAAAAGAAAGTCAAGCCGATGACTATAAATCAAGCGCTTTCGGAGAGACAATCCGAGTCTATTGTTCCTTTTACAATACTTTGCTATTTTGATTAAAATTTTTAATATTTTTCATTTTCTTTCTATAGTGAAATGGAAGACGCGTCCTCCAAATCTGGAGGGCATGACCTTGTCGTAGCGCAAAATTCACATAATAGCTAGGAACGCATTCCTTAGTTCCGAAGGAAGTGCCCTTCATTCTATTAGATGTTATTCTTATTCTTATTTTATTAATTATTTCTTTTAGTTGTCGTTTTTTTCCTATTATTTCTTTGAGTTCTTTTTATTGTTCCTGCGTTAAATAAAGAGAATCCTAAGTTCCTAAAACCCACCCTAAACTTCTAATTTAGCTGCCATCGGCTACGTTTGCCCCACCTACGTCTTCGTCGTGCAAGCTTGAAGAAGACGAACCCAACAACAATCGGAGCAAGAGGGGGCTTACCCATCTTCGTTGACGCTCGCTTATCGCCCATACTACTCTGATAAATCTTCATGTTCACTTGTTGTTTGTCGTTCCTTATGTTTGTCAAATAGGGACGATGGGTTCAAAGTGACCGTGAAAGGGAGTAGATGCCAAGTGGGATTTCGAGGCGGCACTAAGCTGATTTATTGAGGTTGTGGAGAAATGAGAAGTGTTATTGTTGAGCTTGGATTCGATCTACAATTTGAAGCTTCGTTTATTTATATGTCTTTGAGACCTGTAGCTATCCTTAAATTATTAACCTAGGGTTATGTTATCTCCTTACGCGTCTATCGAGTGCTCTAAGGACATATACCCTACATCGAGCTAATCCTTATATTCCTAGGCAATTAACTAACGGGAACCCTTTATGTATCAACCTTAAATGACAACCTAAGGCAATTCGGTACATTCCTACCCTTCTCACAAATTAGTTATGTTTTCCAATGTAACTCTAGGTTATTCAATCCACGACTTAAACAAAATAACTTTTTTAGGCCCGTATGTTTCAAGATCAAATTAATTAGTTTCCAGTCAATTAACCGCTTTAAGATCAAGATATGGATAAATAATTGCACAAATTCGAATAATACTAAGAAAGGAATTCACTCATTAAATAAAGTCGTGAGGTTTGATTGAAATCCTTGAAAATAAAATTGGTTAATAAAGAAAATAACAATAAGTTTGAATTCAAAGGGAAAATCATGACGACATCATAAAATAGAGGAAAATAAGAAGATAAACGCCTTCTCGGTCTTCCGATAAGAGAACTAGTCACCTCATCTTGATCGTCGCTCCAGCCTCGCCACAACCTCTTTTGATTTTTGTTTCTGGATCGAATGTCGAAAAATTCCCCTAAATAATTCCCCAAAAAACTCTCGAAAAAAATCCAAATCAAAAGAACCTTCTACTCTCTGGCCTTAGGTTACCCACCAAGGTTTGGTTTTGTCCAAACCTCAAGTTTCCCATCATTATGAGGTGCCAAATCAATACAAATCAATAGGCAACAAGAAGCACTTTTATTTATCCATAAAAAGACTCAAAACATATGAAATTGATAATTTATACACTAAAACTAGTCTAATCAGAAAATGAACCAAAACCTATTGAAACTCGCGTGACTAACAACATAGAACACCGTTTAGATTACGAAATAACACTACTATCATAGAGTTATCGCACCCCTAAGCCTATAATTGCTAGTCCTCAAGCAAATGAAAAGAAAGAAAAATAAAAACAAAGCACACTCCTCAGTAATACTTGATTCACTTCAATTTAAACGAGCCACTCTATATTCTCAACAATGTAGATATTCAGCCCATATGGTCGAGTCATTGTAATAAAGTCTTTTCAATTTGATCAAACATTATTCAATTGTTCAAAATGATCTACTCGGTACGTCATGCAGTGAAATCAACAGTTAAAGACTTCGAATAAAACATATTAAATTGATACTTCGTAAGAAACCATGCAAACGACGACCATGTATTCATCAACATTTTTTCAACCCTTTTCCATTCACACAGTTTTACTTCAGCTACACAACCAATGCGTTAGGTGATGACACACCTCTCAGATCTCATGCTCGAGAACACAAAATGGAATCACACCATAAGCACTTATTTAGGCATCAATTAATTATTTCCTTCATATTTCTTCTTTTGTTACATGTGCCGAAATATTCATACTCAGAGCTTCAATAACTATATTTTTTTTTCTCTTTTTTAATTCATTTTTTAACCAAAGGCTTGCTTCAAATCAACGTTTAACCAACATCCACTCAATAACAACTACCACAAGTTTTCAATCACTAACATTTCATATGAGGTATCGTTATCTTTTTAAAAAAATTAAGTCTAATCACCTGTTAAGTTCCATTCTCTCTTCCGTAGGTCATGACCACATGCATAATTAGTCATCGTCTAATAAGGATCAACTCATCAAAGATATAGTCATGTTTTACCGAGGAGTTTGACGCACCTAGACTTGACCTAAAACCGACATAAAAAATCAAAACAGGACACCCAATGATCATCTATGCACAAAGCACAAGCACAATCACATATCACTACGCAGATCTACATCTAATAGAACAAATCAAAGCTGCCAGTACACACCCCTAACCTAGATTAACCATTGTCTTGATGTAAATAGAAAGCATAAGAATGAAGGGACGAAGTACTCCCCTGGGGTCACTAGTCCTCGATGTTGGCTGCATTTTATTCATCTAATTCTTGTAGATCCGCATTGTTGTCCAAAGCATGCTCCTCTTCTGTATGATATTCATCGAATGATGGGATGCCCCGTCATATCGATTTCAGAGGCTGAACCATGGAATCGAAGCATATCTTCCACCATCTTGAAGCAATGTTCGACATATGATGTTCGGATTTCGTCGTTTACTTCCGGCTGATGCATGCATGCTTCGATGGTATCTAGCCCTCTTCTAGAACTTGATGCTCCATCCCACCTTGCTTCAACATTGTTTGCCCTTCTACTCTTTATTTTCTGTCATTAGTGTTCCTAGCTAGACGATATCTTCATGATCAACTATGGGGACCCAAAATCCCCATTTGGTGCTGCTGGTTGATTGAATTATGGCCTTATGGATAAGGTTGCCAACATTGATACACTTTCCCTTTAAGTTGGCACAAATGAAAACAACACGCTTCCTTTTGCAGAAATTGAGAATAATAACTCGCTCCCGAATAAAACACGCTTCCTTTTGTATAAGCAACAAAATACAACCAAACATTTGCCATATCAGTTAGGACGCTATGTGGAAAAGTCATGAATTCATTTTGAGCAATAATCCAAGAGCCCTCCATCCTTGTCAATACCTGACTCACAGCTTCAGCTTGTAACGGTATAAATTCACCAGTCACCATTCCTCATATTCATCGATTTCAGGGATGGGTATCTTGAACATCTCATTGATTATTTTGTCGTGAAAGGGTATCTTCCCCCCTCTTCACTAACGCTTTGTTGTCCTTGTTGTCGGGAACATTATCCTAAAACTCTCGTACTAGAGCTTGAAACTGTAAATGGAATCCACGCATAACAATAAACACTTTTCCTTTATCCATAGCCTTAGTAAATCGACTAAATACCGCCTCAGAATTCCAGTTGGCATCTACACCCTTTCGTGGTCGCTTTTAACCCATCGTCCTTATTTGACCAACGTAATACATGGCAAACCAAAAGAGAACAAGAAGATTTACTGAGTGGTATGGGCGATAAGTACGTACCAACAAGGGGTCAACCTCTTGCTCCGATTGTTATTTGGTTCCTCTTCTCCAAGCTTGCACGGCGGCAAAGACATGGGTGGGATAGACGTAAAAGATGGCGGCTGAATTAGAAAGTTATGGTGGGCTTTAGGAACTTAAGATTTTCTTTATTTAACATTGAAATAATAAAAATAACTAAAATAAATAATCAATAAAAAATAAACAAAACAAGTAATAAACTCAAGGACACGTCCTTCGGAATTGAGGGACACGTCCGTAGCTGTTTTGTGAATTTTGTGCGATGTCATGGTCGAGTCTTTTAGATTTGGAGGATGCGTCCTCCATTCCCCTATAGAAGGAAAATGAGAAATGTCAATTCTTTTAATAAAAATAACAAAGTGTTGTAAACGGAACACAAGACTAAGGTTTCCTCCTGAGAAGCGCTTTATTTATAGTCATCGGCTTCAGTTTCTTGTCGCTTTAGTTTTCCTTTAGATAAGTCGAAGCTACTTCTTGATTGAAGCTTCCTCGATAGTGCTTTACTCGTTGCTCAACACTCTTCTCGTACTTTCCTCTAATACCTCAGCTGCCCCACGTGAAAGTGCTTTAACGACTCCAATGACCCCGACTTGAGGAGGAAGTCAAAGACATACTTTGACATTGTCACTCATCCCCTTATTGCAAAAATTTGTTGCATCTTGGGACATGTGATTTTCCTACACGCTGACACGTCATCTCACGTCTCTTACAGATGTTTCCTGATTTAATAAGCTACTTGACTCTCCATTCCTTTCTTGTCCCTAATTTGAAGGTTAAACTCTTCCAAAAGTAAAACTGTTACACTAAGAGGAGGGTGAATTATTGTTAAAGTCCAATTAAAGATTTTTAACTCCTTTTTGACAAACCCCGCTGCGGAAGAAAGCTTTTGTAAAACAAAACCGTATAGACAGGTTTATGTAAGACAAAATGTACGAATGTGACTGCAATTTGTTTGATGCACACAATACTTTTATAGTGGTTCGACAACTTGCCTACATCCACTCTTCACCCATAATTTGGATGGTTTTCACTCAGTCGTAACTTAGCAATGATTACAGAAAGTGATATACAATAGACCATTTATAGCACAGAATAGAAGGTTTTGCACCACAGACTGAGTTGCAAAGTACATACCAGAAGGTTTTATACCAAATGTGTCAACCCTCTATAGCACAGACCAAAAGGTTCTGTACCAAATGTGACACGGTTTCACAGCACAGATCGTAAGGTTCTATATCAAAGGTGTCAACCCTCTACAACACACACCGTAAGGTTTTGTACCACATGTTACTGAAATTCTCAGCACAGACAGAAAGGTTTTGTACCAAGTGACTCAGTGCACACGTTAATGTAACTAACAAAAGTAACTAAGTGCAATCCCCTCGGGTCAACAACTCCGTGGCGTACCCCACGCGAGCATGTAGTGAGCACTACGCAAGCAGACATAGTCCCCTGTCCATGGATGGATTTTTCCTCCGGCGGCTCCACACGACCTGCACGATCTCCTCGAGATAGTGACTACGTGGCGAACTCCACGCAAGCATGCAGCGTGCCCTGCGTAAGCACGCTGCAAACTCCACGCAGGCAAATAGCAGCCTCTGTCCTAGGTTCCTGCACACAGAACGATACACCATAGAAGCTGGTTTGTCCCTCACCTTCTGTGCTCCCGGGGTTCTGCCCTTCTCACCGGCCCACTACATATTAGCCACGCCAGCAACCTGCCACACGCTTCCCACCAACGTCTCCTCCAGATCCCCAACCGAGTCCCTCATGGCCCCCGAGTCACCCTCCCAGAAGACTTCACCAACTATATAGCCTTTTGCAACTCACGTTCCTCGTGTGTGACTAACAAAGCTCAAACGAAAAGTCACAAGCTCTTAGCACGCTTTCTGGATTTTACAACAATGACTGACCCAAGCGTTCTGAAAAGTTACTCTCAGCAGTGTAGCTGATTGTCTCTATTTATACAAAATAATCTAGGTGAAAATGTCGAAGGTAATCTTCACGATCAGCTTTCTACCAACATAGAAAACGAAGAATTAGAAAACATTACAATATATTATTTACAAAAACGTTACTCCCAGGCATATATTCGTTTAGGTAATCAAATCATATCAAATAGGATTAAGAAATGATAAAATTCCCATGAATACTGCAGTACAGAAGGTTCTGGCTGAATCTGGTCAACAATCTTCTAAGAATGGAAATACTCAAGGATTAACTTCCAAAATCATTTAAACCGATACCATTCTTTCCAATACACGTAATTGAATGTATCTAGACAGATGACGTGGACATACATCCAAATAACGGTTCTTAGGTGGTCGGATTGATCCACAAAAGGTTGTAGACAACCTTGCAGAACCTTACCATAAATAGAATATTATATTTCCTTAATGGAAAATATAATTCTTATTGGGATCATTTGGAAACGTAATCCATTCAATTTGATCAGATTAATATCTTGATCAATTCCTTTTTATTTGGTAATTAAATAATCATTAAACAATCATTTAATGATCATTTAATGTGCTATAGAAAGTTCTCGACGTGAGTAGCTTCTATAGTGTAGATGTTTGACTTCTGTGTCACAGAAGGCCAAGGCTCATCATCAAAACCTATTCAACAATCTCCCCCTTTTGGATGATGACAAAACATTCATCGTTGAGGGAAATATTTTTATAAGTCACTCTCCTTTACTCCCCCTAGATAGGTTAAGAGTACGAGTATTGCATTTTACAGAACCATATGGTTTCTGTTAAATAGAGCATAGAAGCTTGTGTTATAAAAGCAAGTTGTTCATAGAGCACAAAGCTTTCGTGATGTATAGAGCGTGAAGCTTCTGTATTTTAGCCCGACAAAAATAATAAGTTTTCACTTTTGCACTCCCAGCAAAGGTGACTATTTAAGATTACGATTCACATGCCCTGCAGAAGGTAGATTATGCACTATAAGTCTCATAGCCCTCTACACCCTAAAAGTTATAGAAAATCAAAGATTTTTCTACAACCCAATATAGAGCGAAGTATTCCCTCTCAACACAATTTCTTCCCCTTTTTGTCGCATCAAAAAGATAGGTAAAAGAAATATGGGAAAGAAGAGAGGATTTCTACAGAAGGTATGACAATACGTTCAAAACCATTGCGCAGAAGGTAGGTTTAGATGGTGCAAAAGTTAAGACAGAAAGTTCAAAACCAAACTACAAAGAAATGTGTCCATAAATGGCACTTATTACAAACCATTAGACCATGAAAACCAGTTTTTGGTCTAAGAAACAGAAAGTTCAGGCAACACATGAGTTCACTCTGCATCATCAGAAGAGACATCTTTAAGGTTATTGCGCAGAAGCTTTCCTTGGGGTTCCACCAAGCGAGTCAGGTCCATGACCAGCGCTGAAGGACGTAAATGTCTTCCCTATTTGCTACAGCTTGCTGCGGAAGATCCTTGAGGAGAGAGTTCAAGCTCGAGGAGAGAGACCCTTCATTAGATTATTAGGGTTATCTCTATGCAGTGGATGCTTTAGGTGCAGAGTGTAGTGTAGCATACAGAGTATTCTACCTTCTAAAGTGAAGTTTCTACTTAATAAAGTACTTACTTAATTTTCCTTAGTCTTATGTAAGACGTTATAAGGGATGACAGATTCCTAAATCACTTCTGAAAATGAAAAACTTTTCTTTATCCAGAGATTTAGTAAAGATATCAGTCAATTGGAGTTCTGTGTTAATGTATTCTACGCTTATAGAACCTTGTTGTACATTGTTCCTCAGAAAATGATGTCTGAGTTAAATGTGCTTCGATCAAGAGTGATATACTGGATTCTTAGCTAGGCTTATCGCACTAGTATTATCACAATTGATAGGAATTTTTGTAAATGAGTGACGGTTGTCCTCAAGTTGTTGTTACATCCATAGAAGTTGAGCACAACAGCTCGTGGCTGCTATATACTCGGCTTCTACAGCGGAGAGGGCAACAGAAGGCTGCTTCATGGAGAACCATGAAGTCAACATGTGTCCCATAAGCTAACGTGTACCACTTGTACTTTTTCTGTCAACCTTACATCCTGCGAAGTCAGCATCAGAATATCCAATAAGATCAAAATTTGATTCTTTTAAATACTAGATGTCAAGGTTCACAGAACCTTGTAGATATCTAAAGATTCTCTTGACTGCTGTCATGTGAGATTCTTTAGGTGATGATTAAAATTTAGCACAGAGACAAACACTGAACAGTGTGTCTGGTCTAGAAGCTGTAAGATACAGAAGAGAACCTATCATGCTTCTGTAGAGCTTACTATCCACTTCTTTTCCATTTTCATCCTTGTCTATTTGGGTATTCGTACCCATTGGAGTAGACAAAGGTTTCGTGCCTTCTAGGTTGTGTGTGACTAACAAAGCTCACGTTCCTCATGTGTGACTAACAAAGCTCAAACGAAAAGTTAGAAGCTCTCAATACTCTCTCTGGATTTTACAACAATGACTGACACAAGTGCTCTCAAAAGTTACTCTTAGAAGCATAGCTAATTGTCCCTATTTATATAAAATAATGTACGTGAAAATGGAGAAGGTAATCTTCACGATCAGCCTTCTGCAAACAAAGAAAACGAAGGATTAGAAAATATTACAATATATTATTTACAGAAACATCATTCCCATGCATATATTCGTTTAGGTAATCAAATCATATCAAATATGATTAAGATATGACAAAATTCACATGAATACTGCAGTACAGATGGTTCTGGCTGAATCTGGTCAGCAACCTTCTGCGAATGGAAATAATCAAGGATTAATCATTAAAACCGATATCATTCTTTCCAGTACACGTAATTGAATGTATATGTCGGATGGATCCACAGAATGTTGCAAACAACCTTGGAGAAGCTTACCATAAATAGAAGATTATATTTCCTTCCATGGGAAATATAATTCCTATTGGGATTATTTGGAAATGTAATCAATTCAATTTGATCATATTAATATCTTGATGAATTCCTTTTTATTTCGTAATTAAATAATCATTAAACAATCATTTAATTACAAAAATATGTCTTACAGAAAGTTCTTAACGTGAGTAGCTTATGTAGTGTAGATGTTTGACTTCTGTGTCACAGAAGGGCAAGGCTCATTATCAAAACCTATTCAACAAAAACCCTTCTAATTAACTGTTGTTTAGCCTCGTTATTTTCCAATTTAGGATGATCTTGGGTTTTTCACAACGCTTAAGCACATGAGCTAACTTCATCAAGTAATCCCCAAACTAACATTACGCACACACATTGACGAACTAATGCCACAAATGTCAGCAATTATCCGCCCAAAGGCTCGCTTGTGTTCTCTTTGTATCCAAAGCAATTATCCACAACCTGCACCTTTGTTAGCACTTTCAAGATATGCATACATGAGGTGTTTAGGTAACGACTCTCATTTTCGGTAACTTACCTAGGGTTGCTCATTTTGATCTCGTTTACGGTAGCTTACCTAGAGAACTAACGTTTAGCTTACCCTCGTTTTGTTGCTCCTGAATGAGATTGTCGTCCATATTGCCTTGGTGCGCACGAGCTCTCTCACGAACTAGTCTATGAAAATCCTTTTGATCTCGTCATCAACGGTAGATTTTCGGTGCTTTGAATTCGTCACATGCACTTTGCAGGAAGATAACAAAAGTACAACAAGAAATTAAACGACTTCAACGTTAAATAGCGAAATCCGTAAATAGGAGAAAAATTTTCAAATTTGATTCCCTGGCAACGGTGAAAAATTTTAATCACGCTTGCAAAGGCGGCAAATTAAAATATTATAGCAAATCTAACTAACTTGTAAATAACGAAAATAGACATCATTCCCATGCAGAATCAACCGAGAAATTATTTTATGGGTTACACCATTAACTAATGCCAGATCAAGTCAACAAAGATGAAAGTAAGCTGGAATCCAAAATAAAATAAAAAACTAAAACAATAACTTAATTATTAAATAGCATATGACTATCAACTTCCTTAATGAATTAATCCACTTGTTCCTTCTCTTCTCCGATTATCGAATTCTTAAGTTATTAACCTAGGGTGTTGTTATCTCCTTACGCTTCTGCCGAGTGCTTATGGACGCATTCCATATATCGAGCTAATTGCTATGTTCCTAGGCAATTAACTAGTGGGAATCCACTATATATCAACCCAAAATGGCTACCTACGGTGATAAGCATATTCTTATCGTTATCACGGATTAGCTTCGTTTTCCAATGCGATACTAACTTAGGCTATTCAATCAACTGCTTAACTTGGAAAACTTTCCCAATCCCGATTAGGTTTTCATATCAAATAAATTGGTGGTCAGTCAATTAATGGCTTTAAGATCGAGATATAGTTAAATAAATACACGAATTTAAATAACACGAAGAAACGAATTTTCCCGTTAAATGAAATCGATAGGTCTCTAAAATTAGTTCATAATGAAAATAGCAATTAATCTGAATTCAAAGGAAAACGACGACATCATAATTTGGAGGGAAAGGAGAAAATAAACGCCCTTTCGATCTTCCACATGAGAAATAGTCGCCTCGTCTTGATCTCTGCACCATCCTAGTTGTCAAGTCCATTGTTTTCCGTTGCCTCATCGAATGTCGAAAAATTCTTCCAAAAACTATGAAGTCGGCTACGGTTACATCTAAAAATATAAATAATTCCTTTAAAAAATTTCACAAAGATTCTCCAAATCTAAATAAGATAAAAAAAGCACTAAAATAAAATAACCTATAAGAACTAAATTAGGCAACCCGCCTTGGTTTGCTTTCGTTAAAACTTCAAGTTTTCCTTTATTTTTCTTCTCCAAATCAAGACAAACAAAGTGACATCAACATGAACAATAATTTATCTCTAAATAGACTCGAAATTTAAGAAAACGACAATTCATACTTTAAAACTAGACTACTCAAGAAATGAACTCAAACCAAATGTCAAATATCACATGACTAGCCACATAAAGCACCGTTTAGATTATGAAATAATCTACTTTCATATAGTTATCAGGAAGGCTAATAATCTCCAATACAGTCGCTTGGGCGTGGTTCTTACAATCACATGGACTAGAGTTAGTTTAGTCTAGTTTAATGAAATAATAGTTGGACAACAAATGTTTTCTACTTCTTATTTGTAGACTTAGATAATACTTCAATGTTCACAAGAGACACAAAACAATGAAAAAACAAGTACTTCAAAGGAGGGATGGAAATTCGGGATTGACACAAACAAACGGTGTCCGTCGGATGTCTAGAACACATAGCAATCGAAAGTGTTTAGCACGGATTGGCATATATAGGAAGATGTTCAAGACCAACACCTCTTTATCCCAGCGATATTACTACACTTTATAGCAAAGAGCCTCACCTAATGTGTTTCTCTGCGATATTTTTATGATGTTTCCAATAGGGGAATATTCTTATCTTTGACCGTAAAATACAAGCCACCTAAAGGGGTTAATGGTATAGGAAATTGTAAGCACAACTTCCGGCTTAGCACGCGCGTGACAGTTCGGACCACACGAGGATCCTAGCCCATTTATCAAGGCCCATTCGGTCAATGCCTTGACTCCTGATCGGGGTGGATCCTCCCTTGATTCCTAATCGGGCCTGCTCGGGCTCTCCTGACTAGAGCAAAAGAGGAAGATTCGCCAGGATCCTAAAGCTGCTCGTGTCGTCTGCACCTATTCATGATGGCTCCATTTAAAGAATTTTGATGTTGCATAACCTAGGTAAGCTGATACGGAGTTGCCACCGGCTTATTTTTCTAAAACTATTTAAGTCGAAAAATATTTCGTTCGGGGATTCCTATTTACTATCTCTAATATTTTCGCATGCAAAAAAGTGGTGTTACTCCAAAAAGGGTTGTCTCTGATTACGGGTATTGGACCCGGTCTGAGAATCACACTATACTCATGTCTTAGTTTTACGGGCATTGGACCCACTTCGGGCTTTTGCACGAGAGCTCATGTTGGTTGATTAACAACATGAGGCAATAAGCCTATGCGCCTAATAACATGCGCTAAACCACAAATAAATATTTAAATCAAAGTAGTCCCATGTATTTGGACCCACGTCGAAATGGGGAAGCCAACACCTCCCATTTCGGGGCTGATTAATTGGGGACGCTTAAGAAGAGTTCTTCCACCAGTATCCCACTCTTAGGATTCCGCATCGTCGAATTTCTCGAAATAGTCGTTTGATTTAAAGAATGTTTGATTCCAGCGTTTTCCATGCTAATAAGAGAAAACGGGCTATTAAAAACGGAATAACATGTACCAACACTAACAAGATCGTGAAATAGGCTAAAATATTCGTCCGAGTTACATGGCAATAATAATGTTAAATAAAAGTTACGTGAACAATACTTATATAAAGCATTTGTAAAGAATGTTATTGATTATTGTCTTTTTGTTCGACAACCCAAAAATCAAGACTAAAATTAATAATTGTAAGTCAACATCACCGTAAAAAAAAAGATTAAATGAACATATAAAAAAATAAAAGGGAAAGTTGCAATGCCATTGGTTGCTGACACCCATAGAGTCGTGGGTGGGGATCTTTCTAGGAGTCGTGGTGTCCACTTTTTTTGTTCAAACATTTTTTTAAAATCTTATTTTCGTAACACATTTTTATGTAGAATTTAGCTTCAAGATAAAGTATTTTTTATATTGTGATAAGTGTTTAGGGTTTATGAATTAAGGATGTCAGGGGTCTTATTACCGGTAATTTGGTACTTGAAGGATTGCCAAATACAAATAAAAATCGACAATCCTAAACAAACAGGAATGCGGATATAGCAAAATTATTTAAAATACCAACGTTTTTCTTCTCACTCTCATTTCTCAAACTCCAACACCAAATCTAGACATTTTCCTCCAAGCCGTCTACCTCCTTCTCCTCTGTTGCCCCGCAAGCGCCTGTCTCCCTTCCACGTTGCAAGAGAAGCGGTTGTCTTCCTCCTCCTTTGCGCTCGATAAGCCCTCCTACTCCTACTCCGTGGGTTGCCTGACAAGCCTTCCTCTTCTGTTGGTTTGCCGGACGACAAGCCGTCTTGCATCACCCGATAAGACTTCTCCTGTTCCGTTGCGTCGCTTGATGCCCCGCCCAAACCCAAGCCTAGGTAAACCCATCTCAGGTTGATTCCCGAAAAGAAGACTCCTCCTCTCTTCCTCTTCCACTTCTACCAAACCCACCTGTTCGCGTCGAAACGGATCTGTTGGCCCAAAGATTATACTAAGAGGGGGGAGGTGAATTAGTGTTAAGTCCAATTAAGGAATTCTTAAACGCTTTTTCACAACCCTCACAGCGGAAGTAACTTATTGTAATTTACAGAGCCTTCAAGCTTCTGTAATTACGGAACGTGTGAAATTGACTTCGAAATGAGTCGCAGAACACAAAGGATTTTATAGTGGTTCGGTGAAATCACCTACGTCCACTTTCGGTCACTTTTCACTAATAACTCGTATATAGATTACAGTGTAGAAGGTAAAACCTTCTGTGGTGTAAGAAAACAATTTCTTTGACCACAGGATGGTAAGACAAGCTTTACCAATGCAAGAAACACTCTTGCTGTGTTTAGGATGTGTCTAGGTCCAATCACAAGGAAATCAACCAGACTTGAGCAAGCACAAAACGTTGGCTGAAAGCTTCAGCCTTCTGTGACTTTGTAGCGGGCTATTCCTTCTGTGGATCAGCGAACAGATCTGATGACGCTTTCTCCAAGTGTTTGGATGCCTCTGATATGCTTCTCTTTTTGTCTTTTTGGTTTAATCTGCAAAACAAATAAAGATAATACGACTACAGTAGGTTTCAGTCCCTCACCACTTATGCCTGCTGCAACAACCTTCTCTTCGACCTGCTGTACGCCCACCCGGCTTCACTGACAGCACTCCTGGCCAAGTCCTTCGGTTTTGCAGCCAACGACGCCTACGGAGTGGCTTCACCAAAGCACACCTGCTGCAAACGCACAGATAACAAAATAACCAACTACAGAAGGTTGGAGATCCCTCACCACTGAACCCCTGCTACGGACTCCTTCTCTCCGACCAACTCTATACGCCTACTCGCCACCAACGAACCCTTCCCCAGGCCCTGATGCACGCAGTCCGACGTCACCGACAAAGTTCCGGTCGAGTCCTTCAGATCCGTACGCAACGAAGTCACCGGAGCGGCTTCACCCACGATCAACCCGCTGTAGTTACCTCCTGCGAGAACTCTCGCCTGGAGAATCCATCCTGCACACCTGCACACACGTTAACCACCCGCTAACGTTGCCAAAATGTCAAGACTTACCTCTGATCTATTTTTTTAATGTTTTTAGGTTTTTCTTTTATATAGAGGTTCTGTCCTCCTGTAAATAAGGAAACTTATTTTGCCAAAAACGTAAAGTGACCAGATTCATCCCCAACGTGTAAAAATCATTTAGGGACAATATTTGATTGATTTTAGATCAATCGAATCATCTAATCACGAGATCTCATCTTACAGAAGGTTAGAGCCTAAATCGGTCAGCAACCTTCTATAGTTGGAAAGAAAGAATATTTTATTTCCAACTTGAGAAATATGATGATGGGGTCGTGCAAATATCTGGTTGGAACCTCCAGATTTAATTTTGTCTTATTTTGACAATTAAATCCCCAGATAATGCATTACAGAAGGTTCGGTCAGTAATAGCAACTTGACCTTCTATATAAGGAAATAATCAACGATTTATTCCCAAAATAATTGATTCGTTCCAGACAAGTAAAACATTGTATCTGGACGAAATATTAACCCAAATAATATTCATAAGAATATTCTCTTTTTGAATTAATAATTTAATTAAGATAATCAATAATTAATTAATAAATAATTTATTATTGAAATATCTATTTATGGAAATATTCTCTAATCACGTCTCTTGATCTGAAATGATCCTTGGAGGGTGAAGAAAATATTTTCATGATATTCTCCTCTCTTACGAAGCGTATCTTCGTTACAGGAGGTTTCAGCTTCTGTAAAGTCATAGCAGGTCAAACCTGCTGTTTGACTCATCATCAAAATCTTATCAACAATCTCCCCCTTTTTGATGATGACAAAACTTTCATCCATAGGAGATATGTTCATACAAGATGACGTATCAAACTCCCCCTAAGATAGAGATAGTAAAGGTTTGACACTTTATAGAAGCTTTTACTTTTGCAGAGTGCAAAAGTTTCTGTGTAAGCATTCAGCTTGTACAGATTACAGGGACAAGGCTCCTGTATATTTAGCCTGACAGTAGCATGAGCTTCTGCACTACCAGTAAAAATGAGTTATACTCAAATTTTGCATACCCTTATAGAAGATTAATAAACCTCATAGTAGGTTTGTCCTTCTATCCCGCTAAATATCACAAGAATTCTTGTGGGTTTGAGATTAGCATACGCTATATCTCTGTGTTATCTCCCCCTTGATTGTTACATACTAATTTTCAAAGTTCTCCAAAATCTCTCCCCCTTTTAGTCATATCAAAAAGTATAGAAGGTAGAAAGCGGAGATCTAAGGTCCTGTAGAAGGTATTCTCACAATAGACGTAGAGAATGAAACCAAACTGCAGAATATTAAAATAGTTCATCCCAAAAGGGGTACACATCATCAGTCACTTATTTAAGACCATTACAGTAGGTCTAGGGTGCTGAAAAATAAGCAGAACACATTACTGGAGATTGTCACGGAGGAGCTTTTCCTGACGTTCAACAGTAATGACTAACTCAGCGACCGTATTCTTGAGGACTTTAAGTTCCTCAGTCTGTGCAACAATTTGTCGCTGCAGATCTCTGATGAGATTAGGCAAAGAGGAGGATGAGCCTTCTCGAGGTTGTTCCAGGGTTGAAGAAGATGGAACAGCAGCTTTTGAAGCAGTAGGTCCACTCTTGTCAGAAGTAGCAGGTGTTTCCTTCTGCTGTTTCTCTTTCCCTTTGGATTTCTGAATCCAGCCTCCTTGAGTCCTCACATATTGCATACTTGCAATAATTTGTCGACCAAAATTTCCAACTCGCCATTTTTCCAGTGCGGTGGGAGGATTTGGATCAATATTGCGAAGACGGAGAAGAGCAGCTACAACCTGACCATAGGGGAGAGCTTTGTCCTTTGCTTTAAGACAAGCTTGCATGTGAGCAAAAATCATTGCCCCCAGGTTGAATGGCTTTCCCAGCAGCAAATACTCCATAATCTGAGCATCTCTGGTTGTTACAGCATCCAGACTTCCTGTCCTTGGTAGGAGACAGAAGATGACAGATCGATGGAGGATCCGTTTAGGAAGGTTCAGTGCAGCAGATTCAAGGTACTGCGGCACCTTCACTTTAGATCCAAGTATGGCGCTGTATGACTGATTCTTGTTTGCCACAGGAAGAACAGGGTGCTCTTTGCAGCCATACAGGGTGTTGACATCATGAATTGAAAACACCAGGAAGACACCATCAATCATGGTCCTGACATACTTAACAACGTCGTTAATCCTGAAAAAGGTGAGATTTGTATAAAATTCTCGAATCCTTGTAACAGCGACTTCGACGTAAGTTTCACAGAACACTTTTAAATCCAACTTCTCATATAGAGGCAGAATATCAAGATCATTCTCGCTAAACCAGCTAAAATCTAGCCGTTTGCACGCAACAATCTGCCTCTTTGAGACATCACAGGAGGGAACAGCTTATGCGTTCATGATCTGCTCTATTTCAGCCTGAGAGACAGTAGGTTTTACCTGAGCTGCGATTGTACCTGCAGGCTTGGTCTTTTTTAAGACCTCCTGCTCTAAGGACTTACTCACAGACTCGGGGCTTTTGCGTTTGTGTCGTGTCCTGGAGGATACACTTCCAGAGACGATAATCGAGGCCGATCGTTTGGCTTTGACAGGGATAGGCTCCACAGCAACAGCCTTGCCTTTCACCTTCGATTTGGGTGACACGGTCTGTTGAGGAGCAGCAACTGCTGGAGGAGTGACCTCCTGCACTTTGTCCTCATCATCATCAGAGACGACGCTGTTTCTGACAGGGGTTTCAGCTTCCTGTTCCAGATCAGCATCCTCCTGAGGGTTTTCGTCTTCCAAGACGAGATCATCGGTGGGATGAGATGCTTCGTCATCCTCACCAGTAGGTTCCTCCAGAGACTCCTCAGAAACAGGGTTCTCTTTCAGAACAGGGACTTTGTCCTGCTGCCCTTCGGTAGCGGCGTTAGCGACTTCCTTGTTTTCAGCGAGGGAGTACGCGACGATCTCTGGATCCAAGGGTGCGATTTCCTCATCAGCAGTAGGAATCACGGGCTTGGCTGGTTGAGACTCAGCCGAAGGAGGTGTGACGGAGAAGGAGAACGAGCGGCGAACTTCGGACTTCCTCTTAGGTGCCATAATCGGAGTTGGGTAGAGCGATTTGGCTAAGAGATTGAGTTGGAAGGACATATTTTCTTCTAGGGTTTCTCTGTGAAGTATCAATGGTGGTGGAGAACCACGAGTGACACCGTGAGAATATAAAGAAGAAGGTAATGTTTTAATTTTGGAAAAATATTATTTTATTTCCCAAAATTGATTAATTGGGACAAAATCTTCCAATAAGATCATGTATTCCCAATTTTTTATCAAGATCATCGATTCTTGATATAATAGGAGATGAATCAGATAAGATTCTCCCTGATTTTTCAAAATATTCTTTGGAACAGAAGGTTTAACTTTCTGTTTCAAAATTAAGGAATATATTTTGTTAAATTCGAAACGGTAAAGTCGAATTAACATTGTACAGAAGGTATAACCTTCTATGCGTAGTTTCTGTAAGAATCTACGTTAATGAGAATGACTCTTTCTTGACAAGATTTTCATTAGAATAATATTGTCTAGAGTACTCTTTTGAAAAATACATTTCGAATTAAATTTTCGAAAGATATTTAATACAGAACGTTGAACTTGCTGTACAACGTCTCTATTATTAAAATGGATGACAAATCCCCAATTCATTCCTGAAATAGAAGAATTTCTCCTGGTCAAGGGGTTTGGTGAAAATGTCAGCCAATTGCTGGTCTGTATTAACGTATTTCACGCTTACAGAACCTTGTTGTACATTATCCCTCAGAAAATGATGTCTGAGTTCTATGTGTTTTGATCGTGAGGGATAAACTGGATTGCGCGTTAATTGAATCGCACTAGTATTATCACACATGATCGGAATTTCAGCAAATGAAAGACCATAGTCTTCAAGTTGCTGTTTCATCCATAGAAGTTGAGCACAACAGCTTGCAGCTGCTATATACTCGGCTTCTGCAGTGGATAGAGCAACAGATGTCTGCTTCTTGGAAAACCATGAGATCAACATGTTTCCCATTAGTTGACAAGTACCACTTGTGCTTTTTCTGTCGATCTTACATCCTGCAAAGTCAGCATCTGAGTACCCAATGAGAGTAAAGTCTGATCTCTTGGAATACCATATGCCAAGATTTACAGAACCTTGTAAATATCTAAAGATTCTCTTGACCATTATCAGATGAGACTCTTTAGGTGCTGATTGATATCTAGCACAGAGACATACACTAAATAGTATGTCTGGTCTAGAAGCAGTAAGATACAGAAGAGAGCCAATCATGCTTCTGTAGAGCTTGTTATCTACTTCTTTACCATTTTCATCCTTGTCTATCTTGGCACTTGTAGCCATTGGAGTAGACAGAGGCTTAGAGCCCTCTAGGCCAAATCTTTTCAGGAGTTGCTTAGTGTACTTCTCTTGATGTAAGAAAGTACCTTCATCAGTCTGCTGAATTTGTAGGCCGAGGAAGAACGTAAGTTCTCCCATCATGCTCATCTCGAACTCACTTGTCATGAGTTCAGAGAATTCTGTACAGAGTTTATCATTCGTTGATCCAAAGATGATGTCATCGACATAGATTTGGACAACTACTAAATGATCACCTCTGTGTTTGAGAAAGAGAGTTGTATCTACTCTTCCTCTTTTATAGCCCTTTTCAATAAGAAAGGAGCTAAGTCTCTCATACCATGCTCTAGGCGCCTGTTTTAGACCGTATAGAGCCTTGGAGAGTCTATAAACGTGATTCTTGTGCTGTGGATTTTCAAATCCAGGAGGTTGACTTACGTATACCTCTTCTTTGATTTCTCCATTGAGAAAAGCACTTTTCACGTCCATTTGATACAACTTGAAGTTGTTGTAGCAAGCATAGGCTAACAGTAGCCTTATTGCTTCTAGACGTGCTACAGGAGCGAACGTCTCATCAAAGTCAATACCCTCTTCTTGAGAGTACCCTTTGGCAACAAGTCGTGCTTTGTTTCTTACAACAGCACCTGACTCATCGAGTTTATTCCTGAATACCCATTTAGTTCCAATAATGGAACGGTTATCAGGTTTAGGAACAAGTGTCCACACTTTGTTCCTTTCGAATTGATTAAGCTCCTCTTGCATTGCAAGGATCCAATCTGGATCATCTAGAGCTTCATCTAATCCATCTGGTTCTTTCTGTGAAAGAAAAGCAGAATGTTCATAGTAGGCGTTTACAGAACTTCTCGTCTGAATGCCTCTATCAAAGTCTCCTATGACTTGATCAATAGGATGTCGTTTTTGATATAAAGCAGGTGCTCTTATATCATTCAGTTGATTATTCTGCGAAGATGATGCTTCTGGAGAATTTTCAACAGTTTGTTCAAATTCTCTTCCAGAATTGTGAAGAGAATGTTCGTTCCCTTCTCTTCCTTCCTTAGAAGATTTGGGTTCTACAGGTATTTCTGTAGGTTCAAAAGATATTACTTGATTAATATTATCTTCTGTTGGTGAGTCATTAATTTTTACATTAATTGACTCTTCTATTGTAGAAGTCCTTTTGTTAAGGACTCTATAAGCTTTGCTAGTCAGTGAGTATCCTAAAAAGATACCTTCATCTGATTTAGCATCAAATTTCCCGAGGTTGTCCTTAGAAGGTCTCAGTATAAAACATGGACTTCCAAAGGCATGAAAATAGGAAATATTTGGTATTCTCCCCCTGTATAGTTGATAGGGAGTTTTCTCTAATTTAGGTCTCAGTAGTACTCTATTAGAGATATAGCAGGCAGTATTTACTGCTTCAGCCCAAAGGTTCTGTGGAACATTGCTCTCACAAATCATGGTTCTAGCCATGTCTATAAGAGTTCGATTTTTCCTTTCTGCGACTCCATTCTGTTGAGGAGTGTAAGGAGCAGAGAAGTTGTGATCAATGCCATGTTCATCACAGAAGATAGTAAAATCATGGTTTTCAAACTCTGTACCATGATCCGTTCGAATAGCTTTTACAGAAGATCTATTCTCATTCTGTAATTGCTTAGCGAGCTTTATGAAAGATTCAAATGCATCGCTTTTATGAGTCAAGAACTTGACCCAGGTGTACCTAGAGTAGTCATCTACTACTACTAGACAGTATCTTCTACCACCAATACTTTGAACTCTAGTCGGACCAAATAGATTCATATGTAGAAGTTCCAAGGGCTGAGTAGTAGATATCTCATTCTTAGACTTGAATGAGGATTTAGTTTGCTTACCAAGCGAACAAGCTTCACAAAAGTTGTCTTGCTCGAATTTGATATTAGGCAAGCCTTTTACCAATTCCTTTTTAGCAAGCTTGGATAGCAACTGAAGGTTGGAATGACCTAACCTTCTATGCCAAAGATGAGTTTCGTCTTTGACAGACAGAAGACAGCTTTCTGTAGCATAGAAGCTCTCCTATGTTAAAGTGTAGATGTTCCTTTTCCGATTTCCAATGAAGCGGACTTCATTGTTTAGGATACCAGAACATTTATCTTGATCAAAGGTTATAGTATAGCCTTTATCACAAAGCTGGCTAATGCTCAGCAGGTTATGTTTAAGTTCTGTAACCAACAGAACCTCTTCTATAACCATAGAGTCAGGACTTCCAATAGTTCCTGTTCCGATGACAGAGCCTTTGCTATTGTCACCGAATTTAACAGAACCTCCGTTCTGTAAAGTCAACTTAGAAAATTTGGATGGATCTCCGGTCATGTGCCTTGAACAGCCACTGTCCAGATACCATTCACTTTCTGTAGCTGCTGTTCGAAAACAGAATTGATTTCCTATAGCATTTTGAGTTTCTGTGTGAGTAGTTATGCACATTAGTGCTTGTTCTTCCTCATCATCAGAATCTTCAATATCTGCCCAAGCAATCATAGCTTTCTTGGGTTTTGTTTGTACAGAAGGTTTCTCCTTCTCCTTAAGTAAAGGACAATCAGATTTGAAATGTCCCTTCTTATTGCACTCATAGCATTTGATCATCTTAGGATCATTCTGCTTTTCACGTTTCTGATTTCTCTTGTTGAAACGTCTTTTGGAAGCGAATCGCAGAAGGCGTTTAGCAATCATAGCGAGTTCATCATCCGAATCGACTTCTGCGTCATTGTCAGAGTCTTCAATTGATTCTTCTGATGCTTTGAAGGCTACTGAAGCTCTTTTTACATCAGATTGAGAGGTTCTCTCCATTTCATATGACATTAAGGAGCTCATTAGTTGATCTAATCGAAGAGTAGATAGATCCTTAGCTTCCTCAATAGCCGTTTTCTTGGCTTCCCAAGATTTGGGCAGAGTTCGTAGAACCTTTCTTACTAATTCAGAATTAGTATAGTGTTTGCCTAAGTGAGTTAAGGCATCTACTAGAAGGTTAAGTCTCTGGAACATTTGTTCTACAGATTCTTCACTCTTCATGGTAAAGTTCTCATATTGATGAATTAAGAAATTCATCTTGGTTTCTCTAATCTGGTTCGTCCCAACATACATGGTGACAAGTTTATCCCAGATTTCTTTACCCGAAGTGCAAGTAGAGACTTTTACGAATTCACTTTCCGACATAGCACTGAACATTAAGTACTTAGCCGTTTTAGTGAGTCGTTTGATCCTAAGGTACTCCCGTGTAGGATGTCCATCAGGACCAGTTTGTAGTTCAATCGGTAGAATAGGTGGACCGTCTTCAATGAACGACCACAAATCATCATCGATTGCATCTACAAAGGCACTCATTCGAATTTTCCAATAGGAAAAATTTTTACCATCAAAAATGGGAGGATTCCCAATGTGTGGTTTCGGTATATAGCAATTATCACCCATTTTGCAATTTTTCAGAAGGTTTGACTTCTGTGCAGAATAGTAGAACCTTTACGGTACTGTACTGATTCTTAATGCACACAAACTTCTGTTAAATTGAAATAGATATTGCTGGCAATCAAATCTCCGTAAAATGGAGTAAAAATGCTAACTAGTTCAATTATGCAGAAACCTTAAGTTTTCAGCAGAAGAAAACAACGCATCAATCGGTTATATGCGTATAGCAGGTATAACCTTCTGTAGGATATAACTAAGCACTCAAGCTTTTGTTGAATCCCGTCTAAAAATAACTGAATGGTTTCTAGCAGAGCAAAGAGCTACTGTAGAAGAGAGACAGATAGTGATAGTAGTAGAGCGTAAGCTTCTGTATAGTAGAAATCTATCGCGTGGAAGGTACAGGCTGCTATAGAATCTCAGCAGGCTGTTAAACTTTTTGTTGAATAACAAATTTTTGAATTCTATCAGAGTATACTACTTCTGTAGAATTAAAATAAACTTGAGACAATTACAGAGCACAAGCTTCTGTAAGGCAGAGACAGAGAGCAATAGAAGGTACAACCTCCAATAAGAAATCAACTAGCTATAAGGCTTCTGTTGAAATTGCTTTTGTTCTAAATGTTGAATTCAAATAGAGAACTAAGCTTCTGTTGAATTCAGCAAAGTAGTAGTACTCAGAGAGCGTACAGAAGGTTCGAGCAGCTGTAAGATCTCAACGAGCGGTTAAGCTTCCGTTGAACCTTGCTCTGATACCAATTGTTGGCCCAAAGATTATACTAAGAGGGGGGGGGGTGAATTAGTGTTAAGTCCAATTAAGGAATTCTTAAACGCTTTTTCACAACCCTCACAGCGGAAGTAACTTATTGTAATTTACAGAGCCTTCAAGCTTCTGTAATTACGGAACGTGTGAAATTGACTTCGAAATGAGTCGCAGAACACAAAGGATTTTATAGTGGTTCGGTGAAATCACCAACGTCCACTTTCGGTCACTTTTCACTAATAACTCGTATATAGATTACAGTGTAGAAGGCAAAACCTTCTGTGGTGTAAGAAAACAATTTCTTTGACCACGGGATGGTAAGACAAGCTTTACCAATGCAAGAAACACTCTTGCTGTGTTTAGGATGTGTCTAGGTCGAATCACAAGGAAATCAACCAGACTTGAGCAAGCACAGAACGTTGGCTGGAAGCTTCAGCCTTCTGTGACTTTGTAGCGGGCTATTCCTTCTGTGGATCAGCGAACAGATCTGATGACGCTTTCTCCAAGTGTTTGGATGCCTCTGATATGCTTCTCTTTTTGTCTTTTTGGTTTAATCTGCAAAACAAATAAAGATAATACGACTACAGTAGGTTTCAGTCCCTCACCACTTACGCCTGCTGGAACAACCTTCTCTTCGACTTGCTGTACGCCCACCCGGCTTCACTGACAGCACTCCTGGCCAAGTCCTTCGGTTTTGCAGCCAACGACGCCTACGGAGTGGCTTCACCAAAGCACACCTGCTGCAAACGCACAGATAACAAAATAACCAACTACAGAAGGTTGGAGATCCCTCACCACTGAACCCCTGCTACGGACTCCTTCTCTCCGACCAACTCTATACGCCTACTCGCCACCAACGAACCCTTCCGCAGGCCCTGATGCACGCAGTCCGACGTCACCGACAAAGTTCCGGTCGAGTCCTTCAGATCCGTACGCAACGAAGTCACCGGAGCGGCTTCACCCACGATCAACCCGCTGTAGTTACCTCCTGCGAGAACTCTCGCCTGGAGAATCCGTCCTGCACACCTGCACACACGTTAACCACCCGCTAACGTTGCCAAAATGTCAAGACTTACCTCTGATCTATTTTTTTAATGTTTTTAGGTTTTTCTTTTATATAGAGGTTCCGTCCTCCTGTAAATAAGGAAACTTATTTTGCCAAAAACGTAAAGTGACCAGATTCATCCCCAACGTGTAAAAATCATTTAGGGACAATATTTGATTGATTTTAGATCAATCGAATCATCTAATCACGAGATCTCATCTTAGAGAAGGTTAGAGCCTAAATCGGTCAGCAACCTTCTATAGTTGGAAAGAAAGAATATTTTATTTCCAACTTGAGAAATATGATGATGGGGTCGTGCAAATATCTGGTTGGAACCTCCAGATTTAATTTTGTCTTATTTTGACAATTAAATCCCCAGATAATGCATTACAGAAGGTTCGGTCAGTAACAGCAACTTGACCTTCTATATAAGGAAATAATCAACGATTTATTCCCAAAATAATTGATTCGTTCCAGACAAGTAAAACATTGTATCTGGACGAAATATTAACCCAAATAATATTCCTAAGAATATTCTCTTTTTGAATTAATAATTTAATTAAGATAATCAATAATTAATTAATAAATAATTTATTATTGAAATATCTATTTATGGAAATATTCTCTAATCACGTCTCTTGATCTGAAATGATCCTTGGAGGGTGAAGAAAATATTTTCATGATATTCTCCTCTCTTACGAAGCGTATCTTCGTTACAGGAGGTTTCAACTTCTGTAAAGTCATAGCAGGTCAAACCTGCTGCTTGACTCATCATCAAAATCTTATCAACAGGATCACGTCGGAAATATTTGGCAAATGGACTCACAGGGAATTGTATGTGGTCGCCAGAAAGATGAATTTCAATGATATAAAAAATAAAGCTGTTACAAATTTAAAGGTTCACAAGAGGAAACGCGTGCTTACAGCCATAAAAATGAAGGAAAAAACGGTGCTGAAAGTGCTGTAGACTTGCGACTTGAATTGCGACTGGAGTTGACGTCACCGCTGACGCTATAGACTTAGTACAGTGCGCTGTCGACCTGAATACTCGTGGAACGGAATCTGGCTGCTGGCGCTCGGTATGATTGCGACGGGCGGAGGTATCGTTGGATGTAGATGTCGAGGCTTCAAACGAACACCTTGCTGGCGGAGATGCGGGTGAAGGAAGATAGCCGGAACTACGGTTGCTCATCCCGACGGTGGAGGTGATGGCGGAGGGTTGTCGTCTCGGTTACGGTTGCTCGCCGAAACGAAGGAAGTGCTGGCGGAAGGTTGATCTCCGGAGCTACGGTTGCTCACTCCGAAGTTGGAAGGGTGACCTAATAAACCTAGGCCGAGGTATCTACTAAGCTAAGGGTGACGAGCAATGCAAAGCTTGTGTTTGGCTGATTGATCGTGTCAATTTCCTAAGTGTAAACTGCCCCTTTTATACTAGTTTTCACAAAGCTCCACACGTCCTACACGTTCTCGAAAATCCCTTAAAATACGGCTCAACCTTAACCTCTCTCCAGGGATCTCGGGAGTTGTTTTAAAAGATTTTCCTAACTGTCATTTAATGAGTTAAGACGTGTTCAGACGAGTTGTAGACTCATCTCGCACTTTGCGCTGCTAAAGGAAACTGTAGACTTAGGCTGTTGTAGACTGAGATTTCCACAAGTCGACGGGCTGTTCATTTAGGCCTGCACTCAATATGGGCCGTAGACTTAGTACAGGCCCAGAATATTTTATTGTGTCAACATAAGCCCCCCTCTTTTTGCTGAGGTGACTTCTGTTACCTAAGCATAGTTGCCTGATTTAAAAGGAAAACGTTTCGTTTCCCTCCTTTCACTTGCGACATACGTATCTTTTCCTTGCAGACTTGCTCCTTACGAAACCCTAGCCTTATTCTCAGGAAAACTTTTTCTCCAATCATGTCGAAGCTTACTTCTTTCCAGTGGCATCAGCAACGCGCCGGCCCTTCTGGCGTTGTTCGGACCCCAGACGGCAAAGGCCTAACTCTGGGTCCTGTGCTTGACCCTACGCTTCTCCCGGACCCCATTCCTTATGAATATCTCATCACAGAGCACCAAATCCCTCTCTGCCGGGAGGGCTTCATCGACCCATTCGGCTGGGAGAAGAAGAACGCCTTCTTGTGCTTCCCTTCTGTGGAGAAAACCCTAGTACGGGAGTGGTTCTCCCGTTGGCAAGAAAAGTTGGAGAGCAAGCTGAGAGTTTGCGGGATATGGGCCTTCCTAAAGCTTTCTTTGGTCGCCAAGCATTGCGACCCACGGGTATGCGCCAGCCTCCTCCCCTTCTGGAATAGTTCAGTCAACTGCTTTTACTTTCCAGAAGGCCCGATGACTATCACAATGGAGGATATTTACTTCTTGACTGGTAGTTATGTGGCTGGGACTCCCGTCCGCCTCCATCCTTTGGATAGTGACCATAGTCCATCAGGGATGCTCCAGATTCTGGATACAGCAACGAGGCATCTCCAATTACTTAGAGGCCGCCCTCTTTCTGCTTGGGGAAAGGTTGAAGAAGTGGAATTCTTCAGTGTGTGGCTGAGCAAGTACGTGTTTTGCTTTCCTGGCAAGAGGGTGCCAAAAATGGTCTACGGGATTGCCAATTTTCTGAGCAATGCTTCCAGCAAGGTAGCCTGGGCGCCCTTTTTATTGGGTCTTATCTACCAGGGCTTACATAGGAATAGCTCTTGTACGAGTCCTTTTCCCAAGTATCCAGCTGGTGACCTTCTTTGGCTCGTGCATCTGTGGGCTTACACATGGATGCCAGGACTTACAGGCTACCAGATGCCTTCTGGCGCTATCAAGGTTGACTGTTATGGGACGCATATGTTAGAGGCCTGCTGCCATAACAGGAACCAATGGTTGCATGCCTCGATGACAGGGCACATGAAGCACATCATCGACGCTGGACGAGGAGAACGCCGCAACTGGGCTCCGTTTCCCAACAGCCACCCTGTTATCAAGCGCCGAAAGAAGCTGGTGTCGAGTATATACTGGGATTCTGTGCTGACTAGCAGGGACCTAGCATGCGCCACGGAGTCAGGATTTGGCTTTGAAGCATACAATCCCCAGCTCTGCGCAAGGCAACTGGGTTTCGTTCAGAGCCCTGCAGTCCCCTTCTCCAACACTTTCAATGTTCCTTTCCATATCAGGAATAGCTACCTCCTTTCAAAGGATTCTCTTCAAGCCTCCCTGGCCCTCTTAACGCAGAAGGCAGAGCTTCAACATATGGAGTTTCCCCTTGAGAGCACCCCAATTTATGCTACTGAAACTTTCCTCATCCAATGGGCGCTTACTTTTGGAGCTCTTCGCGAGGGGATGACTTTCTTCAAGACTTCTGCTGAGCCGGACCTCTATCTGTCTGCTGACATGATGCTGAAGGCTGGTCAGAAGCTTATCACCGGTAAAGGAAGTTTTATACGTTTTAAAGAGTTTTCGTATCCCTGTTATTAGAGTATCTCCTTTTAATCCTTAAAGTTGTGATTATAGATTCTGGAGACTCCTCCTCTGAGGGAAGCCCACCTCCTCAAGCTAGTCGCTCGACTCGACGACAACAGCCTTCTGCCATCAAAGGCAAAAAACCTAAAGTCGAGAGGCAGCCCTCAGGGACACTTGGGAAGCGCAAACGCGGGGCTATATCCTCGCCATCTTCTGGCTCGGAGGACATCCCGATATCGAAGTTACTGAGGCACGCTCAGCCGATCTCCCGGGGGTCTGGCTCTGGGATTCCAAGGTAATTATTGGCTCAGTCTACGAGTCCCCTGTAGAATTTCTTCTAATCCTTTTGAGAAGCAAGAACTTCACTGATTCTCATGGTGTTTGGCTTCCTTTTAGACAAGAGATGATGGCTCTGGTGCCTGTAGTTTCTCTTGCACCAGAGACTACAATAGTGCCCGTAGATGAGGTCAGTACCCTTCTATTAACGTTTTCGTCCTCTGTTTTCGTCTTTAACATTTAGCATGTTTTCTTAATTCACAGGATGTCCCAGTTTCTAGTCCTCCAATCCTAACACTTGGGGAGGAGGATGTCGTCATTGATGTAGAAGCTGCAACACCGGAGGAAACAGGCGCTCCCGAAGTCAACCCATCTGTTGCTGCAGCGCCAATGCCGACGTCGGCAGAAGCTGCAATTTCAGAGGAGGCTGGTATCTTGGGAGCCAATCCTGACGATGTCGCACAACCTACTGCAGCAGAAGCTGTACATTTCTCCTCCCCACCATCAAGTGTACCTACTGGAGAGGGTACTTCAAGTGTGCCTGCTGGAGAGGGTACTTCGGGCTGCCTCAGCGCCTATGAGCAGCTAGTGCGACACGTAGATCACATCGGGGATCTTCTCCTTCTTGACAAGTTTTCTGAGGCTCAATTTAAGGAACTTCAGGATCTGGTCGACGAAGTGGAACATTCCCCGGCGGCCAACATCCAGATGCAGGCTGCTTGTGAAGACTTCCGGGCGCAATTCTGGACCGAATGGACAGCTTACCAAGCGGATTTTCAAGCGCTTGATGACACTACGTCCAGGATTGCCCAAAAACTCCAAGCTCAGGAGGAAGAGGCGGCCGACATCAAGCTACTCGAGGGTCAACGGGATGAATTATCTTCCCAGTTTTCACGAGTGCAGAAAAAGATTAAAGAACTCTTGGGCTATGAGGCTGATCTGAAAGATCGGATCAGCACCATCGGCTCCCTGCTCGAAAACCGCCCTATCCAAGCCTCTGTTCAGCAACATCAAGACGAGCTAAAGTCCTGGTATCGCCAGCAGAACGAGCTTACTATGAAGCGGACCCGTGCCAAGGTTCTTACATTTTTGTTTAGGGAGGCTGTTGGTTCATTACCACAGTCCGGCACTAGGACATTGTATCTTCGAGACTTCACGCATAGAAGAGTTTAATGTTAAGCGGAGTTTCCCTTCTTAGGTGACCTGCATTTCTATTTTCTTGCAATCTTTTGTTTTCACTTATTCGCTGTAGACAATATTCCGCGCGCGCACTTCATAGGTCTACAACTGTGTAGACGCCCTTAAGGTTCTTTTCTTTAGACGATCTTTTTTGCAATGGCCGGGAAGCGCTTCTCCAAAGTTCTTTGGTGAGATTCCCAAATGGTCTTCTTGTATCGCTTCAAATACTTACCGTTTATTTTCAGTGGTTGTTTAATCCCCTCGAGTGTCGACAATCTGTAGCTATTCGTTGAATAAGCTTCAATTACCTGATATGGCCCTTCCCAATTTGGGGACCATTTTCCAAACACTTGGTCCTTAGACTTTAGTGGCAACACCATTTTCCAGACCAAGTCGCCGATATTAAAGCATTTATGAACCACTTTCTTATTGTAGTGTCGGGCTATTCTTTGCTTGTGAGCTTCTAATTTATCAACAACTTCTAGTCTTTTCTTTTCCAACTCCTCTAGGGCCACGTACATAGCTTCATCTTGCAGACTTGGCTGTGCGACGCGAAGCGACTTATACCTCACTTCTATAGGTAGAATCGCATCATGTCCGTAGACTAGTGCGAACGGAGTTTCTCCAGTGCCCTCTCGCTTAGTGACTCTTAAAGCCCATAAAGTATCACTTAAAACTTCGTGCCACTTCCTTGGATTACATCCAATCATTCTTTGGATGTTGTTTTTTATCAGTTTGTTAGACGCCTCAGCTTGCCCGTTCGCTTGAGGGTAGTACGGGGTAGAATTCAAAATCGCAAAGCCAAACTCTTCAGCGAATTCTCTCACCTTAGCATTGTTAAAAGCCGTCCCATTGTCTACAACAATGCTTTGAGGAATGCCAAATCGGTAAATAATGTTAGCTCGCAAGAACTCAATCACTTCGCTATGGTCAATTTTCTTGTAGACTTGGGCCTCTATCCACTTAGTGAAGTAGTTTGTCGCAACCAAGATAAACGCATCCCCTCGACTAGAATGAGGATGAATTTCTCCTATTATATCTAAAGCCCAAGTTCTAAAAAGCCAAGGTTTAATTATAGGAGTCAAGTCGGCTGCTGGCGCGCGAGTTGACGGACCATGTCGCTGGCAATCTTGACATCCTCTGGCCATCTCAATGCAATTTTTCATCATTGATGGCTAATAAAACCCATGCCTCCGAATAATCCAACACATTTTTACTCCCGATTGATGCGATCCACAGAGTCCTTCATGGGTTTCTAGCATTATCGGGGTAGCTTCGTCTAAGTCTACACACCTTAAGAGTACTCCATTGGTATCTTTCTTATAAAGAACCTCATCTAGAAGGACATATGCTAATGCTTGGACTTTAATTCGTTGTTTAACCTTCTGATTTGGATTAGAAAGAAAATCTATAATAGGTTTTCTCCAGTCTTCATCTTGTTTCATTATGTCTACAGCCATGATATTATTATTCGGCTGTAAGTGCGAGTCTATTTCTTTTAAATCTCCTGGGTTAACTTTTCCTCTGTAACCCGAGGCTAATTGTGCCAAATTATTGGCTACTCCGTTTTTGTCGCGACTTACGAAATGAAAAGTTATACTTTCGAAACATGCGACTAATCGCTGAACTATATCAAGGTAAGGTCGCAATTTCTCTTGACATGTACACTCCTCATTTACCTGGTTGATGACCAACTGAGAGTCACCCTTAATTTGAACTTGCTTCGCTTTTAATGAAAGGAGCTCTTTTAGCGCCGTTATCAATGCTTCATATTCAGTAGCATTATTGGTTGACAATTTGCGTAGACGGTAGGCCAACCTGATGTCCTTGCCCATTGGGGACAATATATGAACTCCTATCCCTGCTCCATTTCTTGTAGATGAACCATCGAACCATGCTTGCCAAATGTCACCGATTCCTTCCTCTTGATCTATCGACAGGGTCGGGTCATGATCAACTAGAAAATCAGCCAAAACCTGACCTTTAACCGACTGCTGGGATTTGTATCTCAAGTCGTACGGGGAAAGGATTAAGCTCCACTTGCTAATACGTCCAGCCAATAATGGACTTTCAAAGAAATATTTAATTATGGGTGACTTAGACACCACATAGACTGCCCCATTCCCAATGTAGTGCCTAAGTTTCATTACGGCATAGAACACTGATAGGCATAACTTCTCTTTTGAAGTGTACCTGACCTCAGTCGCAGTTAACTGCCTTGACAAGTAGTAAGCTGCCCTTTCGCGTCCGTCCTTATTTGTTTGTGCCAGCATTGCACCTATTGTTATTTCGGTGGCTGCTACGTAAAGAATGAAAGGTTTTCCTTGTTGGGGAGGTATCAAGACTGGTGGATGCGTTAAGTATTCTTTTAGGGCGTCAAAGGCCTCTTCATGTTCCTTAGTCCATCTGTAATCATTCTTTCCTCTCAGTAGATTAGAGAAAACTTTTGTCTTTCCTGCGACATTCCCTATAAATCTACGCAAGTAATTAACTTTCCCCAAGAAAGCTTGCAATTCTTTCTTATTCTTTGGTGCCGACAACTTCTGAATGGCTTTTACTTTGTTTTGATCAACCTCGATGCCCCGCTGATGCACTAGGAAACCTAGGAAATGCCCTGCCTTGACCCCGAAGGCACACTTTAGAGGATTTAACTTGAGTTGGTGCATCCTCATCTTCGTAAAGGCACTTCTCAAATGTTCGACATGTAGCTCCTCCTCTGTCGACTTGACCACTATGTCATCGATGTAGACTTCTACTGTTTTCCCTAGATAAGCATCGAATATGGTGTTCATTTCCCGTTGGTACGTGGCACCAGCATTTTTTAATCCGAACGGCATTACTACCCATTCAAAAATGCCTAGCGGACATCTAAACGCGGTTTTGTGAATATCTTCCTCTGCGATGAAGATTTGGTTGTAACCCGAAAAACCGTGCATAAAAGACATGACCTGATGGCCCGCAGTTTTGTCTATAAGGTCATCTGCGATAGGCATAGGATATTCATCCTTAGGAGTAGCACGATTTAAATCTCTAAAATCTATGCAAACTCTAATTTTTCCGTTTTTCTTCAATACAGGGACAATGCTAGAAATCCACTCCGTATATCGTGAAGTCCTTATAGACCCTGCCCGGAAGAGCTTTTTTACTTCCTCAAATACTAATTGCGTCACCTCTCTAGACATTCGTCTTGGAGCTTGTCGCACTGGCTTAAAATCTTCCTTGATAGGCAAAGTGTGTTCTACCAGTCTACGATCTAGCCCTGGCATTTCGGTGTAATCCCAGGCGAAACAATCTTTAAATTCCTCTAGTACACCCCTGATTGAATCAAAAAAATTCTTTATTTATGGATGAACTGATAAAAAGATTCCTAGGAGAAGCCTCGCTTCCCAAATTAATAGTAATTAAAGGATCACAAGGGACCATTAAAGACTCACGACCGTTGTTACCACCAAGACTAGTGGACACGGGGTTATTACAAGTATCAGGCGCTCTAAGCCCCGTTACATTTATTGCTAAAGACGACATAGACTGATCCCGTCCTTCCTTGTAGACTCGGAGTCGCTGGAGGACGTCAGCGACTGCCGCATTCTTCCTTTCACTCTGGTCCATAGATTCCCTCCTTCAGGAGTCTATCGGGCTCCAACTCCGCTCCAGCACTTGGTTGGCCTTCTAAGGCTTCCCCTTTGTCGCTTTTGTTCTCATCATTCCTGCTTTCCTCGGCGAGGTTCTCTCCCGAATTAACCTCTTGAAGAACCTCCTCTATATCCTTGTCGGTGAACTCATCTCCCCACCCTGTTGGGATGATTGGGCCGTTCTCAGGTTTGGGATGCGAGGTTCCATAGTCTACAATGTAGTCAAATTTTCCAGATGGCTGGCCTAGGGGTCCGACTGTAGGATCTCCCAGCTCGTATCGCTGATGCAGTGTAAGGTCTTTCACGGTCTAACTTGCCTCTGCATGCAAAATACCCTTATCACAACAGGAATAACCATCAGCCTTAATAATTTCAACTTCAGAATCAAGCCATAACATTAATTCTCTATGCAAGGTGGATGGTATAGCCGCGGCTTTATGAAGCCAGTCACGTCCAAGCAAAGCGTTGAAGGTAGGAACTATGTCTATGACAAAGAAAGCAGTTTCCTTTTCTTGTCGACCTACACCCAAGTGTACTGAAAAAATTCCCAAGCATTCCGATTTCCTGCCATTGAATCCGCTTACAGCGACATCTGTCTTTATCAAGTCGCATGGCTTATATCCAAGTAATTTAAACCTGGACAATGGCAGTACGTTTATAGTGGCTCCGTTGTCTACTAAGACTCGATTCACTATAGTGCCATCAAAGGTAGCCGTAATATACAATGAATGCATGTGTTGTTTCATACTATCCGAAGGCTTCTTAAGCCAATGAAGTGGGAAGCCCGACGGGTAGATCAAAGGACGAGACGGAGGCGACTTACCTTTCAGGTTCTCTGTATCCCTCGCTTTGGCGAAGTCCACAGGCAAGGTGATAGCGTTACAGCTCACGGTTGCCTCTTTCCTGCCATTAACGTCACTCGGGATCTCACTCCTAAGAGAGGTGTAATCAAAGCTCGAGCCTGGCTCTTTCGAGTGGTCCGTAGACTCATTGCACTCAGCTTCCACATTTAACTTCTTTATATGTGATTGGGCATGTGGAGTGGCCATCGTTGGGGCAGGTCTAGGCCTTTTGGCGACGTGGCTTAGACGTCTGTCTCTCCTTTTTCGGGTCTGTGTAGGTAAAGTTGCTTTACCCACAGCTTTCTGCCAATGTTTCGAAGGATTATTTACTTTCACCATTCTTGATTTCTAAGAATCAATGGCGATCTGATGTACCTCCACAAAGTCTTCGACGAACGGATCATATCCCACGACTGTTCGTGATGGTTCCTGTGTCATTTCTGAATTATTCAGGGAGTT
The DNA here is from genome assembly GCA_029817715.1 of Melastoma dodecandrum. Taxonomy (NCBI): domain Eukaryota; kingdom Viridiplantae; phylum Streptophyta; class Magnoliopsida; order Myrtales; family Melastomataceae; genus Melastoma; species Melastoma dodecandrum. The sequence goes on from JARUPY010000567.1 coordinate 230,420, forward strand.
CCGAGTACCTGTAGTCGTGGGGCAAGCCGGCTGGATCACCATCCCTCCATTCGCCGACAAGTCTACCAACTTGAGGAGGTAGCTCACACAGCATGCCGTACAGAGCTGTGTGATTAAAATCCTGTTGCGTCCAATCAGTTTGCATTTCTGGCACAGCAGCTTCTCATCCAAGAATTGAGCAATTGGCGGTCCCATCTGGATCGCGCGAGCATCAACCTTGCGCGAGCCATACCTTGGCTTGGCTCCTTTCCCTTGCGTCGCATCACCTCGCTGCGCTCTATCAGTCGCACCTGTTACAGCGTGCGAGCCCGTTGCAGGGTGTGACTCGTGGATGTGAGCACCATTTTCTTGGTTAGGTTTCTGCTGAGTTTGTGGGTTGTCAAACTCCAAATGCCGCCTAGAGCGCTCTGCGGCATAAGAATGGTGCTCAGGAGCCCTTCCTCTGCCATGGGGGCCACCTCTTCCTCCTCGGGTCGCCAACCTATGCTCTAGACTCGGAGGGCTTTTGAATCATCTTTGTGGGTTGTTAGAGGCAGTCCGTGGTCATGGGGAGCCTATTCCCATTGCCACCTCCTCAAGCGGGGTCAGGTCGTACCAGGTGTCACCCTGATTAGCTTGGAGGTATTTCCGAAAGGTGTTACACCTATCAGTAGTGTGTGTGTCATCCATATGCCAGCAGCAAAGGTTACTGGCAACCGCTTTGGCTGGGCAAGTAATTACCCCCTTTTCAGCCAGTCTATGGAACAGGGCATTCGCCACCAAGGTCTCCCCAGATACCTTTGTGTCCTGCAAAGGGAAATTATGGTCAGCTTCTATGAGATTTATGTCTACATCAGATATGACAAACATATGAAAAGCAATTTCATCATCAAAAGGTTTCTCGTCGACCATAGTAACTTCGTCGACTTCAGGGAAACACAATTCTTTTGCCTCTATAAGGTCTTGAATAATGTTCCTGAAAGACAGACAATCTTTGGTCGTATGTGTAAATGACCCGTGCCACTTGCAAAAGTTCCTAGACTTTTCTCTATCCGTCTGGGGGGTCCTATGACCTGGTTTTAGTTTAATCCGCTTTCGCTGGAAAAGCCAATCAAAAATCGCATCGGCTTTATCTATATCAAAGGAATATTTTCATTCTTCCCCTGTTTTCTGGGACGCCTTCGCTTTGGAATTCCTCCGTGCTAACGGCTCACAAACGGTGGCCTCTCCTTTTATGAACTCAGCCATGTCCACCTCGACAGCCTCTAGCTGATAAGTGCGCGTAGACTGAGCTTCTTCCACCAACAACTGGTGGTACTCAGTTGCTCTTCTGGCGAGGTCATACAGGTCGGTGAACCTTTCCCCCTGTAATTTCTTTTTGAAAGGGATGGACAAGGCATTTAATGCCACGATGAGCTAGTCTCTTTCCGAGATTGCCGGTCTACAGCGGAGCAACGCTTTTCGTAAGCGCATCAAAAACTGCCCCGGATGCTCACCAGCGACTTGTTTCAAGCGCATGACCTCAAAGATCGACAGAGGCGAGTCCAGCCGCGCAAACGCTTTCATAAAGCTAGACTGCATATCAGCCCACGATGCCACTGATCCAGGGGGTAAACTAGCGTACCACGTAAAGGCATCTCCTGTGAGCGAATTTGGAAACAACTTCAACTTCCAAAAATCATTAGTCGCAGATTCCCCAAGTTGATGGGTGAACCGCGCTATGTGCTCCAAAGGGGTCATCTCATCCTCTCCTGAGAAACGAGTGAAATCAGGCACTCTGTACCCTCTGGGCAAGGGGAAGTCCCTGTCGACATATGCCGGATAAGGGCTCCTGTAGAAGGTGGGGTCATCTTGTCTCACGACTCCAGGGACCATTTGTTCCAGTACTTGGGCTATTGTCTCCCTCAAATCTAATGGGGGGCGGCCAACTGGCTCCCTTACAAGGTCCTGACCCCATCTTTCTCCTGTGTAAGGCATTCCTTCAACATTCCTTGTCGGCTACAAATCTACAGGGGCTTTAGTATAAAAACTTTCTACCCGGGACGGTCCCCTTGGGTTTGGCAAATCCCCTGGTGGAAAATCATCTACAGGGGCTTTTCCAGGTCGCCGCCCTGGGGCGGAGGGCGCATACCTGTTTGTTTCACCCTGAGCCTCGCCATACTGATCTTCCGGTTTCGCTGCGAAGGCGGCATTTTGCCTCCACTCCGTGGGCGACCGGGAAGAGGCTGGCTTAGACGGAGACGTCCTGTCCCTGATTTCCGTAGAATATTGGGCATCAACATTCCACGGATCCTCATCCTGAAAGGAGACGTTCCTTTTGTCAGCGCGTCGCGCATCTCCCATAAAGGAGAACTCTCTGTCCGTATGGTTACTCGTTCCTACGACGATACTGGGCCTACTTAAGGCGGTGATTTGCTCTAGAAGTCGAGCCATATTACTCTCCAAACCAGATATCCGCTTATCAAACGAGTTCTTCATATCATTAAATTCATTATAGAACTCCAACCTAGATATGAATTCGGATGGCGCATGTCCCAACAATTCAGTCTGGGTTACGTTTAACTGACCACCTAGGGCCACATTTTCGGTAATCGCATCCCCTGCCTGAAAGGTACCATCTCCTTCTAAAGGAGGGGGGGATCGCGGTTTGCACCACTTCTAGTATTTTTTGCCATCTGCAAATATGAGGTATTTACCTCGTGCTCCCACTGTGGTCGCCAAAGACTTGTTCGCGTCGAAACGGATCACGTCGGAAATATTTGGCAAATGGACTCACAGGGAATTGTATGTGGTCGCCAGAAAGATGAATTTCAATGATATAAAAAATAAAGCTGTTACAAATTTAAAGGTTCACAAGAAGAAACGCGTGCTTACAGCCATAAAAATGAAGGAAAAAACGGTGCTGAAAGTGCTGTAGACTTGCGACTTGAATTGCGACTGGAGTTGACGTCACCGCTGACGCTGTAGACTCACCGCCGCGAACGTAGACTTAGGAAGACGTTGGTGCGAAAAAAGAAGGCGACGTAGATGATAACTCTAAGAAATTAGAGTTACAAATCACATTTTAGAACAAATTCGATGTTAGTTTCCGTTGTTTAGTCTCGTTTGTGCGTTTCTCATGGTTTGTTTTGGAGTGTGCACGTATATGTTGTTTTATAGGGAAACGAGTGATACGGAGCGAAATCCATGAGGAGGAAGCCGTATAAATGGAGGAGGAATGGACAGACGTGAGGGTGCGGCCGCACCAAGCAGAGATGCGGCCGCACATGAAGAGCAAAGGGAGGACGAGATGAGCAGAATGCAAGGCGCGGCCGCACTAACTGGAGATGCGGCCGCACCAGGAGGATTAGAAGAGGAGCTAAGAGGCAGAACGTGAGGTGCGGCCGCACCAAGTAGAGATGCGGCCGCACCGGTCGAGGTGGAAGACGGTCATCACAGTGGCGGAGGTGCGGCCGCACCAAAGGCCTGTACGGCCGCGCCGGACGATGATCAACTTGAGATATTTTATTTGGTTTCCTTTATTATTTCCTTAGAAGTCCTAGTATGAAAACCTTTGGAGGACTCGGTTTAGGGTTATCTGAGACACCTCTTGACGGCCGGAAACGGAGAATTGAAGATCTTGAGGGAGTTCTTCATGTCTTCCCTTAGTTTCTGCGTTTTCATGATGTTTCCGATGTCGAACTAATTTGCTTTATAGGATTGTGATGAACCGATTCGCGTAGTCGGTTGTCTACGCTCTTTTCAGATTTAATTTATGAAGTTTCTGCGTTTTCTTACGTTTCCTTGTGTGCATTGCCTACTTATCGGGTTGATCGCCGGTTTGTTTGATTCCTTATCACTAAGTGAACTCGAGAGAGACTTAGGATTAGAAGAGAGGAAACGTAGCCTGAGTTAAGGCCGAGAGATCGGGTTAATTAGAGAGTATAGAGATATACACTCGTGGGTAACCGATTAGCAATTGGAGTTTAAGGAATCGTAAATACTCATAACACGCTGTAGAGATATAGGTTTATGAGTGTTCGCTGATTCACCGTTACACACTCGAGAGAGGTATAACGACTATTTAGGAATTGCGGTTAGTAAACGCAGAAACCGAATGAATTGAGGAAGAGAGAGTGCGGATAACTGACGAAACGATAGGGGATTCATAGTCCTAGGCTTTTCTTCCATTGACTACTGCTTTACTTTTGTTTTCTGCAATTTTAATTACTTGCATCAACTCATCAAATCAATTAACTATTTACGGCTAGAATCTGAGACTTGCTGGTAATCGGCAGTAGGTTCTAACTAGTCCTCGTGGGAACGATACTTTTTCTCATCATTATATTACTTGCGCGACCCGTATACTTGCGTGTGCGATTTGGTTCGAACAAGTTTTTGGCGCCGCTGCCGGGGACTAGTTTTAGAATTTATTTGCTAATTTTCTTCAGCAATTTTCAATTGTAGTCGCTGATTCTCTTTTTCACTTTTTGCAGGTGTATGCAACATCGCAAAGGTGACAAAGAGCTACTCTTTGACCCTGAAATCGAGCGAACGTTTCGAATTTTGAGAAGGGGTCAGAGAGACACAATGGCGAACGCGAACAACGACAACATCGTCAACATTGCGGCGCAGCAACCGCCGAGGACAATGCGGGATTATGCACAGCTGACGCCGCAGAATCATGCTGGTTTCCTCCGTCCTGAAATTCAGGCGGATACTTTTGAAATTAAACCATCTATTATTCATATGATTGAAAATTCAAATTTTGGTGGTTTAATTAACGAAGATCCGCACTGGCACCTAACGCGTTTTGAGGATTTGTGTGGCACTTTCAGGTACCACGGAGTATCAGCAGAAGCAATCAAGTTGCGGCTGTTCCCGTTCTCGCTTCGAGATAAAGCCAGAGCGTGGCTGTATTCGCTGCCAGGAGAGTCAGTCAGTTCATGGGACGACCTCCGCAAGCACTTCCTGTCCAAGTACTATCCGCCGAGCCGAACTGTGAAGATACGGAACGACATCACCTCGTTCCGCCAACTCGCCGGCGAATCCATGTACGAAGCGTGGGATCGATTCAAGGAGCTGCAGAGGCTATGCCCCCACCACGACATCCCCAAGTGGATGTTGGTTCAGAGCTTCTACGATGGGCTAGCGGAGCAACTCCAATCTACCATCGATTCAGCCGCAGGAGGTACCATAATGAACAAGACACCGGATGACGCTCTGGATTTGTTCGAGGCGATGGCGACAAATGGCCAAAGGAGAGCACCAGCAAGAGGAGGAGGACATCACCAGATAGACGCTATCACCGCCCTCAGCGCTCAGCTAGAGACACTAACCAAAGAGATGGCGGCGTTGCGTACGTCGACTCAAAATGCTAACCCTCCACCTCGTTCTAATTTGCAGGTGATGGAATTGCAAGAGGCTGAAGAGGCGAACTACGTGGGAGGCACCAACAGGAATAACCCGTACTCCAACACGTACAACCCAGGATGGCGCAACCACCCCAATTTCTCGTGGAGAAATAATCAGGAGCATCAGGATGTCGGGCCTTCGCGACCAAACCAGCCACCGGGATTTGCACCACCGATGCGACAACCCGTAAGTGAACCTAAATCTAGTGTTGAAGATTTGTTGAGACAGGTTCTGGCGAGCAATGAGGAGGTTCGGAAACAGCAAGAGGAGACGAGGAAGCAGCAGGAGCTCATACTAAAGGACCACGCGACCTCGATCAAGCAGCTCGAGATGCAGATGGGGCAGATAGCAGGATCATTGGTGATAAGACCGCAGGGGACGTTTCCGAGCAACACAGAGCTCAACCCCAAGAATCGGGAAAACTGCAGTGTTATTACCCTCCGAAACGGGAAGGACCTGGAAGAGGAGTTTGAGCGGCAAGAGGCCGAAAAAGAGCAAGCGAGGGAGAAACGTCAGGCTAAGGTACGTGAGACGGAGTCTAGAAAGGACTCTGAGCATCAGAGTATTGAAACACCGGTACGTACTGATCCTATGCCTGTAGTTCCTATTATTCCTCAAGTTCCGTTTCCGCAGCGTTTAAAGAAGCACACTGACGAGCAGCAATTCAAAAAGTTTCTTGAAGTGTTTAAAAAGCTGCAGATCAATATCCCTTTCGCGGAGGCGCTCGAGCAAATGCCAAGCTACGTGAAGTTCATGAAGGATATCCTGTCAAAGAAGCGGAAGCTTGGTGGTCACGAAACGATCTCGTTGACCGAGGAATGCAGTGCAATTGTTCAAAGGAAACTACCGCCAAAGCTTAAGGATCCTGGTAAGTTCACCATCCCTTGTCACATTGGGACTGATTTTTTTGGTCATGCTTTATGTGATTTAGGGGCGAGCATCAATTTGATGCCATTTTCGGTGTTCAAGAAACTGAACATCGGAGAGGTAAGACCAACATCGCTGACCTTACAATTAGCTGACCGGTCTTATACTTACCCGAAGGGTATTGTGGAAGATGTTTTGGTGAAAGTGGACAGGTTCATCTTCCCCGCGGACTTCGTCATCCTAGATTACGAGGAGGACCGGGAGGTTCCCATCATCCTGGGAAGACCGTTCTTAGCAACGGGGAGGACATTAATCGATGTCCAGAAAGGAGAGCTCACCATGAGAGTCCACGACCAAGAGGTAACATTCAACATGGATAAGGCCATGAAGATGCCTAATGAAGTTGATGAATGCAGGTACGTGGACATACTTGAGGAGGTTACCGTCGAGACTATTCTAGAAGCCTATGAGTTACCGACGGAAGATGCACTCCTTGATGAGACGTCTGAGGAAGAGGTGGCCTTTGTGCGACAATTTCAAAGGGTGGAACCTCTTGACCGACCTGAAACCACCATCAAGCCTTCCATCGAAGAGCCCCCGAAGTTGGAGTTGAAGCCCTTACCAGATCACCTACGGTACTCTTACTTAGGTAAGGACAACACCCTTCCTGTTATTATTTCATCTTCGTTGACTAACGAAGAGGAAGAGATGTTGCTACGAGTGCTTCGGGAGCACCAGACAGCCATCGGGTGGACTATTGCGGACATCAAAGGGATTAGTCCAGCAATTTGCATGCACAAGATTGTCTTGGACAGTGAGAAGAAGGCATCCGTCGAGCATCAACGGCGACTGAACCCGCACATGAAAGAGGTGGTAAGAAAAGAAGTCATTAAATGGCTTGATGCAGGAATCATCTATCCGATCTCGGATAGTTCATGGGTGAGTCCAGTCCAGTGCGTACCTAAGAAGGGAGGCATCACGGTGGTCGAGAACAGCAAAAATGAGCTCATTCCGACGAGGACGGTCACCGGGTGGAGGATCTGCATGGACTACCGGAAGCTCAATGCAGCCACGTGCAAGGATCACTTCCCGTTGCCCTTCATCGATCAGATGTTGGACCGTCTCGCAGGTAAAAGTTTTTACTGCTTTCTGGATGGTTACTCAGGTTATAACCAGATAGCGATTGCACCTGAGGACCAGGAAAAGACTACCTTCACCTGCCCTTACGGTACGTTCGCTTTCCGTCGTATGCCGTTTGGATTATGTAATGCGCCTGCCACGTTTCAGCGATGTATGCAAGCAATTTTTTCGGACATGATTGAGAAGACCATTGAGGTATTCATGGATGATTTCTCAGTTTTTGGATTGTCATTTACAAATTGCTTGGATAATCTTGCGGCTGTCCTTGCACGATGTGAGCGGACTAACCTGATTTTGAATTGGGAAAAGTGCCACTTTATGGTGCGTGAAGGTATTGTGCTAGGTCACAGAATTTCGGAGAGTGGCATCGAGGTGGACAAGGCCAAGGTGGAGACAATCGAGAAGCTACCCCCTCCGACATCAGTGAAAGGAGTTCGAAGTTTTCTGGGACACGCTGGCTTCTACAGGAGGTTTATTAAAGACTTTTCGAAGATCACCAAACCGTTGTGCAACCTCCTGGAGAAAGATGCACCTTTCCTCTTCGACGGTAAGTGTATGGAGGCGTTCCATACATTGAAAGAGAGGTTAGTGTCCTCTCCAATTATCGTTGCCCCTGATTGGAACCTGCCTTTTGAACTCATGTGCGATACGAGTGATTTAGCCGTAGGAGCGGTCTTAGGACAGAAGAAAGATAGGCATTTTCGTGCAATTTACTATGCTAGTAGGACACTCGATTCCGCCCAAGTCAATTACACGACAACGGAAAAGGAGATGTTGGCAATCGTGTTTGCATTTGATAAGTTTAGGCCTTATTTGATTGGCTCTTCTGTGATTGTGCATACTGATCATGCTGCCATACGCTACCTGATTTCTAATGCGGATTCCAAGCCGCGACTAATCCGTTGGGTTTTATTGTTGCAAGAGTTCGATCTTACAATCGTCGACAGGAAAGGTTCCGAGAATCAGGTGGCTGATCACTTATCTCGGCTGGAGGAGGGAACAACGAGCACCACACTTTCGACGCTGATCAATGATTCCTTCCCTGATGAGCAACTGTTCGCCGTGGAGGTAGCCGCACCTTGGTATGCCGACTATGTGAACTACATAGTCGCGAATATTTTTCCCTCCAGACATGTCAAGCCAACAGCGGAAAAGGTTCGTTCATGACGTAAAATTTTATATGTGGGATGAGCCTTTGCTTTTTCGTAAATGTGCAGATCAGGTTATTCGGCGTTGTGTCCCGGAGGAAGAAATCAGGCCGATCCTTGAGCAGTGTCATGCATCACCGTATGGTGGACACCACGGCGGTCACAAAACAGTAGCAAAGGTCCTACAATCAGGTTTTTATTGGCCCTCCCTGTTTAAGGATGCTTACTCTTTTGTCGCACAGTGTGATCGTTGTCAAAAGGTAGGCAATATTTCGCGTCGTGATGAAATGCCCCTGAATAGCATTTTAGAGGTTGAACTTTTTGATGTATGGGGAATAGACTTCATGGGCCCCTTCATAGACTCGTTTAAGAACAAGTACATTCTAGTGGCTGTTGATTATGTGTCCAAATGGGTAGAGGCTATTGCGTTGCCCACTAACGATGCTCGTGGAGTTTTGAAATTTCTTAGACAGATTTTCACGCGATTCGAAACACCACGAGCCATCATCAGTGACGGTGGAGCCCATTTTTGCAACAACAAGTTCAATGCACTGATGCGGAAATATGGAGTCAAGCACAAGGTGGCTTTACCCTATCATCCTCAAACATGCGGCCAAGTCGAAGTTTCCAACCGCGAAATCAAAGGGATCCTGGAAAGGACGGTAAGCGTTAATCGAAAAGACTGGTCTACCAAGCTTGACGATGCTCTATGGGCATACAGGACGGCCTTCAAGACCCCGATTGGGACATCGCCGTACAAGCTGGTATATGGCAAAGCTTGTCACTTGCCGGTGGAGTTGGAACATAAAGCTTACTGGGCGGTTCAGAAGCTAAACATGGATCCTAGCGCAGCGGGGGAGCAACGATTACTGCAGCTGAATGAGATGGAGGAATTCCGGAAAGACGCGTACGAAAATGCCCGCATTTACAAGGAAAAGACCAAAATATGGCATGATCGGCGCTTGAAGGATCGTAAGTTTTCTCCAGGCCAATTTGTTCTTTTATTTAATTCCAGACTGCGGTTGTTTCCAGGGAAACTCAAGTCGCGTTGGTCCGGGCCCTTCCAAATTACCCAGGTATTACCGTTCGGTGTTCTTGAGTTAGTAGGTACTGATGACTCTAACAGATTCAAGGTGAATACGAGTCGTGTCAAGGCTTATATGGGAGGCGTTGTCCACCGGGATCCGGGGACACTGGCTATGGAAGACGCCTAGTGGATCAACATGTCAAGCCGATGACGTTAAATCAGGCGCTTGTTGGGAGGCAACCCAACAATCTTTTTATTTAAACTTGTGCATTGTTTTTATTTTTATTTTTATTTTTATTTTTGAATTAGTACTCCAGAATTTCTTGTTTTCTTAGGTGGGCAATAGGCAGGACGAACGTCATCATGGGGAGCTCGCCAGTGAAACGAGAAGCAGCTGTCTTGCAACCAGTGTGCGAGGTGCGGCCGCACAAGAGAAGGGGCGCCCCATCCACAGACCGGGTGGTGCGGCCGCACCAGAGTAGAAGCCCCCATGACCAGTAGCCACAGTGCAGCCGCACTTAGGGGAGATGCAGCCGTACCAACTGAAGAAGCCCGTGACCAGAGGCCACAGTGCGGCCGCACCACTTAATAATAATAATAATAATAATAAAATAATAATAATAATTCAATAAAAACACCACCACATCAGCCTTCCTCGCATCTCTTTCATTTTTACCCTAGTCTACTTTCTTCTTTTTGCAGGAGAAGGGTCGGCCGTCACCCCCAACCGCCCTAGAGCCCCGACAAGCCGTCGCCCCTCCACCAAGCCAAAACGCCGGATTTCGACAACCGCATTGCCACTCACCGTCTCTTCCCAGCAGATTCCCGCGGTTTGCACATCCTCTAACCTCCCCTTGGTTTGGGTGTTGTGTGGTAGCGATCGGATTTGGGATTGGGTGTTGGTTAGGTAGCGTTTCCCGGTTAATCTGATTGCTTGATTGTGATTATGGCCCCTAAGAAGAAAGCGAGAGTGATTGAACACCCGCCCGCTAGGGGTCGAGCTAGGGGAGGCATGACGGAGGCCGCGGAGACTCGATATAGGGAGGACTTGGTCAATAGGACCCTTAACGTCGAACGGGGATTAGATTATAGCAGTGGCCATATGTACGACTTTAGGTACACCATCTCCTGCCTTCATTGGGAGAAATTTGTAGAATCACCAGCGGCTTTTGTCGTGCCCGTAGTGCGCGAGTTCTATGCCATTGCGGGCACCATGGATAGGGGTACGATGGTTGTGCCCGTTAGGGGAAAGGATGTTTGTTTTAGCGCTGCGGCGATTACGGAATTGTATAACCTCCCCTATATAGCTCAAGATGAGTTCTATCCCACGGTCAATGCGCATTTCGATGCCGCTGCTATATTAGAGAGATTAACCATTCCGGGGTCGTCTTGGACATTGTCTAAGAGTACCCAACAGCCCATATCCCTGCTCAACACTAATCTAAAACCGGAAGCTAGGTTGTGGTTGCAATTTATCTCGTCTCGTTTGATGCCCGCAAAGCATACAACGAAAGTGACAAAAGAACGCGCAGTGCTTGTTTATTGCATTCTTGAGTGCAAACAGATAGATGTCGCTTCGTTGATTTCTCATATGCTAACAACGAGCCTGCAGGATCCTAATCTTGGGATTTGGTTCCCCGCGACGATTTTCCAGTTGTGTAAACGTGCAGGGGTGCTTTGGGATGCCCGAGAAGAGGTGAAACATATCCCTCGAGAACTCAATTACTCCACCCTGGTCAGCATGGATCAAGCTTACGAGAGGACACATGGGTTGGCGTCGTTTGATGACGAAGGTATGGCTCTTGCTCACGTTCCCGCTCACCCTTCTAGCTCTGCTGCAGCGCCTCCTCCACGAGCCACAACCGAGGATGGCTTCCAACAAGAAATGCGGCGTTTCATGAGGTCTCAACGAGCGTTCAACCGATATCAAATGGATTTCAATCGGCGCGTCGCAGCGCACATGAACATGGATATCGACGACTTGAGCGAGCCCGATGATCAAGACTCTCCCAATGGGGGTGATACCTCCGGCTCCGCCGAGTTTTGAGGCTCGTATCACTCTCCATATTGTTTGCCTTGTTATGTTGTTTTGTTTCGCACCAGGACGTTGCTCCCTTTAGGTTTGGGGGTGCCGTTTCTGTTTTGCTTTGTGTCTGCATTGTGTTGGCATGGATGGTATATTCATTGTTAGGTTGAGTTGAGTTGATTGTGTGGTTTATGTTAGCCTAAGGAGTTGGAGTTGATAGGATCGTATTCAAGGATGTGAATAATCGGCTAGGCTCCTAGTGTAGGAGGACGAGAGCCTTTACTTTGACTTGTGTTAGGCGATAGTTGTTCGATCCGAAACTAGGAGATAAATGAAAATTTTTGGCTTCGGCGAATCTCGAACCTTTTGAGCACACGGAGGGCGACATAAGTAGAACTACCTCGCCCTTTTGAGACATAAGTGTTAGGCAACCAATCAAAGGAAAAGAGAATTTTTAAAATGTCTTGCCAAGGCTCTGAGTACCAATGTTCGGGCGTAAAAAAAAAAAAACAATTAGAAAGAAAAGAAAACAAAGAAAGAAAAGTGTGAGAAATTGATGAATTGCCTGAATATGTACTTGTGGTGTAAGTCGTGATGGTGGGGGCTTGAGTGATTAGATTCGAGGGGTGCTTTATCACCCAATGCCTTGAACCAACTGGTTCGGGAGTCATTGATCGAAAACTTGCTAAATAGGTACCCACTGTTAATGACGAGCACTTAGAGTCGTGCAAACGAACAAAAAAGGGAAAAGAAAGGAAAGTGTGTTGCCTAGCGTGAAGAATCATAGGTTTTGGTTGGTTTTGCGATTCGTTGCCTGAAGTGTGCTATTTTGGTGATAGACTCGTTTTAGCCTCTGGATGGAGTCGAAAATGTTTGTAAAGGAATGCGGTGGAGGATTGGAATGCAGGATTACCGAGGCACAAGTCGGGTAAGGGCAGGAGTTCAAATATACTAGTTGAGCAACCGATAACTGAGAATGTTTAGCGTGACTAAAAACTCCGACACACTTAGGCTACCGTTGCATTAGATTGTTTTAGGTGCATTTTCTATTTGTTTTTCTCGGGACTAGCAAAATCTAGGTTTGGGGGTGTGATAACTCTAAGAAATTAGAGTTACAAATCACATTTTAGAACAAATTCGATGTTAGTTTCCGTTGTTTAGTCTCGTTTGTGCGTTTCTCATGGTTTGTTTTGGAGTGTGCACGTATATGTTGTTTTATAGGGAAACGAGTGATACGGAGCGAAATCCATGAGGAGGAAGCCGTATAAATGGAGGAGGAATGGACAGACGTGAGGGTGCGGCCGCACCAAGCAGAGATGCGGCCGCACATGAAGAGCAAAGGGAGGACGAGATGAGCAGAATGCAAGGTGCGGCCGCACTAACTGGAGATGCGGCCGCACCAGGAGGATTAGAAGAGGAGCTAAGAGGCAGAACGTGAGGTGCGGCCGCACCAAGTAGAGATGCGGCCGCACCGGTCGAGGTGGAAGACGGACATCACAGTGGCGGAGGTGCGGCCGCACCAAAGGCCTGTGCGGCCGCGCCGGACGATGATCAACTTGAGATATTTTATTTGGTTTCCTTTATTATTTCCTTAGAAGTCCTAGTATAAAAACCTTTGGAGGACTCGGTTTAGGGTTATCTGAGACACCTCTTGACGGCCGGAAACGGAGAATTGAAGATCTTGAGGGAGTTCTTCATGTCTTCCCTTAGTTTCTGCGTTTTCATGATGTTTCCGATGTCGAACTAATTTGCTTTATAGGATTGTGATGAACCGATTCGCGTAGTCGGTTGTCTACGCTCTTTTCAGATTTAATTTATGATGTTTCTGCGTTTTCTTACGTTTCCTTTTGTGCATTGCCTACTTATCGGGTTGATCGCCGGTTTGTTTGATTCCTTATCACTAAGTGAACTCGAGAGAGACTTAGGATTAGAAGAGAGGAAACGTAGCCTGAGTTAAGGCCGAGAGATCGGGTTAATTAGAGAGTATAGAGATATACACTCGTGGGTAACCGATTAGCAATTGGAGTTTAAGGAATCGTAGATACTCATAACACGCTGTAGAGATATAGGTTTATGAGTGTTCGCTGATTCACCGTTACACACTCGAGAGAGGTATAACGACTATTTAGGAATTGCGGTTAGTAAACGCAGAAACCGAATGAATTGAGGAAGAGAGAGTGCGGATAACTGACGAAACGATAGGGGATTCATAGTCCTAGGCTTTTCTTCCATTGACTACTGCTTTACTTTTGTTTTCTGCAATTTTAATTACTTGCATCAACTCATCAAATCAATTAACTGTTTACGGCTAGAATCTGAGACTTGCTGGTAATCGGCAGTAGGTTCTAACTAGTCCTCGTGGGAACGATACTTTTTCTCATCATTATATTACTTGCGCGACCCGTATACTTGCGTGTGCGATTTGGTTCGAACAGTAGACTCGCTGCTGCAAGTGCGACTGGAGTTGACGTCACCGCTGACGCTGTATACTTAGTACAGTGCGCTGTCGACCTGAATACTCGTGGAACGGAATCTGGCTGCTGGCGCTCGGTATGATTGCGACGGGCAGAGGTATCGTTGGATGTGGATGTCGCGGCTTCAAACGAACACCTTGCTGGCGGAGATGCGGGTGAAGGAAGATAGCCGGAACTACGGTTGCTCGTCCCGACAGTAGAGGTGATGGCGGAGGGTTGTCGTCTCGGTTACGGTTGCTCGCCGAAACGAAAGAATTGCTGGTGGAAGGTTGATCTCCGGAGCTACGGTTGCTCACTCCGAAGTTGGAAGGGTGACCTAATAAACCCAGGCCGAGGTATCTACTAAGCTAAGGGTGACGAGCAATGCAAAGCTTGTGTTTGGCTGATTGATCGTGTCAATTTCCTAAGTGTAAACTGCCCCTTTTATACTAGTTTTCACAAAGCTCCACACGTCCTACACGTTCTCGAAAATCCCTTAAAATACGGCTCAACCTTAACCTCTCTCCAGGGATCTCGGGAGTTGTTTTAAAAGATTTTCCCAACTGTCATTTAATGAGTTAATACGTGTTCAGACGAGTCGTAGACTCATCTCGCACTTTGCGCTGCTAAAGGAAACTGTAGACTTAGGCTGTTGTAGACTGAGATTTCCACAAGTCGACGGGCTGTTCATTTAGGCCTGCACTCAATATGGGCCGTAGACTTAGTACAGGCCCAGAATATTTTATGGTGTCAACACCACCCCACCCCACTTCGATTATAAGTGGAAGAAGAGAGACGAACCAACCTTCACCCTTTCTTCCTTTCTCTTTCCATAGTTGGGTTTCTACGCACACAACATAAGCAGATTTTAATGAAATTACTTAAAAAATCACCCAAAAATTGATATACGTATAATTCTGCTCAAAAAAATACATGCAGGGCGTACCTTGTCTTTGCTCTAAATACACGTACCAACAGTCGTATTAATCACAATCCGGTTAAAGACTGTTTTTAACGACGTTAAAAAGCATAAACTCCATGCGTAGAATAACTGAAGGTCTCAAGTCAAAAGATCAGTTACACTCGTCCATAAAGAGGATTGACCAATGATGTTCAATATGTGTTATCCTTTTAAACGGGTCGTATTCATTATCCCTCATCTTATAGTATTCCTAAGTATAACTTAGATATATTATCCCTAGGTGCATCTTGACCTCATTTATATTCAGCAATGATCTAAATGTTCAGGTCCCTTTTGAATATCTATCCGATCACGGACTATTTCATATTAATGTACTCACTAATCTATGGAACTTTATCATTAATAATTTTACGTGTAAAAAAGTAAAATAATAATGACAAATACTTACCTTAATTAATTATTTGTCCTCGCGGTAAAGTGTAGAGTGCACAGTCTGACACCCACGACCAGGCCCGGAACAACTCCAGGACAGAACATCCTTCGAAGGGATAGGAGAGACAGGACCATCGTCGCTCCCACCCCAAACGTTGAACTTCTTGCGGGTTTCCTCGTCCACCAGGTGATAAGCTCCGGAGGTCTCCATCGGTATCCCAGTATACCCGGATTTCGAACAATTTCGCATATTTTCGCCCGACGTGTCCTCGTGTCCCTATTACGATTCTGGAATTGAAAGCGACTCATTTAATGGGACGAGTCGAGATGTGGTATTTCAGGGTTGCTGGACGAAGCCCATGGTCGAGAAGATCGTCATCATCGTCCTTGTCGCGCTCAGGTCGGTTAATTCTTCTAGGTCTTGGGGGATGTTCGGGTGTTTCTTCTTCTCTCGGTGGAGGACTTGCAATTTTTTTCTGGACTATGAATATGTTGTTGTTTAACGTGCTGGAGAGTCGAAATCTCGGTGCTTTGATGAATCATGATCAAAGCTTTGGCATGGGGGAGAGTCTCCAGTATTTTTGTTTGAAGTATTATGGATGTCGACCATCCTGGCGTTTTATGGCCCTTGGTATCTTTTTAATTATTCAAGCATTCTAATGCCGGGAGAACTTAATGAATATACTAGCTTTAAGAATTAGTCAAACATGATTTGTGGTAAATGTGTCTTTATGACTGAAAAGGTTTCCTAATTAATTGGGTATATGTGGTCCTTGATGATTAAGTAATGCTGGGATTGCAGGTTCGACTTTGTCGCTCCAAATTCGTTCTTTGAAGGTTGGTACCTTGATCCTCAGATTTAGATTTTCAAAACAGTTGCGCTTTTGTTTGTGTTTACAATGCTTATAACTGATAATGAATGCCTGTCTTTGTATAGAGAATAAACCGTGGATGGACAAATTAAAAGTGCTGCAAAAGTTGGCCATTAAAGAAAGGTCACCTGCAAGGATTTTTAAGGCAATTGCTAATCCACCTACGACCAGTCTGCAACGTCTAAAGATAAGATGAAGATTCCTTTAACCATATTTTGGACTTTCTTGGCTTCGTATAGTTAGAAAGTGTGATGAAATCGTGTGTGCGGAGTAATTTCACTCTATCCATGGTTGCAGGGACTGACAATAGTGGGTTGCCTACTTTCATTAATATAGGAAACAACTTTGGAACTCCTGCATTAGCTAAAGATAACTTGATAAATCAGTTCTTTGTTTGGATTTCTTGGTTAGTGTGTTATGCTTTAGTTGCTGCTCTTTTGATCACGTTTATCATCATTGTTATGTTATCTTCATTTACAGCTGATTAATAATGGCAAGCGAGTTGTCATGATGGGGGGATGATACTAGGGTGCAGTTATTTCCTCACCATTTTGTCAGATCCTATCCACTCCCCTCGTTCAACGTGAAAGATCTCGACACAATATGATACTTGTTTCAGCGAAGGCATTAATGACTAATTAAATACCAAAATGGTTTTGGTAGATTGCTCAGATATTAGTCTCGGCTGAAATTCATTTTCGTTTTCTTTATAGGTAGATAACGGATGCATCGAGCACTTGCTTCCATCACTGTATGAAGAAGACTGGGATGTGCTCATTGCTCATTTCCTCAGCATGGTAGTGTGAAGTCTCCTCATCATTTTTTATAGTGTCTTTCTGGCTAACTGTACAAATCCAAATAATTCCAGCAGTTTGCTTGATGTTTGAATACGACTTTGAATGATTGTTCTATCTGATTTGATAAAAGTAACGGTATTTTTGAAGGTTGAACTCTCGTAAATAATGGTGGTCTCTTCAATCAGTGGATAACCTCTGTAATGTCAACCCACTACAATTTGGGCTCTACTTTTTCAACGGATACTTGACTACTTTGTTTGTATGCATAGCATTTTTTATTAGTGCATTTCATGCTTCGCGTTGCATGCATAGTATCATGGGGGTGGGAAATACCTGGTCTTTTATGTTCAGTCAGCTGGCGATGCGCTCCATGTTTTTGTTTATGGCCAGCACTCCGAAACTGTTTACGGAAGTTTGGAATTTCCGAAACGTCCGTTTAATCAGGGCGTGAAGTTAAGAGCCGGAATTAACAAGATCTCACTCTTGAGCATCAAAGCGTCTTTAATGCAAGGTTGCTTTTGCTTCAACTAGACTTGCTTTGATAAGGCTTGCTTCGATGAATCTCTTGTTTTGACTGAAGTGTAAGTTAGTCGATGATGAGCAAGCTGACAGCTCTAGTCGATGGTGCGTCGATGGTCCTTGTATCAAGGATCCAGCTTGCCTACACCATCCTCGGCGACTACGGCGGCTCCTCCGACTTTTGAGAAATTTATTGATGAGGGCAAGAAGATTGTCATCCTCCTTGTGGACATGGAGTCCTCGTATCTCACTTGTAGTTTTTTTTTTCTTGGTAGGATCTCCCGTAGTCTTTTTTAGTAAGTTCAAATTAGTTCGTAAGAGAAAAAATTAACATAAGAACACGAAATGCTCCGAACGACAGAACCTGCCTTGGGGTTCACAAGGCCCTTTGCAGACAACGATCAAGATTCACAGAAGTAGGCCCTCATTCTTCTATATGATTGGAGGTCTCTTTAAGAGGAACGGGAGGATACTCAGGCAATTAAAAATTTTAGTAAAAAATAGGATTCGGATATAATTGATTGATTAGGAATTAATTTATCTAATTGGGTTGATTGACCCAATTTGGGTTCTAATAATTGGGCTCATTTGTAAAGAAATTTTGAGAAGATTTCCAAGGCATTATTAATGTCCCAAATTGTGCATTCAAGGTATTCTTGATCGACTTATACCTTAAAATCTCATTCAAAAAAATGTTGGTAATAAACGAGACCTTAAGAAATTTAGGGTCAATCAAACATGTATGATTGTAGCACCCATGCATGCCGTGGTTTATTGTAATTTATTAAAATTGCCTCTGAGGGAGAACGAAGAAGGGCTTCTAACTTTTCTCACGACTCGCTCTTACTTCTAAAATCTATCATGGTCCGATTATAGAATACTTTTGATTCGGATGCTCATGTACTCGTCGAATGAGTCTTTGTTCCATTATAATGTGACTTTGGCACAATACATTGTCGGTAAAAGCTTTAAAAATCGTTATGTTGATGAACGAGTCTAAGGACCTCATTAGAAGTGGTTGGATCACAAAGGTTCCACCATTTGAGCGAATGCTCCATCTTCCATATGCCAGTCGAGATGCTCCATTGGGGATTGATGACTAGTTTACTATGAACATTCCAAAGATCCACTTTGAGGATTTTTCTTGACTTGTTCTAGGAGATAACATCTTTGCTCTTGCGACCGTTTATGTCGGCCCTGATGCTTTACTTTACTCTTTCGATTTTTATGTTTCGCTTTACTTTTGAAGACTTTGATCTTTCAATTTATGTTGTTATTCCTTTTATGATTTATCAGGAAATTCCACAATTTTGTGGGAGATACCATCGACTCCTCAGGGATTTGATGTTGGGTGGATAGAGACGTCTATCTTTGGGAATGACTCAACTAGTAGGCATGTCCGTTGATGGTGTCTCTTCACTTGAACCTCGAGGAAGTTTCACTTCTCAAGTATGTTGCTTCCGGTTTCTTACAACAGGATCTACATTTACCTCAGTGTGAGGCGGTCCTTAAAATCAAAGGGAGTAGTATATGTTAAAACTTCGATTTTGGCTTGAAATGGGTAACAATGGTCAATGTGAAGTGTTTGGGGTAAACAATGAATGCTCAATCTCATCCTGGTATGAGCATCTTTTGTCAAATGATTCTTTTGTCCGGACGTTTATGTAGGAGAACCCTCATAGTGTTTGACGTTCATCTCTCTGGGTATGTGTTTCGGAGTGGGTTTTCCTTCTCCATTTCTCTCCCAAAAGAATTTCTGTAATGTGAAAATTCCGGTAGATGGCTTCGCACTATGATCCTAGATTCCGGCAAATGATCGTAGATTCTGGCAGATGATCGTACATTCCGGCAAATCATTTCTATAATGTGCAAATGATCGTAGATTCCGGAAGATGGCTTCGCACATGAAACCGGCCTTAACAGAGAAAGAGCTTATTGATGAGTTCCTCCAACTCTTGCCACAGGTATACATGCCATACATGATTGGGCAAACAATAACAACGCTCGCCCAGGCGGTAATCAACACCTACAGACTCAATGGGGCTGATTCCTTCCCCTTCTAGAAAGCCAACTTTAAAGCCTAAGCCCAAAGAGCTTATCGTAACTGCCGAACACAATAAAGCAGTCAATGAGAGCAACTCCACCCCCCACCTCATATGCGCCAAGGACATACGTTGTAGCTGCCCTTAGACCCCCAGCCCTTGCAACCACTCGTTTCAAACCCTGTTACTATGGTAGGACAACAGCAGCCAAGGCCTGCACAGACAGAGCGTCCCTGGCATAGACAGGAAGACTCGACTCCTACACCAGACCTACTGGATGTCATATTCGTTCGGTCGAGGGACATGGCTTTATCAAGCCCGTAGAAGCCAAGGCGACAAATCCTTCATCATTTGGATACAGCCCCAAGGCGGTTTGTCAATATCATTCAGGAGCGACGGGGCATGATACCAAAGCTTGCATTGCCTTAAAATTGAAAATTCAAAACCTATTGGATGAGGGAGCCATCACGTTTTCTGCACCATTGGCTACTCCAAAGATCAAGAGCAATCATCTTCCAGAACACGTGAATTACATTGGGGCTAACTTTTTCTCGATCATGGCTGGTCAAGAAGAGGAGATTCACATATATGAATATGAGTACGCGATACCAGGGGACGTCAACGTTCTCAACACCAATCATGGTCGAGGTCGAGGCCGTAGCCGAGGTCGGGATAGAGGTTGTGGGCCCTAGTCTAACATAAATGTTTATTATGCAATATTACCCGGTGGATTTATGCTGGTTCCCCCTCGACGGCCAAGGACGCCGTATGTTTATGTCCTGTTGGGATTAACACAACCCGAGACGTTTCAAACAGAGTCATAACCTTTCATAGAACCAAGGATTCCTGTAGTAATCGGGACTAGTTGCACGCCGCGAAGCCCAGAAGTTGAACTCATTACCCATTCTGGAAGAGTAGTACCCACTCCGGAGGCCCCGCTCCCAGCTAAATCTTCGAAGCCCAAGGTATCCTTGAATGAACAAATCCGCAAGGTGGTTTATACAGTAAAAGGAAGTGACTATGACATAGTTGAACAACTTCGAAAATAGCCCGCACAAATCTCCTTGTTCAGCCTTATCCATTCGTCCAGCAAACATAGGGAGACGTTGGAGAAATTTTTAACCGAGGTGCATGTGCCAAAACATGTCGAAGTTGCCGCGTTGGATGCACGTATGAGCAGTATGTTGGCAAGTAATGTAATCACTTTCTCAAAAGACGACCTACCGGAGCAGGGACCAGATCATAATAACGCTCTCTTCATCACGCTCAAGTGTCGTGATACCACCATCTCCAAAGTTCTCATCGATGGCGGGTCAGGGGTTAACATCATTCCGTTGGCTGTAGCTCAAAATCTCGGTATCAATATGGATAAACTCCCACAGTCTAGTTTGACTATTCGGGCTTTCGATGCTGCAAAACGTCAGGCTCATGGAGAAGTTACATTGAAGATTAAAGTTGGGCCAACCCTCTTCTCTACCCAATTCCAAATTCTTGAGAATGCTGGGTCCATCAACATGCTGCTGGGGCGCCTTTGGATTCATCAGGATGGAGCAGTCCCATCAACAGTCCACCAGATGGTTAGATTCTCCTCAGATGGCAAGCTCGTTATAGTCAGGGGAGAACACGCCATGAAGCTTTGCCATGAAATCGACATGCATAAGTTGGAGAGCGAATCAAGGAAACATCAACAACCCAAACACTAGAGATGGTGAACATGGTCAAACGTGACTATATGTCAGATCCTTTGATGACATGGGGTAACATTAGTGCTGCAAGAGAGTTCCTTAGACATGGATATCAACTGGACCAATGGCTTGGAGTCAGTACACGATCAGTATTCCCACTCCAGCAGGGACTAGCGGGCTCGGGTTCACAGGCAAGGTGCGATGCAAACAGGACGAACACACTAGTAACAAGTTACCCATCCGCTTCGTCCGTTCATCTGTGACGACAATGGAAGGTGAGATCCTCTCTGAGAGGTTAGAAGACGTGAAGATTCGGACCGAGCGGAGAACCGTTAAACACGTCAATGTTATCCAAGTGAATGAAGGGCACGGCCATAGGTGCCGACCTCTCATGCGAGCTCACTTCATACCCTCCAATGCCGCTATTCCTCTGAATCAAATGCCAATGTACATTCGGCAAGTCGAGGTACCACACTTTCATGCTCCAGTGGTGTCAATGTCGCCCAGGACGTCTCTGAGGACTGAAGTACCTCCTCCAAACAAGCGGGTGGATTCTCCTACTACTAGCGCAGAAGTGGAAGGGAAGGACGACAAGAAGACCAAAGCACAAGAGCCAGAGGAAGAAGTTTGTATGATGGAAGCGTCGAACCCGACCGAGCCAGACATGCCTCTCGACGAATGAAACCTTCCATGTTTACATTTATGCACTTAGATAAGTAGAGTCTAGAATAAGTTACCTTGCTACATTCTGGTCGCGGACTAGCAAGAATATCTATATGTGACGCGACCCCTAGGTAGTGTTGGAGCGTTCGTGAGATCGGGCCGCTGATGATCAAGGTGAATTGGAGGAAACAACGAGGGTCCCGCTGAGTCATGATCCCACAACGCTTCCCTTTTGTCCAAAGTGCATGACTTGATATACGTTGTCTCATGAAACAATACTTTAGTTTTAAATAGCTCATATGAATCTATGACTTTGATTTCTTCTCCGTTTCAGGAACGGCGCTTCGGGTATACCCGGGAAAACCTCTGAACAAGATGAAGAAGCAGTAGATGAACCAAAATCCATAGAAGGATATTACGGTTTGGAACAAGGTCTCCAACGACACGAAGAACCAAAGGATATCATACTACAAAAGCCAGTTTCAATTAACATTGGAATTGAAGATGACCCCAAAGTGCTATTCATCGGTGCAGATTTATCCACGGATGAAACCGAGGACATCATCAACCTTCTCATGGAATTCTCTTACGTCTTTGCTTGGTTATACATGGATATGCCAGGATTGGACTCAGAGATTGTGGAACACAAAATCCCTACTGACCCATCAATTCATCCTATAAAGCAAAACCAACGTCGGTACAAGCCTGAATTAGCTCTTGCCATCAAGGAGGAAGCAGATAAGCTGCTCAAGGTCAACCTTATCGAAAAGGCTACCTATCCACAATGGGTTGCTAACATAGTCCTTGTCATCAAGAAGAACGGGAAGGTCCGAATCTGCGACGACTATCATGACCTAAATAAAGCAAGTCCCAAGGACGACTTTCCACACATCGACTTACTGGTGGACAACACCACTGGAATCAACAAATTCTCTTTCATGGATGGATTCTCCGGTTACAATCAGATTCGTATGGCCGAAGAAGACAAAAATAAGACCACCTTCACAACACCTTGGGGCACGTTCTTTTACTGAGTCATGCCTTTCCGACTCAAGAATGCTGGGGCAACCTATCAACGTGCTATGATGGTGTTATTTCACGACATGATGCATCGTGAGACTGAAGTATATGTCGACGACATGATCGCCAAGTCCAAAACAGAAGAGAACCACACAATCATTCTCCGAAAGTTGTTCGAGCGGCTTCGCAAATACAAGCTGTGTCTCAATCCTGCCAAATGCGTATTTGGGGCAACGTCGGGCAAACTCCTCGATTTTGTTGTCGGTAACAAAGGCATCGAGATCGATTCTCACAATATCAAAGCAATTCGTGATATGATAGATCCAAAGTCAGTTAAAATGATCCGTGGCTTCATGGGTCGCGTTAACTACATTAGAAGGTTTATTTCTAACCTAGCCGACACATGCAAATCTCTGTTCAAGAAACTAAGAAACGATGTCAAATTTGAGTGGGATAATGATTGTTCAGTCGCATTTGAGCAAATCAAGACATATTTGACAGAACCACTAATTCTTATCCCGCCAAAGCCGGGACATCCCCTCACGCTCTATCTCACGGTCAGAGAAGAATCATTTGGAGCCATGCTTGCCCAACAGCTACCGGGCACCAAGGAGCATGCGATCTACTACCTCAGCAAGAAGTTCATAGATTGCGAGTCTCGGTACACAACTTCCGAACGTACCTGTTGTGCACTCATTTGGGCCCTCGACCGACTCTGACAGTATACTCTACACTTTGAGATCCTGTTGGTTTTCGAGAACGACCCACTCAAGTATCTCTTCGACAAGCCAACACTAATGGGAAGAGTCTCTAAGTGACAATTACAACTCGCTAAATTTGACATCTGATTTCATTCCACGAAGTCAGTTAAGGAGAAAACAATTGCTGATCACATCGCTGAATATCTAGGAACAGATGATTCACCTTTGAAAATCAAACTACCAGATGAGAATATCCTACTCATGGAATAAGAACCAAGATGTATGATGTACTTTGATGGTGCAGTCAATTCCTCAGGATCAGGAATAGGAGTCGTGGTAATATCCCCAGATTGACAATATTACCCAACAGATGCCAAAGCCACGTTTCCATGTACGAACAACATCACCGAGTATGAAGCATGCATCCTTGGCCTACTTCGTGCACTTGACATGCAAGTTAAGCTACTTGACGTTCACGGAAATTCGACGTTCATTATCTCCCAAATAAATGGAGCATGGCGCACTCGAGATCCAACGTTTATCCCATATCAAGACTATCTACAAATGGTAGTCCGACAGTTCACCGACATAGAGTTCAACTATCTCCCACGAACTGATAACCGATTTGTTGATGCACTTGTGGTACTTGCATCAATGATTTCATTAGCTGGAGAAATGGACATCGAGCCTCTTCGCATCAACATGTGAATGACCCAAGCTACATGCACATTGAGCAGGGCCAACCTAAAGGATCTCCATCTTGGTTTGCAAACATCAAAACTTACTTACAATCAGACGAATTTCCCCAAGTAGCACAGGGAAAGAACGCAAGTTCATCTGAAGGATTACAAGAAGCTACTTTCTTGATGGTGACACCTTATACAAGAAATCATTCACGACAACCCTCGTGCGGTGTGGCACCGAGCAAGAAGCTCAAGCCCTTATTATTGAAATACATGAAGGTGTTTGCGGACCACTCATGAACAGATACGTTCTCGCCTAGAAAATAATGTGTCAACGCTATTATTGGCTCACAATGGAGGCCGATTGCATCAAATAATGTGTCAAGGCTATTATTGGCTCACAATGGAGGCCGATTGCATCCAACGCCTGTAAAACATCGATACGAGTCCGACCCGACTCCCGTTAATCAAAAGCAAACATTTTTTGGACAACCGCCACCTTTTTCACATGTTAGAATGTAAGAGTTAGTACATAGGAATTCACGAACTCACTCTGGTTTTTCCGACTTAAACCAAGCTTTCAAAAATTAAGTCGGAGGCGACTCCGTATAGTCCATCTTGGTTAAACAACAACAATTATTTACGGAGCCATTTTGGATGGGTAACGGCGACACGAGCCGCTCTCCTGGTCTTCCATAAAATTCACGAACGAGGCCTTAGTGCAGCCTTTTGCCCGTCGCCTTGAAGAAATTTGAGACAATTGGCAAAATGTCTTGCAGGCCCATTCGAGGGCCCAACCCAATTCCCTTCCACAGCATCTGACGCTCGAGTTGCGACGCCGACCGTATTGGGCCTTGGGAGAGTGGGCCCGAATCCTCGGGTCATCCGAACCGCCACACACGTGCTAGGCCGGAAGGTGTGCGTACAGGTGGCAAGGGACTTTGAATTTCCCCAAACCTACCTTGGTTTCTCCGGGGCGTTTTGTAGACGACGATCATGATTCAGAGAAGGGGACCCCAATTCTTTTATGTGAGTGGAGGTCTCTTTAACTTGGAATGGGAGTATTTTCAGGCAATTATTAATTTTTGTAAAAAGTAGGATTTGAATATAATTGGGTTAATTGTCCC
Organism: Melastoma dodecandrum; assembly: GCA_029817715.1. Taxonomy (NCBI): domain Eukaryota; kingdom Viridiplantae; phylum Streptophyta; class Magnoliopsida; order Myrtales; family Melastomataceae; genus Melastoma; species Melastoma dodecandrum. The sequence continues at coordinate 255,917 of JARUPY010000567.1, forward strand.
AATTTAAGGTATTACAATTATTTCAAGAGAGGTCCTCCATTGGAGAAGCAAAGACACGTTTGATTAATTGGATTAAGTAGCCGGCTCTATTGGTGTCGCGGGTGATTCCCCTTCAAGATCCATTTTAAACAGAAAGACTCGGATAAACCTTTGAAGATGATTCTTTGAATTTAAAAAATATCGGAGTCGCCATTAACCTATTTTAAGTTCAATTTAAAAAGAACTGTATTTGGTTCGAAAGTTTGGGATTACTGAATCGTATGCACATCACAAAGAAATGAAAGGCGTTAATCTTGTGTTTTGAAGTTTAATGGAGCTCAACTTTAGAAAGAAAAACCACACAGCTTTTAAAAAATGATCCCAAGCCCGTTGACTAAAAGAAGTCTATATGAACCTGTTTTTATGATTTTTTGTGAAAAATTATTTGGGGAAAAGTGCATATTATAACGGATTCGTTACAACCCTTAACAATTTCTAAGTCGATTTGAATTTGAGAGAGAACAAGGTGTGGGACGAGCTGAGTTTGTATCATTTCTTTTACTCCTTAAAGCAAAACACTCACGTGACGTTTGTACCTCAAGTTGCTGTTTCAAATTAGGTGTAACCCTGCGAGCCACTAATGTCAAGCATTAATGAGTGCAAAGCCGTCTTCAAAGGTTCTGGATCGTTGAGATAAAAAAACACTAGAAAATATCATTTGATTCTTGGGCCGAGAGCATTGGGCATGGTACTTGCCTTGGTTGTTGATAACTCTATGAAAGTAGAGTTATGTCATACTTTCACCGATGCTATATGTGGTTAGTCATGCAAGTTTTGATAGTGTTTTCGTAGGTTAAGTTCATTTTTTATTTAGTTTAGTTTTGGAGTAGTAATTGTGGTTTTCGTATATTTCGAGACTATTTAGAGATAAATAAGTGTTTTAGTTAAAGCCTCTTGGTTTTGTCTTGATTTGGTGTAGGAGAATCAAAGGAAACTTGAAGTTTGGACGAAAATGTAGAATGATGGGCGATCAATGACAGAGAGCTTAAGGACGCGACCTTGGGGATTCTATGAAGGCAACAATGCGTCCGTCTGCTAGAAGGACATCACCTTCGGCAATCTGTGCAAATCTGTGTCTAACCACTTCAACCTTTCTCCAAAGTTCGTTATAAAATAATTACTTGATTTAGTCATTTTAGGTTATTTTATTTTATTTAGTTTATTTTATCATTTTAGATCTCATTAGATTTGAGGAATATTAGGAAATCTTTTTAGGGGAAACTAGAGGGAGATGGTTCTTTTGGGAAGGAATATTTGAGGAATATTTTTTTCTATGTGTAATCCTAGAGAGAGACGGATCTTTTGGGGAGAGATATCCGACCAGGAGACGGAGAAAGAGGTGACAACTAGGGCTCAAGCGGAAGAGAGGGAGGGCGTTCAATGGAACCTAGCAATTTTATTTAATGAGTGAATTCGTTTCTTCATGTTATTCGAATTCGTGTGGTTATTTATCCATATCTTGATCTTAATGTGATTAATTGCTTGATCACTAATTAATTTGATATGGAGACCTAATCGGGCTTGAAAAAGTTGTTTAGGTTAAGCCGTGGATTGGATAGCCTAAATTAGTGTCACGTTGGAAAACGGAGCTAATCTGTGAGAATGATACGAATATATCGGATCACCTTAGGTAGCCATTTAGGGTTGACACATAATTCGTTCCCACTACTTGGAATAGACTGATTAACCAGATACAGGGAATACATAAGGAGATAATCAAACCCTAGGTTAATAACTTAAGAAATCGATAAATGGAGAAGGGAAGAAACGAGTAATTCGTTAGGGGAAGTTGATAGTAGTGGGTTATTTTCATTTGATTGAATTATCATTTTATCTTGCGTTTATTTTTTATTTCATTTTCATACTATTTATGTTGACCTGACTTTTCTATAGTTAAATATGCGACCGTTAGGAATTTTTCTTCATTAATTCTCTGTGAGAACAATCTCTACTCGCCCAATCCACAAGTTAGTTAAGTTCGTCAGAGTTTTTAAATTTGGTCGAAGAAACGAATAATTTAAAAAATATATCAATACCACGAAGAAATTGTTCGAAGAAGCGAATAAGATTTTTAAAGTGAATGTTTTGATAATAATTTAAACGAACTAATGATTTTTAATGCAAAACATACTATGCGCAATCACGGATACAAAGTAATAATAATGATAGTGATAAACATCAGGCGACGGATGCACATTAGAATTAAAATTTGATAACACGTTTAAATAAAATTACCAAAGGACTAGATTGTAATAATAATAGTAATAATAATAATAATAATAATAATAATAATAATAATAATAATAATAATAATAATAATAATAATAATAATAATAATAATAATAATAATAATAATAATAATAATAGTGAAAATAGAACCAAATGCAGTAAATCGCTTCAAAATTTAAAAAACGTGGGAGGGGGCGAAAGAATTTTACCTCGAGTAGCTAGGCAAGGATCGCCAAGGTCATTGTGGAGCTTGTTTCCCGAGATCTCGTGTACAGAGGAGGTGGCGTCGGGGAGAGGAGTTAATACAGCCAAGGGGTTCCTCATCGGCTGGGAGTCTCATCAGTGTGGCAGTTTCCAGAGGAGTTTGAGAGAATTGCTGCTCGTCAGCGTTCTTGGAGCGACCGATGGAAGCTTCGTCAGGTTTAAAACCAGATGTCAGAATAAGAACAGCTGAACGCATTGTTCCTTTAGACGAGAGTTTGCAGCCGCAAGGAAAGGAGGGAGTCGGTGTCCATGAGAAGGCTGTCGTGGGTTATGGCGTGAGTGGGCCTTGAACCTAAGAAGACCCTGTTATCTTCCTTCATCAATTTTGGTTATGGAGACAGGGGATTGAGCAGCCGTTTCAAGAGCCGAATCGGCGCAGACCGCTATGACCACCCTGGGATGGATCTAGGAGGCTACGGTGATTTCGAGGCAGGGCGTTACGAAGATTGGCTGATTTGAGTGAACTCGATGGCCGCCGATGAAACCTACCGGAGCATCACCACTGAAATCCCGTGTCCGGGAAACCCGTGAATTCGGATATGTAACTGCCGAGATTTATCAACCGTTCAGACATGTCTGTAAGCTCTTCAAATATATGCGAGTGTTTTTGTACATGTCGTTGTACTATTCAGCCATATGCATCTTCTTCCATACTGATCGATAAATTGATAATACTTGTACTACCGTTTTTTTGTTCATGTCATCTCGCTACTCATATATGTTGTACAATTTTTTCTACATATTATTTCATTATTAATTTATGTGCATTTACTATTTTCACATGTCAGGTCATTGTTAATACGTGTACATCTTAAATTCATACGTATCAATTAATTGTTCTTACATTTGTTCACTATGGAACATATATTTTTAAAAAGGCTCGGCTTTTAAGCACAACATATAATTAGTGGTTCATGGGGAAGCGTAACGGTTGGTTTTACATGTTCCTTATGAATTCCAACACATTGTCATTGTTAATGAAATACATGGTCGATCTCGCATACTTGTGAAGCCTTGGTCACATTTTCTGTTCATGCTTTATATCATTCAACATACATGCGATAGTTCTAAAAAGAGATATCATCCCTCGAGAGTTTAGGTCAGAGAAAAGCGATTTCCTCCAACTCAGAAATAGAGCATTGATCGACTTCCTCAATCTGGTATGTGAAGAAGATGCGATAGGTAATGTTGCCATGGCACCCATCCCAGTAAGCAAACTTTATTAGGAACTTCACTCCCTCATAAGTTAGACCACAATTGATACAAGGACGGTTGTCGCTTCGTCCGCATCCGTCGCTTCGCCCGCATTGCAACCAACATCGCTTGCTGGAGACCTCAATCTGCTGGTCATCGAGTAAGTGAGGCAAAAGGAGCACCGAGCGACACGACTATCAGGCGACGAAGGGCAACCATGCGACGAGCAGCTCAAAGGATGGTTACGATCTGACGGCTCAAGTCTGACAACTTGCACACCATGAGCCGCGTCTCTTCCACTACCCTGCTCCATTATCATTTCAGATCTTATCGGGAGGAAATAATATATTTTCTTTCCTCATTTTCTGATCCTCTCCTTTATTTTATTCCCCTTATCTTTTATGTCGTTTCCTTTATTGTCTTTCCATGGGGCAGCCTATATATGACCTTGCATTGTAAGAGTTGAGGAATGAGATTATTCAGACTTTTAAACCCAGATTAGACTTTTCTCTTTCCATTCGAAGGAGTGAATCATCTTTCAACCTCGTTCTTCAATTGGTAGATTCCAAGTACATATTGAGTAGAGTGTATCAACCGGTGGTGGTGTGCCTTTATCCTCCGTGTTTTTCCTCGTCCTCGTTCTTATTCACGGTGGTGTATCTATATCCGTCTGACAGGCGAGTTCTATCCGAGTCTTCTTTCACGGTGGTGTATCTGTATCTGTGGAGGTTGATCTCAACCTATTCCTTCATACCATCTATTCAGCCATCCCGCTTCATCTTCTACCCTTCCAAGCATTCCCACGTTACTCCATTCGGCATCCTTAGTGACGTCCCCATCGTTTTGGTATTGTTATAATCTATTCCTTGCCAACCCCCGCATCATCTTGGCATCAGATCGCAAGGTTGTTACCGTGTGCACAAGGTTACTGTACAATCCACGATTGTCAATGGCTGGAAGAATCAGACGCGGTATGACTCTTGACGAAGCACGTGTTGCTCGGCTTGACTAGCAAATCACTGATCTTCAGCAATAACTTCAATCCTTCCGAAACCACAATGGATCGCTTTCCCGCAGTCGATTAAACAGCGACGAAGAAGAGAATCCATTGCGTGATGTTTCTCAACGAGATTCGTCACTAGAAAATCGGCGACTGGAAAGGAGATTCCAAACGATTAGTGTCGAGATTCCGGAGTTTGAGGGAAACCTTGACCCTGAGGAATTCATCGATTGGATGCATACAGTCGGACGCATCTTCGATTACGAGGAGGTGCCCGAGGATCGAAAAGTTAAGATAACAGCGTTACGGTTGAAAAGGTACGCCAGCGTATGGTGGGAGAACACCAATTATCAATGCTGCAGAAAAGGACGTGATAAGATCCGGACGTGGTCAAAATTGAAAAAGGCTATGACTAAGAGATTTTTGCCTAAGCACTATCAGCGAGATCTTTATCTCAAGTTGCAGTCGCTTCAACAATTCTCAACGGTGTCGGAGTATACGAGGGAGTTTGAAAGACTCTTGTTGTAGTTTAAGCCGCAGATTGCGGATGCTGTAGAGGTCCAACAATATTGGTCGTTTGACGATGTTCGAGCGCTTGCCCATAAGGTTGAGCAGCAGCAAGCAAGGAAGTCAAGTACCCGTCCATTTGTGAAGGCTCCACCTTTCAACAAGGGGAGTAGCTCCCAAGGAAAGCCACCGTCGATGATGTCAAGGAAAACTCCACCATCGACTACTAGGCCTGAAGCTAAGACGAGCGAGTGAGATCATGTTGTCTCAAATGCCAAGGGACATGACACATGGCGTCGGAGTGTCCCTCAAGGAGAATGTAGTCATCAAGGAGTTGTCTGATGGAGAAGAGGAGTTTGATGAGAACGTCAATCCTATTTGGGATCAAGTGGAAACTGAGGAGTATCCGGACGAAGGAGAGTTGCTAGTCACTCGTAAGCCCGTGAACGCAACACCAGTTCGCGAGGAACACCAACGTGAGTGCATCTTTCATACCAGGTGTACCGTTAAAGAGAAAGTTTGTTTGGTGATTGTAGACAGCGGAAGTTACCCCAACACGGTCTCTAGAACCGTGATAGACTAGCTCAAGTTGCCCGTAACACCACATCCTCATCCATATAACCTGAAATGGCTTAGCAAGGACAGTGATGTTCGTGTGACGCAAGAAACGCGAGTCCCTTTCTCGATTGGAAAAAGCTACAGGGATGAAGTTATCTGCGATGTGATTCCGATGAATGCGTGCCATTTGCTCCTAGGAAGACCATGGCAATTCGATAGACGTGCACAGTATGATGGGTATTGTAATACCTATTCCATTAACGTCGACGAAACGAAGATCACTTTGATGCCAGTAACCGCCCAGCCAGGCGAAGCACCTATCAACCAGTCGCCCGCTCAAGTGATCAAGTGAATGGAGTTGATTCGGGCGATGCGTGAAAGCAAAGATGTTTCCTTTTTGGTTCTGGTCGAAGCAACCCAGGATCAGTCGTTGGAACATCCACGTGCGAAAGCATTAATTAAAGAGTTTAAGGATGTGTTCCTGGAGGAGTTACCGGTTGAACTACCACCCTTGCGAAGTATCCAACACCAGATTGATTTGGTTCCAGGACCCTCCTTACTCAACCGACCAGCTTATTGATGCAACCCCGAGGAAGCGAAAGAACTTCAAATGCAGGTCGATGAGTTACTGGAGAAAGGCTTAGTACTAGAGAGATTGAACCCTTGTTCAGTTCCAGCTATATTGGTACAAAAGAAGGATGGCACATGGAGAATGTGTGTGGACAGTCGAGCGATCAACAAGATAACGGTGAAGTATCGTTTTCCTATTCCTCGACTAAATGACATGCTAGATGAGTCGCATGGAGCGTAGGTGTTTTCAAAAGTAGACTTGCGAAGTGGCTACCACCAGATCTGAATGAAGGAAGGTGACAAGTGGAAGACGGCCTTCAAAACCAAGTATGGGCTTTACGAATGGTTAGTGATACCCTTTTGTTTGTCGAACCCGCATAGCACGTTCATGCGACTAATGATCCATGTCTTGCAACCATTCATGGGGAAGTTCCTGGTTATCTACTTCGATGACATTCTCATCTACAGCTGCAGTCGTGACGAGTATGTTGAGCACCTTCGCACAGTGTTTCTCACACTCCGCGACGGGAAGCTATACGGAAATCTCAAGATGTGTGAGTTCTTCCAACCCAGTATAATATTTCTTGGTTTTGTAGTGTCAACCGAAGGAATCAAGGTTGATGAAAGCAAGATCGAAGCAATCAGGGAGTGGCCAGTGCCAAGGAGTTTCCACAACGTTCATAGCTTCCATGGCTTAGCATCGTTTTACAGGAGATTCATTCGAGGTTTTAACTCGATCGCAGCCCCTCTCACTGAGTGTCTAAAAGGAGAGAAGTTTGAGTGGACTTCAGCCGCACAAGCTAGTTTTGGGCGACTGAAAGAGTGCCTAGGCAAAGCACCCGTTCTTGCCTTACCTAACTTTGCAAGGATGTTCGAAGTCGAATGCGACGTATTCGGAGTTGGATTAGGAGGAGTGTTGATGCAGGAAGGGAGAGCTATCGCTTACTTCAACGAAAAGCTCAATGGTGCGAAACTCAACTACTTGACGTACGACAAGGAGTTCCTAGCTATCGTCCGAGTTTTGGAGACGTGGAGCCACTACCTGCTGCCTAGAGAGTTCGTGCTACACACCGATCATGAAGCTCTCAACTACATCAATGGTCATCACAAACTCAACTGGTGACATGCCAAATCGGTAAAGTTCCTTCAATCTTTCACTTTCGTACTCAAGCATAAACCAGGAGCGAAGAATGTAGTAGCCGATGCCCTTTCAGGGATGATGGTTCTACTGTCCGTAATGGAGACCGAGGTCATTGGTTTTGCGTACCTGAAGGATTTATATAAGGGCGACGAAGATTTTGGAGGAGTCTCCGCCCAATGCGGCACTCAGGTGATTGATTGATTCCACCAAGTGAATGGATTTCTCTTTCGCGACTCTAAGTTGTGCATTCCCAGGAGTTCGACGTGAGAACTACTCATTCGAGAAGTCCGTGGAGGAGGAATCGCCGGACATTTTGGCATCGACAAGACATTATCGATGCTTCAGGAGAAGTTCTATTGGTCTCAAATGGATAAGCAAGTGAGGAGTCTTATCTCGAGGTGTGCAATCTGCCACCAGGCGAAGAGCCGAGTCCAACCCCAAGGATTGTATACCTCACTTCTAGTTCCTGAGCGACCATTGGAACATGTGAGTATGGATTTTGTGTTGGGACCGCCCAGGACGCAGCCGAGGAAGGATTCGATCATGGTTGCTGTCGATAGATTCTCGAAGATCGCACATTTCATTCTATGCCAGAAGTTAGACAATGCAACCAACGTAGCGGATTTATATTTTCGAGAAGTGCTGAGGTTGTATGGAGTACCCAAGTCGATCGAATCAGATCGTGATGTGAAGTTCCTATGCTACTTTTGGAAGACGTTGTGGCACAAGTTGGGAACTAAGCTCGTCTTCAGCACGGCGTATCATTCGCAGACCGACGGACATACAGAGGTTGTTAATCGTACCGTTGGTGCAATTCTTCAAACCTTGATCTCGAAGAATCAGAAGGATTGGGATGTGAAGCTTGCTCATGCTGAGTTCGCTTACAATAGAGACCCGAGGTCAACAACCAAGTCCTCACCCTTTGAGGTAGTCTATGGCCTCAATCCTATGATTCCTGTCGAACTAATGCCTTTACCAAGTGTGAAGACAGTCAGCCGAGATACCGAAGAGCGCTCTAAGTAGATGAGATTGCTCCATGAGAAGATTTGTGCTCACATCGAGAAAGCTAATCTTCGATATCAGGAGAGCGAAAGTTTTTCAGCCAAGAGACTTTGTGTGGGTTCATCTGAGGAATGAATGATTCCTCGCAAAGAGGAAGAACAAGTTGATACCTCGAGCAGAAGGACCTTTCAAGATCATCGAGCGCATCAATGACAATGCCTAGAAGGTTCATCTCCCATGAGAGCATGGAGTCTCTGCCAGTTTCAATGTGAAGGACCTCATTCCGTTCAAAGACGATGATCCAACTAGTTTGAGGACAAACTCTCTTCAACAAGGGGAGGATGATACAAGGACAGTTGTTGTTTCCCCCGCATTCGTCGCTTCACCCGCATCGCAACCGACATTGCTTGCTGGAGACCTCAATCTACTGGTCATCGAGTCAGCAAGGCGAGAGGAGCACCAAGCGACACGACTCTCAAGCGACGAAGGGCAACCATGCGACGAGCAGCCGAAAGGACGGTCACGATTTGACTGCTCAGGTCCGACAACTTGCACCCCAAGAGTCGCGCCTGCTCCACGACCCTGCTCCATTATCATTTTAGATCTTGTCAGGAAGAATTAATATATTAATTTTCCTCATTTTCTGATCATATCGTTTATTTTATTTCCCTTATCTTTTATGTCGTTTCCTTTATGTCTTTCCATGGGCAGCCTATATAAGCCCTTGCATTATAAGAATTGAGGAATCAGATTATTCAGACTTTTAAACCCAGATTAGACTTTTGTCGTTCTATCCGAAGTAGTGGATTCTGTTAGAAAGCTTTTGATGATGAGCCTGACCTTCTGTGTTACAGAAGTCAAACATTCTATCTACAAAAGCTACTCATGTTGAGGTCCTTCTATAAGAAATATTTATGTGATTAATTGATTGTTTAATCATTAGTTAATCAAAAAATGATTAAGATTTAATTAAGATGTTATCTGATCAAATCAAATAGATTTCGTCTTCAAATAAATCCATTAGAGATAATGTTTCTTATAGAAGGGAACATAATCTTCTATATATGGAAAGGTTCTACAAAATGGTCTACAGGCTTTTGTGATCTTAAACGATCACCAATGACCATTATTTGAAAATGCTAATCACAACCATCTGTCTAGATACATTCGTCTTTGTGTTGTGTACAGAATGGAATCGATCCTTACCTTTATGAAAGATGATCTTCGATTATCTTCATATAAAAAAGGTTACGGATCAGAACCCTCTGTAGTACAGAATTCTGGGAAGTATATCATAATCTTATCCTAATTGATTTGAACGATTTCCTTATTGAATACAAGTACTTGTGTATTATTATCTAACTATTCGTTTCTTTGTTTTACAGATTGCCGCTTTTATATTCCATTTACATTTTTGTTTTTTGTGTATAAATAGCCACGCTCTCTCATAATAAAAAAAAATATCATCAATTCCCTTTGAGCGTGTGCTTGAGCAATCATTCTTTCAATTCGTTTGAGTTAGTCACACGAGGATCACTAGCTGCGGAAAGCCGTATCGTTGGTGAAACTTTTTGGGAGAGTGACTCGGGGGCCACGAGGGATTGCGCATTGGTTACTATTTCGACCTCTGTAGTACATAATCTTATGGTCTGTGCTTTGATTTTCAGTCACTTTTGCTACAGCACTTTATGTCTGTTCTGTAGAAGGTCGACTTTCTTGGTACATAATCTTTTAGATCTGTGCTTTATGACCAAGTCATTTCTTATACAGAACCTTCTGGTCAGTAGTGGATTGACGTCTTTGATACAGAACCTTACGGTCTGTGCTATATCTTCTGTGAAACAGAATCCTTAGATCTGTGATACAGAAGGTTGACGCTTTTGGTACAGGATCTCTTGATCTTAGCCATAAAAGGTTAACACTTCGATACATAATCTTTTGGTCTATATTGTGTTTCAACTACTTCGATAAAGAACCTTCTGGTCAGTATTGTGTCGGAGTTACTACGGTACAGAATCTTGTGGTCTGTATGGTGTTTCAACTACTTCGATACAGAACCTTCTGGTCTGTATTGTGTCTGAGTTACTATGGTACAGAACCTTCTAGTCTGTGTTTCGTAACAAGTTCATACGGTACAGAATCTTCTGATCTGTACTCTGTCACTCAGATTTCTGCGGTACTGAACGTTCGTGGTCTGTTCTATTAACGATTAATTGTGTATTCTTGTTACGATACATTTGAGTGAATCCATCCAAAATCTGGGTGAAGGGTGGACGTAAGCGATTTGTTGAACCACTATAAAAAGCCTTGTGTCCACCAGACAAATTACGATCATATTCGAAAATTCTGTCCTACAGAAACCTATTTACGGTTCTGTTTTACAGAAGCTTCCTTCCGTTGCAGGGTTTGTGAAAAAGAGTTAAAAATCCTAATTTGGATCATAACACTAATTCACCTCCTCCCTTAGTGTAACAATTGGTATCAAATCGGGTTTCAACAGAGGCTTAACAGCTTGTTGTAGATCCCTGAGAAGCTCTTACTAGCTACACGCTCTTCTCCATAGAAACTTTAAGTTCTGTGATTGCTACTATTCTGTTGAAGCTTATGCTCTATCAGAATCAAGTTGTTGTTCCACAGAAGCTTTAAGCTCTGTGAAAATTGATTTGCCTATATTCTGTAGAAGCTTACGCTCTAACAGAATCGAGTTGCTGTGTGAAAATTGATTTGCCTATATTCTGTAGAAGCTTACGCTCTAACAGAATCGAGTTGTTGTTCCACAGAAGCGTTAAGCTCTGTGAAAAATAATTTGTCTCTTTTCTGTAGAAACTTACGTACTGTCAGAATCTATTCAACAGATGCGCACGCTCTGTGAATATCACGGTTGGCATTTTGTTTCTGTTCCGCAGAAGCTTGCTGCTCTGCGAGAAGTCAACAACATCTACGTGAAAGCAAATTCTCAGTTCTGTCATATTGACACTCGTGCTCTGGTTAACAGAAGCCTGATTGTTGGCTTGACAGCTGATTTCCATCCAACAGAAACTTGCTTCCTTGTTGAGATTGTATACTTTATTCGTCAACGTTCTGCTTTATAGAAGCGTAACACTTTATAAGAACTGAACAAATGGCCAACACATACAATGTACCAAAACCACATGTTGGGAATCCTCCCATTTTTTATGGTAAGAATTTTGCCTATTGGAAAATTCGAATGAGTGCATTCATAGATGCTATTGACGATGACTTATGGTCCTATATAGAAGGTGGTCCACCTTCTATACCAAAGAACCAACGAAACGATTGAGATGGTCATTCCACAAGGGAATACCTCAAGATCAAACGACTCACTAAAACGGCAAAGTATCTAATGTTCAGTACTATGTCGGAAGGTGAATTTGTTAAATTTTCGACTTGCACTTCGGGCAAGGAAATATGGGATAAGCTTGTCACCATGTACATTGGGACAGACCAGATAAGAGAAACTAAGATGAATTTCTTAATTCATCAATACGAAAACTTTACTATGAAGGCTGGTGAATCTATGGAACAGATGTTCCAGAGACTCAACCTTCTAGTTGATGCCTTAAAACATTTAGGCAAACTTTATACAAATTCTAAGCTAGTTCGAAAGGTTCTGCGTACTTTACCCAAATCTTGGGAAGCCAAGAAAACGGCTATAGAGGAAGCTAAAGATCTTTCTGTTCTACGACTATATCAGTTGATGAGCTCCTTAAAATCATATGAGATGGAAAGATCCTCTCAGCCTGATACAAAGAGAGCAATAGCTTTCAGAGCATCAGAAGAACCAACAAAAGGTTTTGATGATGAAGCATAAGCTGATTCGGATGATGAACTCGCTATGATAGCTAAACGTCTTCTGCGGTTTGCCTTCAAGAAACACTTCAATAAGAGAAGCCAAAATCAGATGAACCCTAAGTTGGTCACATGTTTTGAATGCAAAAAGAAAGGGCATTACAAAACAGAATGTCATTTACTTAAAGAAAAGGAGAAACCTTATCCTAAGTATAAGTCCAAGAAAGCAACGGCTGCTTGGGTAGATCTTGATGATTCTGATGATGAGGAAGCACTTATGTGCCTCACAGCTCACACAGAAACTCAAAATGAACTTCATACCTGCTTTCAAACAGAAGCTGTTGAAAGTGAATGGTATCTGGATAGTGGTTGCTCTAGGCACATGATCGGAGATCCATCCAAATTCTCTCAACTGACTCTACAAATTGGAGGGTCGATTAAATTTGGTGACAATAGCAAAGGCTTTGTCATCAGCATAGGTACCATTGGAAGTCCGGACACCATGGTCATAGATGAGGTTCGGTTAGTCACAGAACTCAAACATAATTTGTTGAGCATTAGCCAGCTCCGTGACAAAGGTTATACAATGAGTTTTGATCAAGATAAGTGTTCCGGTATCCTAAACAATGAAGTTCACTTCGTTGGGACTCGAAAGAGGAACATCTATACCTTGACTCAGAAAAGCTTCTGTACAACAGAAAATTACCTTCTGACAGTCAAAGATGAGATCCATCTATGGCATAGAATGTTGGGACACTCCAACTTCAAATTGTTATCCAAGCTTGTGAGAAAAGGGTTGGTTAATGGTTTACCCAAGATTCGATTCGAATATGACAGCTTCTGTGAAGCATGTTCACTTAGAAAACAAACTAAATCTTCGTTCAAAGCCAAGAATGAAGTTTCTACTTCTCAACCTCTTGAACTTCTACAAATGGATCTATTCGGACCTACTAGAGTTCAGAGTGTCGGCGGTAGAAGGTATTGTCTAGTTGTAGTAGATGACTACTCTAGATTCACGTGGGTTAAATTTCTAACTCACAAAAGCAATGCTTTTGAAACTTTCATTAAGCTAGCTAAGAAACTACATAATGAAACTGAATCTTCCGTAAAAGCTATTAGAGCGGATCATGGTATTGAGTATGAAAACCATGACTTCGCTACTCCTCAATAGAATGGAGTTGCTGAAAGGAAAAATTGAACGCTTATAGACATGGCTAGAACCATGATATGTGAGAGCAATGCTCCACAGAACCTATGGGCAGAAGCTGTTAATACAGCCTGCTACATATCAAATAGGGTTCTACTAGGACCCATACTTGAGAAAACTCCCTACCAACTATACAGGGGGAGGAAACCGAACATTTCATCGTTTCATATCTTCGGGAGTCCATGTTTCATCTTGAGAACCTCTATGGACAATCTAGGAAAATTCGAAGCTAAGACGGATGAGGGTATCTTTCTTGGATACTCTTTCTCTGGCAAAGCATATAGAGTCCTAAACAAAAGGACATCTACTATAGAGGAATCCATTAATGTAAAAATTAATGACGCACCTCACATTGATGCTACAAGATATGTAATATCACTAGAACCTACAGAAAGTTCTGTAGAACCTTCATCTTCTACAAAAGTTGTAGATGAACCCTCTGTTCATGAATCGAAAAGTGATTCTGAACATAGACATGATCATTTTGAAGAATCTTCTCAGAATCATCGACAAAATGATTTTAGAGCACCTGCATTATATCAAAAACGATAGACCAAGTCATAGGAGACATCAATAGAGACATATAGACTAGACGTTCTGTTGAGGCCTACAACGAACACTCTGCTTTTCTTTCACAGAAGGAACCAGAGAGTATTGATGAAGTTCTAGATAATCCAGATTGGATACTTGCTATGCAAGATGAGCTTAATTCGAAAGGAACAAACAGTGGTCACTTGTTCCTAAACCTGATAACCGTTCCATTATTGGAACTAAATTCAGGAATAAACTCAATGAGTCCGGTGTTATTGTGAGAAACAAAGCACGACTCGTTGCGAAAGGGTACTCTCAGGAAGAGGGTATCGACTTTGATGAAACGTTTGCTCCTGTAGCTCGTCTAGAGGCAATAAGACTTTTATTAGCCTATGCTTGCTACAACAACTTTAAGTTGTATCAAATGGACGTAAAAAGTGCATTCCTCAATGGAGAAATCAAAGAAGAGGTATACGTAAGTCAACCTCCTGGTTTTAAGGATCTACAACACAGAAACTACGTTTATAAACTTTCCAAGGCTCTATATGGCCTCAAACAGGCACCTAGAGTATGGTATGAAAGGCTTAGCTCCTTCCTTGTTGAGAAGGGCTACAAAAGAGGAAGAGTAGATACCACTCTCTTTCTCAAACACAGAAGCAATCATCTCATTGTTGTCCAGATCTATGTCGATGACATTATCTTTGGATCAACTGATGAAACGCTCTGTAACGAATTCTCCAAGCTCATGACAAGTCAGTTTGAGATGAGCATGATGGGGGAACTCACGTTCTTCCTTGGTTTACAAATTCAGCAGACTGCAGAAGGTACATTCTTACATCAAAAGAAGTACACTGAGCAGCTTCTTAAAAAATTCGGCCTAGAAGGCACAAAACCTTTGTCTACTCCAATGGGTACTATTACTCAATTAGACAAGGACGAAAATGGTAAAGAGGTGGATAGTAAGCTCTACAGAAGCATGATAGGCTCTCTACTGTAACTTACAGCTTCTTGACCAGACATACTATTTAGTGTGTGTCTCTGTGCTAGATTTCAATCAGTACATAAAGAATCTCACATGATTGTTGTTAAGAGAATCTTTAGATATCTACAGGGTTCTGTGAACCTTGGCATCTAGTATTCAAAGAAATCAAATTTTGATCTTATTAGATATTCTGAAGCAGACTTCGCAGGATGTAAGGTTGACAGAAAAAGTACAAGTGGTACATGTCAACTTATGGGAAGCATGTTGATTTCATGGTTCTCCAAAAAGCAGACTTTTGTTGCCGTCTCCACTGCAGAAGCGGAGTATATAGCAGCCGCAAGCTGCTGTGCCCTTTGGATGAAACAACAACTTGAGGACTATGGTCACTCATTTACAAATATACCGATCAATTGTGATAATACTAGTGCAATAAGCCTAGCCAAGAATTCAGTATATCACTCTAGATCGAAGCACATTGAACTCAGACATCATTTTCTGAGGGACAATGTACAACAGGGTTCTGCCAGTGTTGAATACATTAACACTGACCATCAATTGGCTGATATCTTCACTAAGCCTCTGGATAAAGAAAAATTTTTCTTTTTCAGAAGTGAATTAGGAATCTGCCATCCTCTATAACGTCTTTCATAAGACAAAAGAGAGTAGAATACTTTGTATACTACTACAGAAGGTACAAACATCTGTACTCTTCACGACAGAAGGTACACTCCTGTACACTTCAAAATACAAGGTTGATTTCAACTTTCTACTCAACAGAAGGCATAACGAAATGTATACCTCAATCCGAACAAAAGTTCAAAGTAACTTTCAATCATTTGAAAGAATCTGGAAATATAATATATCATCCAAGAAAATCTTTTGTTATAATCAGAAATGAATTAAACTGTTGTTCTGATTGAAAACATCTCTGTTAGGAAAGTTATAATCCTAATAATCTATTTTCGGATACAAATTTATCCATAATATATCGCTCTTCTGTTTAGAAGAAGCTTTCAACAAAAGGTTGCGAACGAACATTCTACGACGCTGAACAATCAGATGTCAGTCATAATCTGACAATATTTTTGAAAAAAAAAATCCCCTTCAGATTATCTTTGGCGGGAGAATATTTTATTCCCAAAAAATTCTCAGGTGCCTGAGATAAAACTCATAACCGTCTTCATCCTCGTTCACTCATTCTTTCAACCGCTCAAAAATCTCTCTTTGCCCTAACCTCCCAAACTTTCGATTCTTCCCCATCCATGGCACCAAAGATGAAATCACTGAGGAAAAGGGCTAAGGCTGCTAAGAAAAAGCACCGCCCCTCTTCATCGGAGAAACCTGTCTCTCCTGTGGAGAAGTCGCCACCGCTTGTCCCCTCGGAAAAATCTCCATCTTCGGAGGAACAACCCCCTATTGTTGTTGAGACCCTCGACGACATGCAACCGCTCTCCAAGGATAAGGGACTTGCAAAAGCCCAAATCCAAGTGAAAGAGAAACCCTCGGAGGAATCCCTGATCTCTGCGACGGAGGAAACCCCTGTTTCTGAACCCTCTGCCAAGGGTTCCCCTGTGGCTGATGACAATGATCCATCAAATGTCGCCACTCCTGAGGAGAATGCTGAATCCAATGAGGAGGCTGAAGTGCCCCTCGTTGATGAAGCAATAGAGGAGGCAATTGAGGAAGTTCCGGCTCCCATTGTCTCGGTCTCCGCTGATCTGAAGTAGAAGAGTATCGCCCTGCTTCTAAGAAGGTTGCCTAGAAGCCTGCGGCACTTTTGAAACAAAGCTTCTCCATGATGCCATGAAGTCAGGAGGTGTATCCTCTCATACCAGGCTGAAACGGAAAACACCTGAGGCGGTCAGCACCTCAACTGTTAAAGTGGCTGCCAAGAAAACTAAGTCTCTGGATAAAGTAATTCCCGAAGACACCTTCGAGGAGGGACTGGATACATTCATTCTTCTTGTAAACCCTTTAGTCTCTAGAGATGAGATATATGCTGTGATTGTCGATACATGATTACCTTGATGTGATGTTGCTGGTAGACAAATTGCTGCCTTCAAGCGAATCGATTTTAACTGGTTTGCGGCTAATGATCTTGACATTGCACCTCTGTTTGAAAGGATCAGTTTGAAAACCTTTTGTGAGACTTATGCAGAGCTGCCTGTTGCCCGGCTAAGAGAATTCTATGGAAACATTATGTTCCATGATGAAGGACCTCATGTCACGTTCATTATAACAGTGATCGAATGAGTGCTCCTTGTTTTCTCTGCTGATGATGTCACCCAACTATTCGGATGTGAGGAGTATAACCCTCTATCTGACCTTGGGAAGGATGAGTCCTATAGCATCATCATGGGACAGAAGGTCCAAGCGACCAAATACCTCGAGTCCTCAAAGTTGGAACTCAAGACCTGTATCCTGCATCGTGCTATGTCGTTCTGCCTTCTGCCAAGGACTGGAAGCATTGACACCATCACCTCCAATGATGCGTTGTTAATGGCCCATAGCATGATAGGAATTCCCTTCAATCTTGGCTTGTTAGTATTCCAACACATGAAAAGGTGCTGCAACATTGCAGTAATGCCGGCTTTTTTAAACTTACCCGTGTCCCTACTAATGCATCTACTTTCCAAGAGAAATGGAAGGTTGGACCTTCGGGAACCAGATCATTGCTAGCATGCATTATGTGTGGAAGGGAAACACCTAGACTATGAAAGGGAAGTCACAGGACTCTGCTCAAGATGATGAGGACAAGCCTCTTGCTGCCAGAACTACCAGAAAGGATGCTGTTGCACCTTCTGCTTCTGTTACTTGTTCTGCAGCAAAGAAGCCTACAGCACCGAGACTATCCAAGTCTTTTGCTGATATGTCTCTTTTCCTTGAACACACCTCTCTCCTCAAGAACCTTCAGCAAAAAGCTGTAGCACATGGGGAAGATATTCGCGCTCTTCAGCGACTGGTCATGGACCTTAGTCGCATTATGGAGCGCCAGGAAAAGCTTCTGCGCGACAACCTTGAACATGCCCCTTCTGAGGAAGAGGATTAAACTTTGATATTGTCTGAATTTTCTGCACTTCTGCTTAGACCAAAAAGCTGATTTTCAATGGTCTAATGGATTGTAATAAGAGCCACTTTGTTGGACACACCTTTTTGCATTATGGTTATGAACTTTCTGTCATACCTTTTGCAGAAACTTACTCTGCCTCATCAACCTTTCTTCACCTTCTTTTTGATGTGACAAAAAGGGGAAGAAATTATGTTGAGGTGAGTACCTTTGCTCTGTATTGAGGTGTAGAAAAATCTTTGACCTTAGTTGTTGTAGAAGGTTATACCTTCCTGGGAGTAGAAGCATATGAGACTTATAGCTCATAACCATACTTCTGCTGGGTATGCGAATCGTGATCGTATATAGTCACTTTTGTTGGGAGTGTAAAAATGAAATCCCATCATTTTTGTCGAGCTTAAACACAGAAGCTTCACGCTCTATATAAATTACAGAAGCCTTGTGTTCTGTGAACAACCTTCTTCATAACAGAATCTTCTATGTTCTGTTCAACATAAACCTTATGGTTCTGTAAAATGCGAGACTCGTACTCTCACTTATTTAGGGGAAGTTAGGGGGAGTTCTTGCAAAAATATTTCCCTCAACGATGATAATTTTGTCATCATAAAAAAGGGGGAGATTGTTAGAAATGTTTTGATGATGAGCCTGACCTTCTGTGTTATAGAAGTCAAACATTCTATTCTACAGAAGCTACTCATGTTGAGGTCCTTCGGTAAGAAATATTTTTGTGATTAATTGATTGTTTAATCAGTACTTAATCACAAAATGATTTAGATTTGATTAAGATGTTATCTGATCAAATCAAATAGAATTCGTCTTCAAATAAATCCAATAGAGATAATGTTTCTTATAGAAGGAAACATAATCTTCTATATATAGAAAGGTTCTACAGAATTGTCTACGGGCTTTTGTGATCTTAAACGATCACTAATGACCATTATTTGAAGATGCTAATCACAACCATCTGTCTAGATACATTCGTCTTTGTGTCTGGTACAGAATGGAATCGATCCTTACCTTTATAGATGATGATCTTCATATAAAGAAGGTTACGGATCAGAACCCTCTACAGTACAGTATTCATGGAAGTATATCATAATCTTATCCTAATTGATTTGATCGATTTCCTTATTGAATACAAGTACTTGTGTATTGTTATTTAACTATTCGTTTCCTTGTTTTACAGATTGTCGCTTTTATATTGCTTTTACATTTTTGTTTTTCGTATATAAATAGTCACGCTCTCTCATAATAAAAAAAATCTCATCAATTCCCTTTGAGTGTGTGCTTGAGCAATCATTCTTTTAATTGGTTTAAGTTAGTCACACGAGGAGCACTAGCTGCGGAAAGCCGTATCGTTGGTGAAACCTTCTGGGAGAGTGACTCGGGAGCCACGAGGGACTCGGTTGGAAGCTGCAAGAAACGTTGCTGGAAGCGTGTCGACGTGGGCAACGTGCAGTGGGCCGGAGAGAAGGGCAGAACCCCGAGAGCACAGAAGGTGAGGGACTGACCGGTTTCTATGTTGTAGCGTTCTGTGTGCAGGAACCTAGGACAAAGGCTGTTGTCTGCTTGCGTGGGGTTTGCCGCGTGCTTGCGCAGGGTTTGCCGCGTGCTTGCGTAGAGTATGCTACGTGCTCGCGTGGGGTACGCCACGTAGTCGCTATCTCGAGGAGATCATGCAGGTCGTGTGGACCCGCCGGAGGGAAAATCCATCCTTGGACAGGGGACGTTGTCTGCCTGCGTAGGGTTCGCTACGTTCTCGCGTGGGGTACGTCACGAAGTCGTTGTCCTTGAGAGGATTGCGCATTGGTTGCTATTTCGGTCTCTGCAGTACAGAACCTTATGGTCTGTGCTTTGATTTTCAGTCACTTTTGCTACAGCACCTTATGGTCTGTTCAGTAGAAGGTCGACTTCCTAGGTACATAATCTTTTAGATCTGTGCTTTATGACCAAGTCATTTCCTATAAAGAACCTTCTGGTCTGTAGTGGATTGACATCTTTGGTACAGAACCTTACGGTCCGTGCTATATCTTCTGTGATATAGAATCCTTATATCTATGATACAGAAGGTTGACGTTTTTGGTACAGGATCTCTTGATCTGAACCATAAAAGATTAACACTTCGATACAGAATCTTCTAGTCTGTATTGTGTTTCAACTACGTCGATACAGAATCTTCTGGTTTGTATTGTGTTTCAACCACTTCGATACAGAACCTTCTGGTCTGTATTGTGCCTGAGTTACTACGGTACAGAACCTTCTGGTCTGTGTTGCGTAACAAGTTCCTATGGTACAGAATCTTCTGATCTGTACTCTGTCACTCAGATTTCTGCGGTACAGAACCTTTGTGGTTTGTTCTATTAACGATTGATTATGTATTCTTGTAAAGATACATTTGAGTGAATCCATCCAAAATCTGGGTGAAGAGTGGACGTAAGCGATTTGTTGAACAACCATAAAAAGCCTTGTGTTCATCAGACAAATTGCGATCATATTCGAAAGTTATGTCCTACAGAAACCTATTTACGGTTCTGTTTTATAGAAGCTTCCTTCTGCTGCGGGATTTGTGAAAAGAAGTTAAAATCCTAATTTGGATCATAACACTAATTCACCCCCCTCATAGTGTAACAGATTCTCTTTCAACCTCGTTCTTCATTTGGTGGATTCCAATGCAGATTGAGTAGAGTGTATCAACCGATGGTGGTGTGCCTGTATCCTCCGTGTTGTTCGTCGCCCTCGTTCTTGTTCACGATGGTGTGTCTATATCCGTGTGACAGGCGAGTTCTATCCGAGTCTTTTTTCACGGTGGTATATTTGTATCCGTGGAGGTTGATCTCAACTTATCCCTTCATACCATCTATTCAGCCATCCCGCTTCATCTTCTACCCTTTCGACCATTTTCACGTCACTCCATTCCGCATCCTTAGTGACATCCTCATCGTTTTGGAATTGGAATCATCTATTCATTGCCAACTCCCCATTAATAGTCCAGTCACGATTCTTCTGTCCAAAATACGTAATGCCTCGTAGTGTCGCGTCTTCCAATACCCCTAAAACGTTTAATTTCTGCCTCCAGCACATTCACCCACCACCTTATGAGAATGTCGTTGTAACATCCATTGACGTACTGGCTGGAGATATTGATGGAAGTGCCAATATTCCTGCAGATACATTTCTTGGTGTGATTATCCCGACACGTGTTTTTCGACGATTCAGATTTACAAACGTGGACGTGTAACATAAATGCAAGGATGTTGGCCCATCTGTAAGAACTGTAATCTTCTGACATTATTTCTATCTCCCTGGATGTGCAGACCATGCTTTTTAACGAGCGAATGCCAATCGTTCGAATGTTGGAATCCAAAACGACGGTTATTCGCTTTCCTATGCACAAACAACATTGGGAGTTGCTAGTTGGTGCCCTCGAAAATCGCATATTCCAGTTCTGGCAATGGCATTCAACCCCGGGCTTAGAAATTAGGAATTCGAAATAAACCAGGTAGGTACGATGGCCGCAGAAATGACAGCATACATCGACCGTCGTGAGTCTTTGGTGGGTGATGACTTTGATGCTGCGGAGGTTGAGAAGTGCTAATTAACTGATCTTACGTGGGAAGGCACTGCTTTTATAAATATTAACTATGCGAGCATTTTAGTAATATGTGGAACAAATTTTACATATGTGGAAGAGGCTAACCATTTCAGAAGCTTGTTTGACTGTTTTGATCGTCTCACGTGCTTTTCGGATTTGGCTTGAGGAATAGTGGTCCTTTGCTGTTCCTCTGAAGTAGCAGTGTCGTTGTTGGCAGAAGCAGAAGATTGTATTTGCGGGTTCATCGTTTAAAATTTCCTTAGCGTTAACTTTTCTGTATACACGTTTACTTAACCACCCGTGTTTCGTAAGACGCCAAGCGAATAATTGCAACAATTCGGCTCTGTCGTTATGATGTTTGGCGGCGGGTATTTCAAATTATTAAAACTGCTGCCTTTTTCTAAACCATTTCATTTTGTACAAATTGTTATATTAGTAAAATAAGTTTTTATCCCAAGAAATGGGAAGCGGCTAACGGTACGTGCACGTGAGACTTACGTAGTTTATTAATTAATACTAAAATTAGTAGCAAATTTTACTAAAAGTTGACCGTTACTACTCAAGTCAACGCAAAAGTAGTAAAAAAAGTAGTAAATTTTACTACTTTTTAGTCTTCTTTTAGTAAAGTCAACGAAAATGTAGTATAAAATGTCGTAAATTTTACTACTTCTGAACTGTTCACCGCAGTGCAATTTTACTACTTTTACGCTGACTTTACTAAAACCTGATTTTTAGTAAAGTCAACGGAGAAGTAGTAAAAAAAGTAGTAAAATTTACTACATTTTTTACTATATTTTCGTTGATTTTACTAAGAAAACCACACTTTTAGTAAAGTCAGCGGAGATGTAGTAAAAAAAGTAGTAAATTTTACTACTTTTTTTACTACTTCTCCGTTGACTTTACTAAATTTCTCCTTTTTAGTAAAAGTCAGCGTAAAATTGGTAGTAAATAGGTAGGGTTTGTCGTAAATGTTTACTACTTTAAGCATGTTTTTACTAAAATAAGTAGTAAACTGTTACTATTTTGTAGGCATTGACTAAGAAATTTTACTACTTTGAACAGTGTTTCCGAACCTAACTCCGAACCTAATTATTCTAAATTTTGATGTGAAATGACTATTTTACCCCGGTTACTAGTATTATTACTACTTTACTGAATGCTTCCTCCATTTCGTTCGAACACTTTGTCCTTCCCGCCGCCGATCGTCTTCGTTTCCTCTCCGAACCCATTCCGTCCGTTTGGTTTGCCGTTGCTGTGGAAGTCGAGGCGGGTCTCCTGGTTTGGACGACAAGGACATCAGGTGGTCGTCCTCTCCCTTTCTCAACCATTTTCTTCTGCCATTATGGTTTAGGGCCGGAATGGGTAGGACATTAGGTGGTCGTCCGACGCGGTAAGTTGGGTTTTTTTCTGCATTGTGGTTTCGTTATTGGTTTAGTTGAGTCGGTCGAGTTTTACAGTGAGGGTGTGTAGTCGTTTAAGGTTTCATGACAGATTTGGGTTTCGGTTTGATAGTGGTTCGAGTGGGACTGGGTGATGGAGTGGGTGTTCGGTTTCGTGGTTTCATGGGTGATTTGGTGTGACTGAGTGATGTACTGGGTGATGGACTGGGTGATGGAGTGGGTTTCGTGGGTGATTTGGGGTTCGATTTGAATTCTGTTTGGTTTGAGTGGGGTGTAATGTGAAGTTGATTCGGTTTGATATGGTTTCCGTTGATTCGGTTTGTGATCTTTAGTTGATTTCCATTTTAGTTATTTCTTCGAAAGTGCAGATATGGAAGAAGAATTTGCAGAATTGCCAGGAGAAAATCACCCGAGGCATTCGGTGATCACCCTCCAGAAGCTCCTAACGAAGGCAACACACCTGCTTCTGCTTCTTCTACAAAGGAGAAGGCGAAGTGGCTGCGTAAAGACAAGGTAAATGTTGAACCATCATTGTTGTGAGTCATTATGATTCTAGTATTGAGGTAGTCACTCAGGAGTACCTTTATACAAGGTGTAGTCCGCGGAAGTTGTTTTCTGTCCTGAATACATTTAATGATGCGAAGCGGGCAGCCCTTTCTGACTTAGGATTTCATGGGCTATTGCATTTGGCAAGTAGGCAAGTTCATCACAAGGCGTTGAAGTGTTGTCTTAAGTTGTTCGACCCCGTTAAGAGGGTAATGATAATTGACGGCGTGGAACACCGAATGCAGTCTGCTGATGTTGAGGCCCTGATTGGCTTACCTGCTACGAAAGTCGGTGTCCCATTTAGTGGTCACATGGAGACCGTTCGGGATGAACTTAAACTTCACCTGAAGAGAGGGAAGATATCTCTGAAGTCCGTTGAAAGTACAGTGATGGGAAGAGATTTTCCCGATGACCTTTGGAAGGCGGAGGTCGTACTTTTCATACTAGGATGCTATCTGTGCCCGACAACTGCCTTCGATATTGACAAGGAGTACCTACTAGCCACACGGGATGTCGCGGCAATTTGTAAGTTTGACTGGGCCACTCACGTGGTTGATAATCTTGTTAGTCAAGTGAGGGCATTCAAAAGTCATCAGGGAAAGTATATAGGAGGTTGCGTTCATCTACTGCTCGTGAGAACTTATAGTGAAGTGTTTGTTTAGCTTATTTATTGAGTTTAGAGTGAAGTGTTTACTCTGTACAAAACATTGTTAATGTTTGGTTTTGTTATTACATCCAGTTGTTTTATGCTTGCAAAAAGTCTGTTGAGGACAGCAGCTCAAGAAATACCAGTAGGACAATGCCTCGGTGTCGAGATTGGGATGATGAGCGGCTAAAAGCCATTTTCATAGTTGCCTATGCTGAAGTTGTCGATCTTGTAAGTTTTGTCCACCTTGTAATGCATGTACTTGCGTATTTATTACTATACGATGAGAAATTGCGTCAAAATGTAATTAACAGGAAGAAGGTGATGTCGAAACTAATCCAGAGGAAGAAGTTGATCCTGCGAGCGACTCTGGCAAGATGGCAATTGTTATGCGTCGTCTGAAGGTAAGCTTAGTTCTATGTTTGTTTATAATTTGGATTTGTAAGTTTAATTATAACATTGGCGTTGTATGTTTGACTTCATTACCAGACCGTGGAACTTTCTGTTATGAAACTCCATGCCAGTAATGAGCACATCATCCGGAAACTGAATTACATTCTCGCTGAAGTTAGAAGACAAAGAGGGCGAGCAGGCGAACCTGTGAATCAAAAGACCACAGCTGGACATGATGGAGGGCAGGAAGAAGAGCCTGAAGGAGTCGCACCACCAAATGCTGATGACAATGTCGAGCAGGTACAATCTCCACATACTCACCCACGTGAACGGGACACGGCCTTCAATGTACCTGAAGTTGAGGTTGGGTCAACTATGATTTCGGAGAGAAGCTTGGTGCTGGTCCATCCTCCTCAGATGGAAGATAAATTGCCCGAAGGTTCAGACGATTATTCCGACCCTCGTGCGTTACAACTTGCTCGAGGTCTCAATAAACTATGCGGATTCTTTGGTACTTCGGAGGCTGTTAATGAGAAAGTTGATACTCTATCTGACCTCGGCTTGACACCATCTGAGGAAGGTGTGAAGTATTTCCTGTTTGGGAATAAAGGAAAGGAAAAGATGGTTAATGAAGATGTTAACACAGGGGTAGATGTTCCCACATATAACGAAGATGTTAAGACAGCAAAAGCATCTCAGCCAGAAGAGGAAGATGTTCCCATATATAAGGAAGATGTTAAGACAGGGGATCCCATAGATGCTGATCCGGATGTTGTTCAAGACATGGAAGAGGTGAAGAGGATTGGCGAGGAGGCTGAAGTTCATTTGAAGGTGAAGTATCATTATACTGCATTGTGTAAATGGCTGCAATAGTGAATGCAAATTGAATTACATTATCGTACTCACGACAGGAAAGTGGATCATGGACCACAGCTGTCCTCTTCAAAAAGACCACACGACGTACGGCTGAGCGGAAACCGTCGGCATTCAAGAGCTCCCCGTTTGTCCCCCCAAAGCCGAGTACAAGGGCCAGGAAGCGTGCTCGGACAGCTATCCCTGAGGTATAACAACTTGCCAGCATGGAATCATTCCATGAAGCAGCATTGAACAAAGCCAGGATTATAGTGTTAATCCATGGTTGTAATTTTTCATTCTTAGGCACTACAAAAATTATTCCCAGTGGATTTGCCAGTAAGTGTGCTGAAAAACTTTACAACGGCTCAATGGAATATCATTGAGTATGCTTGGAATGAGGACCACGATCATAGGTTTGTGTCACTGTCCTCGGTCTTTATGTATTGGAATATTATTTTTCTTTGTTCAAATGGCTACACTGGTTTATATGATGCAGCGAATGTTTATGTATGACGGATTCCGCTCACCTTAATAGGCAGGCCATGCTTTCTCTTTTACCAAACAGATGGATATGTAGTGATGTAAGATTGCATAATATATTAGTTGCTTTCATTATTGACACGTAAGCCTGACTTGTATATGAGTAACATTTATATGATGCAGGTTATAGATTTCCATGCCATTATGCTACAGAGTAGAGTGGATCCTGAAAAGAAAAGGATTTGGTACCTTCCCACTTGGTTAGGGGTATGCTTGGAATGAGGACCACGATCATAGGTTTGTGTCACTGTCCTCGGTCTTTATGTATTGGAATATTATTTTTCTTTGTTCAAATGGCTACACTGGTTTATATGATGCAGCGAATGTCTATGTATGACGGATTCCGCTCACCTTAATAGGCAGGCCATGCTTTCTCTTTTACCAAACAGATGGATATGTAGTGATGTAAGATTGCATAATATATTAGTTGCTTTCATTATTGACACGTAAGCCTGACTTGTATATGAGTAACATTTATATGATGCAGGTTATAGATTTCCATGCCATTATGCTACAGAGTAGAGTGGATCCTGAAAAGAAAAGGATTTGGTACCTTCCCACTTGGTTAGGGGTAAGTGATTACAAAGGTTTTTCCATGGTACATGTGATGTACAGGATGCTAACCGAGAACGCCATCACAGAATCTTGCAGCCTATCAGTATAGTGCAGCGAAAATGCCCGTCATAAGCAAAGGAAATGCCGCTTCCTTGTATGCGCACTTCAAGAATCACATTGGCAAAAACCATGAAGTGCAATTGGTAAGCATCCCCACAATTTACTACATTTGCATATGAAAATGTAGTAATATGTTCCAACTTTTTACATGGATGTCTTGTAATGTCTTTACTGGACTTTTGATATTCTTCTATGCATATATTTATTTCGGTTTGCCTAGCTGAATCACATTAGGCGTTACAGATAATTTCATTCAGGACACAGGAAGTCATCATTATGGACACAATCTATAACAAATTGTCCAATATCGGAGGAAGAGGTGACCTTCATCATCGTGTGTTGAAGCTGTTGAGTATCGTGTTGGATGAGAATAAGGAAAAATCTAAGGTTAAAGGGTATCAAGTACCAGACATTTGCAACTGGAAAATAACTTATCCAACAAACGTGCCAGACCAGATGGCTGCCGAAAATGAGTACGTCCCTCAACTTCACCTATATCTTGTTGAACTTATTCAATGTCGGCAATTGGTAAACATCCTATGAATTTGTATTGTATAGAAACGACTGTGGAATATATGTCATGAAATTCATGACTTTGGCTGAACCCCCGGAAGGTGCTGACGAAGTGGTATGGCCATTTTTTTTCAATGCAATATTGTCAAAGCCGTTCTCAATTCACGGAGTAACCATTGCCCCGTTACGAACCTGTTGCTGATAGCCATTCATCATTGTGAATTAGGTTGTAGGAGTTGCCGATAGGTTGAGGCTGGTTGTAAGCATGATAAAATGGCCTGGGAATGACGTCAGGAAAAGAATTCAGCAGAAAGTTAAGGATGATGTAAACAAAAAGATCAAACCCCCGGAGAGCAGTGCGGCATCAACATGGATTCCTGCAGTTGTTTAGCAACCTCGGTGTCCATAATGCATTTCCTGACCAGGTGATGCAATTTTTGCATGGTGTGCAGCCACAACATCTTCCCCAGATGTTGCACACGTTTTGCTGGACTGTTGTGGTTCCTTTTTGACAGACTCTGTAAGGTCATGTACTGTAATAGAACCCAATAGCAGATAGGGGATAATGCAACACGGAATGTACAGGCGGATGTATAGTCTAGTTTCTGCCGAAATGCTGCCGAAAATTTATAATTAAGTGTACATATTTTGCTGTCCATACACTGAGTTATCTTCATAGACGACATTACCTTCTGAATCAGAAGAAGAATCAGTACATACGTTACCTTCATTGTCCGCATTGATCCGACGATTAGACTGTCGTTGAGATGGGCCTATACCAAAATCTTCCTTGCTTCCATGAATGACGAACTCGCGACGAATCTCGTCAGCAAAATTAAACGTGACTCGATCATGGAACTTTCTTCCACCTTCATCTTCGACACTACTCTTCTCCAACTCCAACGTCAATGATTGAATGCTTTTCTGGAGCTTCCGAGATGCGTTGTCAGATAGGGATGCCAAAAAACACATACGTCTGCATGCGGCCATTAGAATACCCTGCTGTAGATCAACTCGATCAACCCCGTATTCACGATTAGAGAGACATTCATAAGTATTGCTCTTTGCTGCCTTTGTCCACCTTTTGTTTACCAGATGCTTCGGTATTGACAAGAAACCTTCAACTTTGGCTACATGGAATAAGTGGGCACATGGAAAACCAAATGTCTCAAAATGTAAGCAGCTGCACTGAATTGGACAAGTGCCTTGCCTGATGACACTTGTATGCACCCATGTTCACCGTCATAACACGAAAGAGCGTATATCCTCGCAATATTCCCATCAACTCTCTGTTCCACGTAAAATCGCGACTCCTTCATGATTTCGGACTGAACTTTACGAAAAGAACTCTTGGTGTACAGTCGACTAGCATCCTCCTCAAGTCTGCGCAACATCGTAATTGGCCTTATCTCCTTATGCAATGACTTAAAATCCTCCTCGTACTCCTTGTGACGTAGATCAGCTACAGCACGCTCCAAATTATGTACGAAATCATGCAGTCTATGTTTGCTGTTTACATATCCCTTCATCTATCTGTGCATTCGTTCGCAGCGTTGAGTACTTCTTAGCTCTGCCCAAAAATGACCCTGAAGATATGTCTGCCACCACATATGCCGGCATGCATATATCTGTTGTAGCCATCTAACAGATATGGACCCTGTATGGGTCATTAAAGCATACCACTCATGTTCGACGTCTTAACTTGGTCTACTGTTATACATGAATGACGAAATACGAGCTCGTAAGGTAGGATCCTGTACACGACAGTTTATGTTCCGACTAAAATGCCAAAGACATAACCTATGCCTTGACATTGGCCATACTTCTTTCATAGATGCAATCATCACTTTGTCGGCGTCTGTGACCACGCTAAGCGGATGTTTGCCGCCCATGATCTGTGTATGAGTCCGCAGGAGCCAAGTGTAGTCAGCAATAGTTTCATTACTAATCAACGCAGACCCAAAGACAGTAGTTTGATGATGATGATTGACACCGACGATAATCACCATTTGCATTCCATACTTGTTTGTCTTGAACGTGGAATCTAGTGCTACGACATCGCTGAATGCCTCATAATCAGTGATTGAGGTACTGTCTGCCCAATATATGCGCTCACTTCATTATTTTCCACAAATGTTTCAAAGGCCATACCAGTGTCACTATTCCTCCTAGACAGGAGATATGCAACGACGGAATCACAACGACTAATGACCCCAGCAGACTCTTCCTTAAGCTTCCGATTATTCAGGTCCTTTATAAGAAAATCAGCACGTGAGTGTCCTCCAGATGCGTGTACAACTAGTCGCATAATATCACACTGTCTAAATCCAACGTCAACCATTCAACAGATAAAAGTGATATCTTCGTCCGAAATTTGTCGCCTTTCTCGCATGAAATAGGATAAACCTTCACTCACCATCTCATGATTGTGTTCCAACTGTACTGCAACGAAGTTCCATTGTCCATTAACCTCCACTCTCGCTTTGAAGAAACAGTTGCAACCTCTCTTCACAGATGCTCTAACCCGACATCTGGCCGTTAACACAGTTGGATCAGAACACTCGCCTTCCCTTGAACAAACCCACTTTCTCATGACACAATCACCGTTTCTTATTTTTTGCCGATCTCTTCTCCTAACTGAAAACCCATGAACACTTGCATACATTTTAATGAACTCTTCAACTTCTTCGGTAGTGGTAAATGACATATTCAAAATCTTTTCTTCATTCATATCAGTGACTATATTGAAGAAGCGCTGAACATCCCGGTCACCTACATTGACATTAAGCAAAACACTATGTTATCAATATATTTGGAAAATGGTGTTGGTAAACACTTATTTCGACTTCTCGTCGAACCATAACGTCAATGCTACTATTTGTTTCCTCCATTTCCAACTTCTGTCCAGCTTACCAACTTCACAAATATGATTCTACATCTTACAAATGTGACCCAAATTAGCAACAATAAGGGAGGAAGCATGTCTTCACCAAATCTGGGCCGATCTTCATTCAGTACACTTTCCATTTCTTAAGGCCACCGACGGGGAAAGCCTGGACTCCACCTGCAGATTAACAGGAAGAAGGTGAAGGACCAGCTGCAGCAAACGAATATCAGCCCTTCACTCGACCTGCACCTGCACCCGATTATGATCAAACTGACACTCCTCACACTCCTCACAATCCACCTGCAGCCGAAAAGGAGGGAGGATGTCCACCTGCAGCCGAAGATCTTGGACGCTCCACCTGCAGTCGAAGATCTTGCAGGAAGTCTGCCTGCAGGAGCAACGAATCGTCCACCAGGTGGTCCGGCAGCTCGTCCTGCTGTAACAACTCCTACTCCAACTACAGACGCTATGATGCAGCCAGCTCTAAATGGGTAGCTTTGGGTCAAACTTAGTCAAGATTACAAAACTACACTGCATTATTACTAATAAAGTTAGTAAAAAAGACGGGGTAATATTTACGAACACATTTATTAATATTTTTAGTAAAGTAGTAATAATACTAGTAACCGGGGTAAAATAGTCATTTCACATCAAAATTTAGAATAATTAGGTTCGGAGTTAGGTTCGGAAACACTGTTCAAAGTAGTAAAATTTCTTAGTCAATGCCTACAAAATAGTAACAGTTTACTACTTATTTTAGTAAAAACATGCTTAAAGTAGTAAACATTTACGACAAACCCTACCTATTTACTACCAATGTTACCAACTCAAACACAATTTTACTAAAAATCACAACGAAAGTAGTAAACAATTACTACTTATCGACATAATTTGTACAGTTAAAAGTAGTAAATTTTACTACTTTTTATACTACTTTTACGCTGACTTTACTAAAAAGGAGAAATTTAGTAAAGTCAACGGAGAAGTAGTAAAAAAAGTAGTAAAATTTACTACTTTTTAACTACATCTCCGCTGACTTTACTAAAAGTGTGGTTTTCTTAGTAAAGTCAACGAAAATGTAGTAAAAAATGTAGTAAATTTTACTACTTTTTTTTCTACTTCTCCGTTGACTTTACTAAAAATAAGGTTTTAGTAAAGTCAGCGTAAAAGTAGTAAAATTGCACTGCGGTGAACAGTTCAGAAGTAGTAAAATTTACGACATTTTATACTACATTTTCGTTGACTTTACTAAAAGAAGACCAAAAAGTAGTAAAATTTACTACTTTTTTTACTACTTTTGCGTTGACTTGAGTAGTAACGGTCAAGTTTTAGTAAAATTTACTACTAATTTTAGTATTAATTAGTAAACTACGTAGATCTCATGTACACGTACCGTTAGCCGCTTCCCAA
This sequence comes from Melastoma dodecandrum, assembly GCA_029817715.1. NCBI lineage: Eukaryota > Viridiplantae > Streptophyta > Magnoliopsida > Myrtales > Melastomataceae > Melastoma > Melastoma dodecandrum. Next base: position 287,475 of record JARUPY010000567.1, read on the forward strand.
TAAATGACTATGGAGATGCTTGCATCACAAGACAGTGCTACGAATGGTTGTCCTTTCACTTCTCTGATGTGCACTTCGTAGGCTTTCACATCACACAGAGCTTTACGCTAATTTTCTTTTAAAGGAAAGTTGCTTTAATTGACTTCAATTTTTATAGTCAAGTCACATTTCTCCTGACGCGACACATTGCCTCGTAGGTTGAGATCGGATGAAAGAAGATACGGTTTTATTACAGTAAAATTTCTAAAAGAAAAAAGATTTTTCAAAGTTACTTTTTCAAAGGAGGTATTTACTGTTCACGGTTTTGGCGGTCCAATGTTACTTTTCCAAGGGACGTATTACTATTCATGGTTTTGGTAGAAAGGCATTTGTTTTTAAACGTGAATACCCTCTCCAGTAGTAAAAGTCAGGACGAGTTGTTATATCGTTGAACGTCCTCTCCCGTTCTTCCTTTTCTTCCCTTACAAACTGTAGTCTAAATCTACCTCATGTCTATTAGGGATCATCAGCGGTTGCTCACCTAAATTTCCTCGATCCTATGTCCTTAACCTTAAATCCGTCGAGGGCATAGGTCCAAAAACCTTAGGCGATGGAAAATTCTCCCAACTCATAATTATTGCATTGTTTGGCTTCCACTATTTGGTGTTTGGCCCTCTTCCATGCGGCATCCTTCGACGGGACTGGAAAGACAATGCGGAAGACGAAGACAGTAAGGTATTATCCGGGGAGGAAGCTTGGAGTAGAGTTTCATTGTAAAGTTAGCGGCGGAAGTGGTGATGATGACGTTCTAAACTTAATAAAAATTCCAGCGACCTTTAGTTTTGGTATTGATCGGAGTCATACGGGTTAAGTATGCGAACATGCAGAAATGTTATTACGGTTTGAAACTTACAATGATCAAACCACCAATACAGTCATCTACTTCTGCCATAAAAAACAACGCATCTTAAGAGGAAAACCAAGAGGACTGCTATTCCTCTGCCATATCCGAGAAGAAATCATGATCATCAAAACGAAAAATGTAACTGGGAATGAGAACAATCGAGGCTGTATTGTGGAATCGGTAGGACGGACACTACAATTGGTAGGATTGCTCAAGGATGACCTTCCTCCCGCCATCCTACGAGGTCGACACATCCCTTTGACATTTACCAGACCTTCTTTTCGTGGTCCTTAGTGACGCTTTACTTAAGTTGGACGACTAGAATGAGGCCTTATATACCAACGAGTAATTTGGTTGTGGAAAGTTGTGTCCCTTCCCTTGATCCCCAGGGTTGTGCTTGCATTTATTTCAATGTTTAACGTGAAATGACTGGATTGTCGTTGTGTTTCAAAAGTAAAGAAAATGAGAGAAAAAAGAAAAAAAGGAAAAGAAGAGGGAATAGGAGGAGAAGGGTTGACAGAAGAATACACGTTTCCTTTCCTTTCTTCTCTTTTATCTGTTTTTCTTTCCTTTTCAAACGCACCTTGAGTAAACGAACATACATAAATTTAGAGGCTAAGAAAGCTTCAATTGATCAAGCGACGAACATCGTCCTCAGAGTTGTGCTCAAACCACTCTTTCAGCTCTCCTGCCAATCTCGACAAAAGCCGAAGTCGACACATCTTCATGATATACATTCCCAAATTCATCGAGTAGGTAACATTGGTTTCTTTCGTTGAAGAAAATATGTTACATGGTCGATGAATTTTAGAAGTTATATTCCAATGACAAACCAACTTCGGGTTTTGTCCAGAATGGAAGGAGATCTAGACATAGGCTCTTCGGGGAAATCATACATAGTTAAGTTTAGAACAAAGCTTGTAAGGGAAGAAAGTGATGAACGATAGAGGCGTTTTGCGTTCTCTCAAGTCATCTCTATTTATACCAATGGAGAGGGTATTCTCATCCTAAAACTACTGGTAGAAAATACCAACTGTGTCCGGCAAAAATCTTTCACAGTAAGAGCACTTGCTTGAAAAAGTAATGTTGAAAGATCTTTTTTCAGAAGATTACCACAATAAAGTCATATCTTTTCTCCACACGATCTCAACCTCAAAGGAAATGTGACGCATCGGGAGAAGTGTGACGCGACTGCTCAAGACGCGGTGAATTAAGGATTCTTCCTTTCAAAATAACTTCACTAACTCTCTCTTAGATGTTCATATATGTGGACTTTATTAGTTTTAGGGCGCAGCGGAAATAAAATTAAATAAACATTTATGCCCAAAATAAACAAAGATCTCATGGTATATATAAACCGTACCTTATAATTTCCGATGAAACAAAAAGGTAATCATGACCAATCTATCGAGAGCCCCATTTGTGACCCCTTCAAAGGTATCCACGCACACACAATCACGAACCTCTCGACGATCCCTTAGGTGCTAGCCTCTTGGATCGACAAGAAATTTTTTTTTCGGAAGCCAAACTCAAAAACTCTCTCCTCCCTTTTTGGTTGTCTAATAATTTTTCTCCGGAGAGCGTATCACTCCTCCCCTCTCAATCTGGCTATTATTCTCAAACTAAATGACAATAAACGTAAAACCAACTTATTGCCATTGATAACTAAAAATCTTTGGGTTTCCCAAATGTAGTGTATCTAAACTTTAAATAATATTTTAAATTGATTTATCTTCTTAGATAGGAATAAAAATTAAATCAATGCAAAATATTTTAACCGTTACAAAAATCAACGGCATACATATGCATTAATATAATTTTACTCAAAACGTTATTTTATCAAATAAAATATCTCGGATATAATATCTACATGAATATTATATATTGATCTACACAATGCTTAAACAAAAAAGGTTCTTCCACGTGTAATTGCACACATCATGCAAAAATTTCGTTTTTGGCTGAGGACTAAAAGCACAACTTTTAAAAATTTTCAGTTTTTGTTGAGTAGTCGACAATGGAGTCGACAGTGGAGTTTTTGTTGACGTAGCCAGTGGGGGCTTCACCTGGGTGCTACTTCCCTTGTTGAAAAGTAGAGACTTCAGAAAGTCCAATACTACTAAAGTTCGACCGCATCCGCAACCTAGGGCTTAAGTCCTCGAAGATACCTAGTGATACTTTGCTCGGGGGCTTCATGGACATCGCACTGCAGCAAGAGTCTCTGGAACACCCTCGTATACTCTGACACAGTTGAGACTTGCTGAAGCGATTGCAACTTGAGGAGAGATCTCGCTGATATGCTCTGGCAGAGACCACTTAGTCATAGCCCTCTTCGTTTTGGACCACGTCCGGATCTTATCACGTCTTTCTCTACGGCGTTGCCGATTGGTGTTCACCACCATAGGTTGGCGTAATTCTTCAATTTGAATGCAACCAATTTCACCTTACGAACCTCGAACACCTCTTCATAATCAAAGATACGATCCACCGTGTACATCCAATCGATAAACTCCTCAGGGTCAAGGTTTCCCTCAAACTCCGAAATCTTGACACTAACCGTTTGTGCTCTCCTTTCTGGTCATCAGATTTTTGCTGACGATCCTCATTGAGAGCATGGATTATCTTCTTCGTTACTGTCTAATAGACTGCGGGAATGCGATACATGATAGGTTCGCAACGACTGTAGTTATCGCGGAAGATCAGGGATTTGCTGCTCAAGCCTAGCAACGTGTGCTTCGTCAAGAGTCATACCGCGTCGAAAACTTTCAGCCATTAATAGTTGTGGGTTGTACAGCAACCGTGCGCTCTACAACAACCTTGCCATCTACAACAACCATGCGTTCTTATGCCAAGATGATGCGGAGACGGCAACGTAAATATGATTCCAGCACTAGAAACGAAGGGGACGTCACTAAGGGTGCGGAATGGAGTGACGTGTATGGACGGAAGAGTAGAAAAGGTGGAATGGCTGAAATGGATGAGTATGAAAGGATAGGTCGAGATCAACCTCTACGGATACAGATACACCACCGTGAAATAGCTTCAATAGGACCGCATCACGGGGCACTCCATTCTACCTGAAGCTTTCGCAGATACTCAGGAACAAGCATAAATGCTCATGTGGATCCTCACTTAGTGACCGTCGAAACATCACTGAATGTTGTATAATTTGCTTCACCGATGTGTTTATCTCATAGTCACGAGCTTGGATCGTAGGTGTAACAATCCAGGACCAGTTGAAGTGTGGTTTTTTTGAAGTCAACTCCATCATCGACATGTTATCAATACCCAGCTCGCTCTCATTCTGTTGCCCTGGAATGAGATTTTTGTCCATGTTCCTTTCTTGTCCACGAGCTCTCTCATGAACTTGTCTATGAAAAATCCTTTCGATCTCGGGATCAAAACGTAAATTTTTCGTACTTCGAGTTCATGGTATGCACCTTCTAGAATAATACCAAAAGTAAAAGGTAAAGAATTTGGGAGAAATAACACATCGTGACATGTTCTTGTATATTTGGGAGAAATACGGGGAGATATTTGTATCTTAGATTAGCAATAAACGACTAAATAGCATTAGAAATGGGAGATCCAATGCATAGAATGCAAGGGGAAGTCGAATGTCCTAGATTTTCTATAATTTATAGTCTTTTTGCTTATTTAATTTTTTGTTTTCTTTCGACATTTCTCAACTTCATTTTTTGCTTGACCTTGATTAATTCATGAGAACAACGTTAGAAGAATTTTATCTGTACAATTCTCCATAGGAACGACCCTTGCTTGGCCTTGCTATTTTAGTTGGGGTCAAAATAGGGTTTTATTTTTATTGCGTTAACGACGCACATAAAATTTTGTTGCCGTTGCTTGGTAATTTTTTTCGGACAAAATTTCTTTTTCCTCATGATTAGTAATCATTCAACGATTAAGTTTTTCTCTTTCGGGAGAATGCAACAGAGTTGAAGTACATAGTTGATTCCTCTCGACCCTGGAATCAAGAGGACATTCCACAGGCAGTCTCGACAGAGGTCCAGAGCACAACTGGCAGCTATGGCCAATAATAATCAGTGAAATATGGGTGAAGACAACATCATCCCAGTAGGAGCTAATAAAGGATTACAAGATTTGGACTACAAATCGATGGAGGAATGTTCCTCAACATGACCGCATGTTCACCGGCCTTGTATTGCACCGCCAACTATCTGCGCTCGTTATTATGATATCAAGAAGTCAGTGATGCAGAAGATCCAAAATTTAGTTTAATTAAGAGGAATGATGATGGATGACATGACCATTTAGGTAAATTTATGAGTGTTTGAGACACTTTTAGGCAAAACGGAGTCCCACAGATGCTGTAAGGTTAAAATTGTTCGCCTTGTCGCTGAAGGACAAAACCTGGGGGTTGTTCAACTCTACTCCAGTGAATTCTATCACCACATGGACGCATATGGATGAGGCTTTTCCGGATCAGTAATCCTAATAAGCTACTCATGACTTGTTCATGAATCTGGCCATGCAGGCATCTTATTTAGGTTCATTGTTGGCATTTAATTTCTTGTCTTTGTAATCCCTGTATAAAGGGACATCTTGTAAGAGTTGAACAACAGATTATGATTCAGACTAGAATGGATTCTCTTTCAACCTCATTCTTCATTAGGTGGATTTCCAAGTACAGATTGAGTTGAGTGTTTCAACCGGAGGTGATATATCTGTATCATTTGTGTTGTTCGTCACCCTCGTTCTCGTTCACGGTGGTGTATCTGTATCCATGTGACAGACGAGTTTTATCCGAGTCTTCTTTCACGGTGGTATATCTATGTTCCTGGAGGTTGATCTCAACCTGTCATTCAATCCCCCTTTCACATCCAGTTCAGCCAACCCGCCTTATCTACCCTTTCGACCAAACAAGTCACTCAGTGTCGCACCCTTAGTGACGTCCCACATTGTTTTGGTATGGGAATCATAGTGTCATCCCCACATCAATTTCATCCTTGGATTACCCCGAATACAATGACAAAAGGACTCAATCATGGTTGTTGTGGACCATCTCTCGAAGATTTGTGTCGGGACGACATGTAAGATTGGCTCACTTCGTTGCTTGTAGGAAGACGGATGATGCTTTTCACGTGACAGACTTTTATTTTTTGGAGATGGTTCGTCTGCATGGGGTCCCATCGTCAATAGTATCTAATCGAGATGCCAAGTTATTGATCTACTTCTGGAGGACACTTTGGGACAAACTCGGGATAAAGCTACTGTTCAGCACCACTTACCATCCATAGACAAATGGGCAAACTGAGGTCGTGAATAGCACTATGGGAAGTATACTTCGAGTTATGGTGTCCAAGAATTAGAATGATTGGGACATTAAACTCGCTCGCTTATAATCGAGCCCTTCATTCGACAACTCGAGCTACTTCGTTCAAACTGGTGTATGGCGATAACCAGTTACTGCCAATGCAAAGTCAGGGTATTCTCGAGAAGGATTCGGTTAGTCGGGCTGAAGAGATGTGAAATCTCCACGTGAAGATTCGAACCCTTATAAAGCAGTAGAATGAGAAATATCAATATAAGGCGAATAGTGTGCCACTTTTTCCTCCTTCTTTTTAGAGAGAGAGAAAATCTGTGAGACTAGTGCCCCTGCCTGCCGTTATTGCCTACTGCCCAGCCATGGATACCCCTCCTGAGATATTGACTGCCCCCTTCTCCCTTGAACCATCCTCCTCCTTTCGTCATTCTAATGCCAGTATAGAATCTCTGTATGAAATATCACACAAGGACTGCGACGCCAATCAAGTGGTTAACACTGAACTGCCATTGCTTAATTCGTACACGGCTTTCCATAAGCCCTCTGCAGGACCCATAAGACGAATAAGGACATTGATTCGACAGCCTGCCTCATCCGCCCTTGAATATATCCAGACAAGTAAGTTCAGCCAACATCCCATACTTGGGACACAGAAAGAACAATTCGTTTCTCTGCAACTGCCAGCAGAATTTCCTGGACAATGGACTGAAAAGGGATATTCCCATCTCCATTTTGGAGCTATAAGACTTGCCCTGACATATCATGGACGAAAAGGACTGCCTGTGACTGCCCGAATGGCCCTTTTGGACACAAGATATATGGAATATCAACATGCAGTAATTGGAACAATTGAGACAACACAAAATGCAGGAACGGTCTTCGTGACCCTTTATCCTAACTTCTGTATGTCTCTCAGAGATCCAAAAGTGTTGACAGCCTTACAGGTGCAGCTACAACTTTGCGGAGCCACAATGGAATCAGACTCCATTGAAGCCACCCTCCATTATCAAATGGCGTATCGGGTTCAGAACCATGCTTTAGACATAAGCATGCCGAATGACGCCCAGAATGCCCTGCTCATTGTGGCCGACTATCATAGCCAAAAGGCTCCTACATGCATCCACATCCCCAGGCAAATTCCAAGAGCAGAACTCTTAAAGCTGCTACCAGAAAAATGGGTGACAGATTACGAGCAAATCAAGAAAAGGACTGTGCCCATCTCACCAATACAGTCTACCACTCCTACCTTCTCAAGAGATAGAGAAGGAGCGGTTACAATCAAGTTTGATCGCTCATCAGGAAAAGAGCCTGCAACACCTCCCATTTTCCCAACAATGTTCATGATACAACCAGTGCCAACAAAGAAAAAGCCAGATTCCCTAAACAAGATCATCCACTCCTTTGACGGATACGGCAATCCGACGTTCTTCTTCCGAGATCCTCAATCACAGCATTGCTACTGGGACGTAGGAAGATGCCCAGATTATTGCGACTGCGAAAATTGCGAAGTACCAGATTACTCCAAGAAAACGAGTAAAACAAGTTGCCAGACAAGGAGCAATCTCCTAGATCCAGATTCAGATTCTGACTCTGAAGAAGAAACCTCCTTCAGACAGCCCACAAAAAGAAAGGTGATGAAAGACTTGCCTCTACATCAACGCTACCAAAAAGGTGATCCTACAGTTGGACCCCTTGGACAACCCTCTGGAAAGTTTAATTACATCGTAAACTATGGGATGCCGTCTCCCAACACAGAGCCTAGTCCAATTATCCCCTCAGGATGGGATAATGAAGTCAAACCACCAGCACCGCCTCCTGTATCAGCTTCAACCCATCATCACCAAGCATGGCAAGACTTCAAAGATTTGTCCAAAGACACAAGACGTCCGTTGAAACAGAAACAGACGATCTTGCCTTGCTACAAGCCTATCCTCAGATGGCAGCAAAAGAATCCTTCGACATTTGGAGATGAACATTTTCCTGAACCAGAGAAAAAGGCAGAATCAACCTCAAAAGACACACCTGAAGGAAAAACAGGTACATGTCAGACACTTAGGCCAACTCCAGAAAAGAATCTGCCTATGAAGGTCCAGACCTGTTCTCAGGAAGTGCAGCTCCAAAAGTACTACAAAAGCAGCATCCATGCTCCTGCTCAAGTCATGATGATGCAGCCAGAACCGTCAGAGCTAGTGTTTCCAACCCTTGAGGAACATACGGTCAACAACGTCAGATACACGTCTAAGATTCCAATACCCACAGCTGTAGACGCACAAGGAAATACACAGCGCAACAGCCTTGCAGAAACAGTACTCAATTGGCAGAGCCAGAATGCGATCTCCCAGAATGAAGCGTTAAAGATGGTCCACAAGAAAGTGGAAACGGTGGAAAATCGCATAGAGAAGACAGAATATAATCTATACCGCCAGATTCAGTCGTAGAGTACTAAAATCTCCCAGAAGCTAGACCAGCAACATGATCAGACACATGAAGTGTTAAGAGTTCTTCTCCACTCGTTGGATAACTTCGAACAAGGACGATATCCATCACATTTTCAATCAGATCCAGATGAAGAAATCGCCAGATTAAAGAGACTGATTAAGGCGGCCCAAGAAAAGCCTTTATCCAAAGGGTCAGATTTTATGGATTTAGGAAGACCCATTTCCTACTCCCCTTTAGAGGAATATGCCAAAGGTCATTATTTATTTGGGGACCCTACTAAGAAGGATGTTGCAGACATTAGAGAGATTGCCAGAAAGCAACAGAAACAAGAAAGACAGAAGAGTAGGTCTCGACAGGAAAAACAAAAAACAGAACAACGAAGAGTCGAGATTCGAGAGGGAAAGCAAAAGATGCCAGGATCCTCTCAGAGACAAAGATCTCCTAGCCCTACAAAATCACAAAATAGTGATGACTCTTCACAACAAATGCCTACTCAACAGCTACTGATAAAAGAAGATAAGCTGCAAAACCATCCCTCAGTTTCTGTTCCACACTGAATGAAATCCGACAGGCCAGAACATGTTCTCAAAAACACAAGGATACATTATTCTATGGATCCTTGGGATACTTTTCAAGATGACTCTGACGAAGTAGAAATTTTTATGGCAAAACTGCCAAGCGAAGAGCCATCCGAAAAGCCATCAGATGAATCTTCTGAATTATCCTTCTCAGAATCATTGACTGAAAGTTCAGAAGTTCAGTCAACATCAGAATATTCTACTGAATCAGAATTCTGTGAAATACCTCTAGCTTTCATGGCTGATAATCAACCACAGGTCAATGAACCAGAAAGCTCTTCAGACAATTCCATGGAAGACAGACCAAACCACACAACAAAGGAAAAGGGATCCTTTGAGTTCACTATTGATGATATTGATATAGATCAATGGCCGCAGCGATTTAAAGATTTTTTTGCGTGGGGTCTCCAGAAGAGATTAACGGTAACTTCCTCAGTTGAAATACTTTCAGAGTTGACAACCAAATTTAGAGGAATGTTACAAACTTGGTGGAATCAACTGACAGAACAAGTTCAAATTCAGCTGATAAGCCTTCCATTTCAAGAATTTCTTGCACAGCTATACATAAACTTTATAGGAAGTCCAGACAATCTGACTGAAGAACAGAGAAAAGAATTCTTCAAAAGACGCTGCTGTTCATATAAAAGAAGAGACATCAATCGACACTTCAAACGGATGATTACATTGTTCATAAATCTTGGGGCAAACAATGCCCTCAAACCAGTCTTCATATCCTCACTCATAGAGCCAGTCTCCTCACTGGTGGAAAAAGAATTGGCTGCTAAAGGATTAAGAGTTATGGATCTAACAGTTGGATAGATCATCCAGACAGTTCACTTTGCAATTAGTGAACTTTGCCAAAGGCGAAGCATTATCAAAGACTTCCTCAGGCATGACAAACGACTTGACATGGCCTGCAAACCAGCCAGGTACCTTACTAAATGTACCAAAGCAGATTTATGCAAATGCCCAGATTTTCCTGACAAAGAAGTATCCAGAAGACGATTTAGAAGATCTTCACAAAAATTCTTCAAACAAAAGAAGAGAAGACATCCTGTCACAAAAAGGTCAGAGAGGAAAATCTCTCCCAGACCAAGGAAGCGTTATCTCCGATTCAAGCATAGACGCTTTCCAACAAGAAAAACAGACAAGTGCTATGTCTGCAATAAGTCAGGACATTTTGCAAAAGACTGCTCCAAAAGGAAAAGGAAGTTTATTGCCCAGCTCGAGAGGGTTACAGGAGTTTCACTAGAAGACAATGATGTCGAATCCGTCTTCTCACTTGATGAAGAACCCTCAGAACAAACAGTCTACTGTCTGGAACCCAAACATGCTCCTCCAGTTAAATATTCATCTTCAGATGACAGTGATTACGACAGTATCTACACCATCTCCTCGGTCACAAGGTTTCCTCAACCATTCTCACGACATGCTAGTTTTGCTACGAGAAGAATCCCCTCATGTGAATCCTTCACCAACTTGGAAATCCAGTCCACAGGACTAAGATCAGAAGAAACTGCAGAACCAAGTACTCCTCTCATAGCTACCTCCAATATCTTGCCGCATGTCAAGGTACAGATCTACCTTTCAAAGTACCACAGACCAGTTCAAGCAATAGCTTTTATTGACACAGGAGCGGCTGAAAGTATGATCAATCCAGCCATAGTCCCAGCAGAACTATTAGTTCCAGAAGTAAATACATACAAGGCAGCATCAGGAAAGAACTTCCAGACATTCCTGAGGACCAAGCAAATAAAGGTCATGCTTTTCCCCACATGCTCCATATCTGCAAAGATAGTAGCAACTGATTTACCAGGAAAAGACCTTGTTATCGGATGGGACTTACTCCATCAACTGCACAGCCTCAGAATGCTAGCAACTGGTATACGACACAAATCCAGTTTCAAGCCATATACCCATGAAAACAGAATGTATTCTGTTCAACCAGTACAGCAAGCCTTGGAACTATTCAGACCATCTTTTGCAGTAGATCATCGGGATTTCTTGACAAAATGTTCACACCCATTGTGGACCAATCCAAAGTTCTTCGTCAGACTTCCATTCAAGCAGAACGAAGATGTGAATCCAACAAAGGCTAGTCATCCAGGTATGACTCCTAAAGACACAAAACAAGCAACTGATGAATGCCATTTGCTGCTACAGCAAGGATTGATAGAACACTCCAACTCCTCATGGGCATGCCAAGCATTTTATGTCAACAAAAGATCAGAGAAAAATCGAGGAAAGAAGAGATTGGTTATCAACTATCAGCCATTGAACCACTTTCTACAAGACATCAAGTTTCCTATTCCCAATAGGACAGCTCTGTTCTCCTCACTATCAAAGGCCAAGGTATTCTCCAAGTTTGACCTCAAAAGCGGTTTTTGGCAATTAGGTGTTCATCCCGATGACAGATGGAAAACAGCCTTCTGCATACCCAATGGTCATTACCAATGGAGAGTTTTACCATTCGGCCTAAAGACAGCCCCCTCTTTATTCCAAGAGGCCATGATAAGTATTTTCGAACCTCTACAGTCTTCTGCACTCATCTATATTGATGACATTTTACTCTTCAGCGAAGACCAGAGTTCACATGAACTCCTATTGAGAAAGTTTGCACAAATTGTACAGCAATTTGGGATTATGCTATCTGAAAAGAAAGTTCAGCTTTGCACATCAACAATTGAATTTTTGGGAATGCGATTAGCAGATGGACAATATTACCCAGGACCACATATTGCGCAAGAACTGCTAAAGTTCCCAGACTCACCATTGACCACAAAACAGGTTCAACAATTCTTAGGAATTGTGAATTATCTCAGAGATTTTATTCCTGAAATCAGTAAATACACCAGCCCACTAGAAGCTCAGCTCAAGAAAAATGCATCTCCATGGGGTGATCAGCAGACCAACGCTGTCATATATTTAAAAAAGAATCTTCAGAACTTACCCCCCTTACAGATTCCTTCTGATGGAACAAGAATCCTACAAACAGATGCAAGCAATGAGTTTTGGGCAGCCATTCTTTTGGAAGAAATCAATGGGGTCAGAAAGATATGTGCCTACAAATCAGGAAAGTTCAATAACGCTGAACAGCATTACCACTCAAGCATCAAAGAAATTCTAGCGGTCAAATATGGGATCAAGAAGCTTGAATTCCATTTAATGGGACATCATTTCATGATCGAAACATATTTTAAAGCCTTCGACTCTATGATGAATCTCAACGCCAAGAAGGTCCCAAATGCACAGCTCTTGAGATTATCACAATGGTTCTCACAATACTCATATACGGTACGACATATCAAAGGAACATCAAATGTAGTAGCTGACTTCCTCTCCAGACCCTTTGATACAGTCAATCCGCAACTCCTTGAGTATCCCAAATTACAAGCAATGTTCACTACTCACATTCAGAGTACACCGAGAAGAAATCAAACAAGCTCTCTGCCTCCAGAAATACATAAATGGAACAAACTCTTCAGGTTTGATTGCGCTATGGAGATAATATCTCACTCTTACTCACAAATGCATTACTATTTAATGCAGATCTTCATAAGTTATGGACAACTATTTTTCCCAAGATTTGGACTTCATCCTACTTGTCCATTTCAACACTTGTTTCCCATACAGCCTACGGATAGGTTTCCCACTGAGCTAAAATGGTTCTTCTGGTATTTCTTTCGTGCACATACAGTAGCTTTTGAATTCCCAGCATTAGAAATGCTCCAATATTTGGAAAATTTTGGAGATTTCTTCTCATATTCTCCTGCAAGCCATCCTCATGCACATCTAGCAGAGGTCTTAAACTGGTTCGCTCCTTTATCCCAGTGGAAAATTTGGTTTGAAGAACAAGCCTACAGATTTAAAAAATGGCCAGGAATCACTTCATACACCATATACCTCTTTCACAGGAATTGGCATTACGACAGTGAAATAACCTCTTTGGTTGCTATAAATACGGTTGATCACTTTGCCTGTCTGCCCTATTCAATCGCCATACATTATGGATATTATGAAGTAGACGACCAGATTCCACATCCATGGGAAGTTCCACATGAAGTCAAGCATTCAGAACATAGAGATATGCTTCACAGCAGGACATGTCTTACTAACAAGCTTTTCCAGCTCAATGCTATGATTCCTTTGAGATAAGAAGAACTGCTGATTCAACAAATTGCTAGAGATGACCTTGCACAAACATGGAATTTATCTCAAGCCCTGGAAATTTTTGTACAAGAACAGATAGATTGGGATGTCATTGCCGAAGACATGATACAAAACCTCAATCTTTCAAGTCCAAGTGCCATACCAGGATCATCCTCAGGCCCAAGATCACCACCAGGCCCAGGATCAACGTCGAACCCAAGACGAAGAACCTCACGACAAAAAAGACTGTCGGCAAAACGATCGGACCCACATGGGAAGCGCCCCAAGACAGATGAAGACTAACAAGAGTTACCCATGTGCGCAAGAGACAATGTGATAAGGTTGTGACTCAGCCAGCACTAATGGATAGTGACTCACCTAGCAATAATGGACTATGAGTCAGCTAGCACTTATAGACAATAGTAAATTGTAACGTGGCCGAACCAGGACCTAGTTTTTCTTTCAGTTTGATCTATAAATAGATCCACCCTGTAAGCATAGAAGGCAGAGGAGAAACACTTATCAATACACAATTTCCATTTTCTCCCATCCATGAGCAACTAAACTCATCTGGGCAATAACAAAGGGCAGGAAGGTATCTAGTTCTCCAATCTCTCGATGATCTTTCTACCTTCGATAAAACCAAAAACATTCAGAAAACCCCAAAATCCAAAAAACAAGTTTTGATATTACTTGTGTTTTGCTGATCCCGACGAAATCTTCTGATGTTTTTTCTCCAGTTATTTAGAGAAACTATTCTCCTGTTTCTTATCATGTTTTTGTGTTATTCCCAGTTTTCCAGTTTGTATCTTTTACTGTTCATTATCACTCTCTATCTTCTTCAGGGTTCACTTGCAAAAGGAGAGGTTTTCAGCAAGGAGGAAGAATAAGCTCATGCTCAGGGCTGATGTTCCTTGTCATCGAGAAGATCAACAACAATGCTTACAAGAATGACTTACCAGGGGAGTATGGAGTGCTGGTGACATTCAACATCCAGGATCTCGCATTATACGAGGATGAGAAGAGCCCCTTGATTCGATGACAAATCTTCTTTAGCAAAGGGAGGATGATGCGAGTTGGATCGAACAAGGCCAAGCCGGGAGCAATTCGAAAGGAGCACTCTAGACGGAGAATACCTTCACGGTGTTGAAGTGCTCGATTTTATTCGTCAATTCGAGAAGACAGGAGTTTGTCTCGAGTTCGAAAAGGCAGAGTTCGTCTCGAGATCACGCGTCAGCTCGCTCAAGAGAAAACTCGAGAAAGCTTCAAGTCGAGACTCGCGTGAAAGAAGACCAGCCGACATCAGGCCCAGTTTCTTTAATTAATAAATTTTGGATTTGTTTTTAATTAGTTTTTGGTTTTTCTAGTTTGGGTCTAATTGGGAACTAGGTTTAGCCCATTATTGGTCCTCTATAAATAGGACTCGTGTGTTTAGGGTTATACAAAATCTTTTGAGCATTTTTCTTAAATTTGGCAGCCGTCAAGTTCTTTCTTAAACTTTGCGCAACTTCTCTTATCGTTTAGTAAATTTCCAAGCGTGGCGAGATTTTATCCGAGTGTCCCCATAATCTGTTGTTCTTCTGTATTCAGGTGTGCGGTGTTCAACTGTCATGACAGTCCCGGTGGTGCCTTGGCTATGCCGTAGCGGTCCGAGTCATATCCCTTTCGTTTAATTTGGTTTGTTTCAACGTTCCCGTTCGTTCCGTTTTCGCCGTTGTAGTTTTTCCCGTTTTTGTGCTGTAGAGCGTCATCTACACACTCATGGTGAGGATGATTTGGTTGTCGACATCGAAAACACAATTTTCTAATGCGCAAGTCCGCAAGTTCCTACTCTGACAATTTTTTAAGAGGGGCATTGTCTCTTCGAGGGGCAGCCCGATATGTTGGTGCCCTGGCCTGGGTGGCCAGTCGTACATTCCATGGTAGTCGTAAGGTGCTCCCGGCAGTGCAAGAATTCGCTGTCCAAGAATGTAGCGATGACTCCCCGTAGATCGGCTTGCTATCCTAGTTTGGTAATACCGTAATCGGAGTTCTAGTTTCGTGCCAAGTGCATTGCTTCTTCCTAATTTGTCGGGTTCCATTAAGCGACTACCCAATGAACTCATCTAGACCACTCAGAATATATTCCAGGTAGTGCGCTTCTGTCAACCCTGGAACGTATGACGAGAGTCGCATTAAGTCATTGATATACACGCCAACCTTTCCTGACTGTCTGCCAGCTACCAATTGCTCATAGTGCCTATCCTGGTACCTGTCATAAAATTGAATATTAAACCCTGTGAGAACTCATACCAGGCAACGCATTCCCTTCATGCCCTGATCCATCGAAGCTAGTCTAACGCCTCATCTTCCAAGGCCACCATAATCAATTGAACTTTCGATAAGTTTAATTCCTCTGGAATCAACAAATCAGGCGGCTTTTATCACTCCATGATCTTCAAAAAGCTAATCTGTCTTGGCCAACCATCCTAGAAGATTGCAGTCATTGAATGTTGGCCAAGTTGCTGTCATTGCTGTCATCCTTTTGGGTGCCAAGTTGCCCCTCAATCGCTAAAATCTATGATCGAACTCCCTCATCCTTACCTCAAACTCTGAAATTTAGGTAGTGTTAGTTTCACGAAATAGACAGGTCAGCCCAGTTGTTGGGGCTACAATTAATAAAGCCAAATGAATAGTAGACCAACTTATGATCCAAGCCTAAAAGGCTAAAAAACCAAGCCAAAAAGTTGAAATTATTCCTTCCCCAAAAGATGATAAGAAAAACCCTAGACAATGTTTACTCTAAAAAAATAGCAGATAATTGGGCTTAGCCAAAACTTCCTACAAACTAAATAATGACAATGATCAACTAAATGTTTATTCCTCATAACATAAACCAGAGCGGGCCTTGCAAGTTCTTCATGCCCTCCACTTCGACTCCTGGTTCCTGTTCCTCCTAAAATAAACCCGAAGTGGCCAACTATGCACTAACAAAGTTATATTAAAAATGCAAATGATTTAAGATAAAAATTTTTGCCTTCATCAGAAAATGCAACTACTTCAAAGTTATATTAAAAATGTCATTAAGAAAAGAATTCACATGTTTAGTTAATGCCTCGCGATACACTGACAACACCTGAGTGGGGACAATAGGCATGTCAAATTCAACATCCCACTTATAAGCGAGAGACATATATGCCACAAGTATTGTCTTATGCCTAAGGGGTGAAATATGCGGAAACCGGGCCCATGTCCAAATCAATGAAACTCGAGCACGCCAACAATGTTGTCCAGCTAGACGATATTATGAAAGCATGGTTATCAATTCATCGGGGTAACGATGCCAGACTACTAACAAAAACAAGAAAGGTGATGTTACTTCTTTGTAAGAAAGGTGAGGATTATAAGTAGTACATGATCAGCACTTTCCCTCTCATAGGCCTCCCTATATGCAATGAGGACATGTGTTGGTACAGTGTGAGTGTCAAACTCAACACCTCAACGATGGCTCAAAGACATGTCATCTACATAAAATGTCCATAGTCTAAGCGTGGAGATATGCGGGAACCTATCACATGTCCATATTTGTAATAGGATAAGGGGTCCCGAAATCTGTGAAGCCTTATGATGTGATGTCTTGCATAGAGTCTTACGTAACTATGAAAGACCGGCACTGCACCAACTAAAATGCCCCGCCCTCTCAAAATCGGCTAGTAGTCGCAACCAGAAAAATGGACTAAGTTATTTTACTTGTCGGTGAATAACATGACTCTTATCAACTGCAAAATATATGGCCTGGTATGCATCTGAATTTGTTCCTTCATTGCCCAATCAAGAAGCACGTTAAAGTTTTCGTCCAGGCAACTCATTTTAAGACGTCCGTACTTTTAGGTGTTTCTTCCGAGTATCATACAAAGCAAATCCTGACACGGATGCTGCATCGAAATGGAATTTTCTGCAATAACAGCATACCCATCCACAGATGATCCAAATTGAAGTGCTACATCCTATAACAATATGGTCATCTTGAAAGGTCTCACATTTTCAGAAAATAGATTCAAATTTTACCTGAAGGCACCTTAGTTTTGTATTATACAACAAATAAATTTGATTCTTTATATAATCGAGAAACAATTATACATTATTCGTACAATGTCCCTATAATAGATGAATTGTACATAATTTAATCTAAATTAGCTATATGCTTCCGGATATTTTCAACCTGCAAGACATGACAATAGTTAGACTAAGAATACTAAGTACAAAACCAATAACAATACCCACAAGTTTCCTTTGTCTGTCCAACTTTGTGTCTCTCTAATCGAGACCAAGCTCACCAAAATTAACTTATGTTATCTCAATTGATTCCCATGGAGCATGACGCCCAACCATAACGTTTGCGTCCGGGCACAGATTCCAGCCCCTTATTGTTTTCCCGCAAGGTCCATTTCGCCTTGCGAATTTTTTTGCATTCGTTCCTCGTGATCACGGACAGTACCTGTCCGATCAAATCACCCACGAAGAGATTCCTTTGGATATTCCGAACCAAGGTTTCCAGTCCCGTAGTATGGCCTTAGCAATACTTTAAATGGGCTTTCCGGGGACGGCTACAGCCACCCGTGCCCCGCCCTCCCTGGAGTCTAAGTAGGTGGACCACATCCCTCTTCAACACACCCTTTTTAACCTCGTTTACTAACGAGAATTTCATGCGTTCCTCAGTCCCCAAAAGGGTGTACACCATGTTCAGTTGTCCCTATCTCAAACCTTCTGGATTTGTCCCTTCGCCGAGCACACACACAAAGGACTACTCTAGCTTACCTTCCCAACCACACTTGACAAAACTGACACATATACATATGCATGGACGTATAATTACATACAACTGTAAGATAACACCAAGACACTCCTACTATTGCCAAGAAGGGTGTCCTTCTTCCAAGGATCCGAGGAGCTCCCCTCCTTATTCCATCCCGGAATATCAACTCTCCTTCAAATTCCCAAGAGTAGGAAACATAATACTATCCACATCCAAGGTTGGACTGTCGCTCTCTTGACACAACTCACCAACAACAACTAGTGTATGCACACAACTAAGCAAAAGCAACAAGATTATGGCCATTAAAAGTGGGGAAAAGAGAGAAAGAGGAAGAATCCGCACCTTGAGCTTGAGTCCGTCCCAAGTTCTTCCTCTTCCTCCTCCGTAATACTTCCCTGTGAGGCAATCTTGCTCGTGAATCGGTCCTTGGAGGTTCCCTGTTACCCAGATCAAAATTCTCCTCACCAAGCTCCCGCATTCTTTTTCCCTCCTCTTCTTTCCTCCTTTTTCTTCTCGCCCAAAAAGATAGTGAGTGAGTAGGAATGAGATATTCTCCTCTCCCCTTCTCTTTCCTTCTCTTTTTGTTTTAACATCGAAGTGGCTCCATGAGGTTTATTCATTAACATGGCTTGTCAAACAAGCTTTCAACCCCAAATTTATCTTAATAATTCGTTTTGAGTAGTTTTGGGTCCGGTCAAACAAGTTGACCCGACCGTCAACAGTTGACTCGGCCACCTTACCCGAATCCTTATGGTTAAGTCTACAAGAGACAACAAATCACGAGTCTACAAGGCCAAGTATATATACTCAGGTCTACGGGGCTTGAGCGAGTCTACAAGCGACGAGCGACGCCGTTTGGGTGAAGTCTAGAGAGAAATGTTCCTATTTACGGTGGTCCCCAAAACAAATTTATCCTTTACGGCTACGAGTTTCAAAATTACCATTTTACGACAGTTTTCTCATAACCTTTTCTTAATCTAATTATTAACCCAAAATTAATCCTTCAAGACCAACTTAGGAAACTTTACTTAAGCGGCTCTGATATCAATATACTAACTGAAGATAAACGATGCTAATTAACTCCAGATAGAGTTAGATATCAGCATGCTAGATATTCTTCAAACAAGCCAGGAATCGAACTTAAGAGGTTTTTCCCAATTGTCTTTGTCGTCGGCGTTCCACCAACCTCAAATATTCGTTTGAATAATTTGAACTTGCCGTAAATCCGAGATTGGACTTACCTTCAAGGAAGTATTCCTCGAATTCACTCTGAACTAGAGTCAGTTCATCTAATTTCTTAGAATAACTCTCTACCAACTTTGATAACTGAATTATCTGTGCCGATAGATTATCCAAACCATCCACCACTGTATTAAGAAGGCCAGTAGTAGAATCCTTGCCCACCCCGTGATCCAAATGGAGTAATTCAGGATTCGGGCAATCAGTCATAAGAATGACCCGTGCACTGCACCACTTTAATCTCTTGATTAAAGTCTTCTCTCAAAACATAAACAACTTAAATCAAGATGTTTACCATACCTCAATCCAGTGGGTAGCTTCGGGGTTCACCAAGCTTCTACAACTTCTTGGAATTCAAGATACGCTCACTTCTCAACCTAGAGAATCTGTGAAAGGGAGAGGCTCTTTTGTGTCTTCCAAATACCCTTACTACGAGGGTCTTATATAGACACTCCTCATCCACAACACAAGGTTTAGTCTTAAAGACTTTTCTTCAAGGTTTCGATTCGCAAATCTAACCTTAAGTTAGTTTTAATCAATTTTGATTAATTCTAACTACTCTTGATTCCTTCAGGTATCCTTGGAGAACAATAAAAGAATTTTGACTCAGAGAGATGTGAGAAAAAATTCTCTATTCAGATTGCCTCCCCGAAAATGGTATAGGATTGTGAAATATATACACAAACAAGCTGGGGCTATGCACTGTTTACCAGCTCAAAAGTAAAAAAATCTACTTTTACAAAAGCTTACAAAAGCTAACTAGACTATAAAATTGCCTAGTCTATCTCTATACAATCTTTTTCTCCTGTCTGCATTGCTGCTTCATTCAAGGAGATTCCTTCTTCTCTGGCGTGTGATGACTCGCCAGTTCCTTCCAAGAGTCCCTGATCAGTATTTTGTTGGGCTCTTTCTTCATCTTGCTTGAATCGCTGTGCTAAGGTTTTATCGATGTAGTCAACGATTTTACTCCAAACTTCGAAGGTATCTGTCCGGAGGCACAATTCAGAGTTCTCCCTCTTCCAGAAGCTATCTAGAAGATCCAGAACTCTCTCCCATCCTCTCTCTCCTGCCTGCTCGTCTGCATAGCTGAGATAAGAACGGAGAATCGTGACAGTTGTCATCCCGTCACTGAGCACATAATATAGCTCCTTGCGGGCAAATACGTGCTCCAGCACATCCTTAAGAAACTCAACCTTTATGGCCTTTCTTACAGTCTTATCCTTGTAATACTTGCGCCATAAACCCCTCTGATCGAAGTCCTGTTTTTGAGGTTCTATCAGATGCCTACTTTCACTAGGATGGATATCCCACACTTGCATATTCGGAAGGATTACTTTCCCATACTGCTCATGCTCGTCCTCCTCCATCATAGTGCTAGTAATCAGCGCCGTGGCATATTTTGAACCATAACCAAGGCACCCGAGTATGAACTTTACCAATTGAGGCAGTTGGTTTATCTGCTCTAGTTCTGATCTATCGATCTCCAGAATATCAACAAACCCTGCGTATAAATATGGTAAAGCAACTCCCACCATACCTGAACTAATCCTCAGGGATGGCCACTTCTCCGATATCTAGTGTAGATACGGTTGAAGTACAGAGTTATCCTCAAGTGAGGATTCTCTCATATCCACCACCACCTTTGAAGTCTCATAGTCTTTAACTTCCAGCGGTAATATGGACATAGTCATTGTGAGAATCTGCTGTCTATCTCGTACCGATTTAGACACCTCTTCCCCATCTGCAGCCTTGTAAGTTAACTTGGCTTCCAGATCTTTGATGTACTCAATCGCCTTTGCTGCGAAAAACTTAATTTGGGCTTGGTAATTTCTTTTAATACCTCCCATAAGTCCTCCACAAACAACAGTGGCATCCCAAGATAGGAATCCATCCTCGAAAGAGTCCAAATCAAAAAACCGAGATCTATCCAGATCGTCATGACCTTCGTCATCCACAATCAACTGAACCTCCTTCAGGAATTATTTCCTCAAGGTTCTCCTGAGTTTGAGGATTACCTTCGAGTGTTACGGGTATCTCGTAATTGAAATACTCGTTGTACTCCATGTCAGCCGCGTCGTCAGGATGTTCTTCCTTCTGAACAATTGGCTCGCCAATGAAAGCTTTAAACTTAGCTTCCTCTTCAGCATACTCACTCTTCACCTTTGCTTTCTGTTCCTCTTTGCTTTGTAACAAAGCCTTGTATGACTTTACAGCTTGGTTAATAGAGATTTTCTGCTCTTTGGCCAGATGGTTACGACAGTAATTAAACTGCTCCATGGTCAGAGGAGACCACCAAGGTTCTTCAACGTTATCGTCCTTGAGACCAGATGACTTAAGCTGCTTTGCTTTCTTCTTCTTTCTGGCTTTCTCCTGGGAATCAGCCTGAGCTTCTTCCTTTAGATCTGCCATTTTCGCTTTTCCTTTAGAGCTTACCTCCTCTAGATCAGCCATCTTCTCTTGAAGATCTTCCTTCACGTTTCCTTTGGGCTTGACATCGTCTTTTCCCTTAGGACCCATCACTCCCTTCTGGGAATCTTTTTCTGCTTTCCCTTTGGAATTGGTTATTACCTTTTCCTCTGGTTCATCCATTCCTTTCTGGGAATAATCTTTCGTCTTTCCTTTTAAGTTAACCGGAGCTTTCTTCTTAGGAGTAACCATCTCCTTCTGGAGATCTGTTTCTGCCTTTCTCTTGGAGTTGGTTATTACCTTCTCCTTAAGATTAGCCGCACCCTTCTGGGCATCCGCAGTTTTCAGCTTGCTAGGACATTCGAATGATCGATGTCCAGGTCGCTTATACTGCTAGCACAAAGCTGATTTCGTTCCAGAATTGGAACTAGCATCACTATGCTCACTATCTCTCTTGATAGGATTAGGACATACCTTCTTGGAGTGACCCTCCTGCTTGCATCTCCAGCAGATCTTCTTCTTTACTGCAGGATCCATCTGCAAGTTCTCTAGAGAGAGAGTCAGCTATTATGTTTTTCTCTGAAGAGATATACTCAACATCGAATTTATAATAGCTAAACCACTCTTGTAACCTCAAAAGTCTAGTCTGTCTAGCCTCCTTGAGGTTCAGACTCATAAACCTTTTTACATAGGTCGAGTCAGAGCGCACTAAGAATTTCTTAGGTGCCAAAAAGATGTAAAAGGCTTTTACATTTTTTAAAGCCAATACCTCTTTTTCATGTATCGGGTACCGGAGTTCATACTCCTTAAAACTACCCGACCAATACTTACAAACGGGTTCTGGTTTTCTTTCTTTAATTTTAAGGACAACACCCCAAAAGTCGTTTGAAGCATCAATTTCCAGGACTAACTCATCCTTATCATATGGTAAAGAGAGTTGGGGTAAATTTTTAACCTTCCTCTTAATTCTCTGAATAGCGTGAGTATCCTCATCTTCCCATAACCAAGGATTTATCAGATGATGTTTTCTTTGAAATCCTCCCTAGATCTTGGGAAAGATCTTTCACAAACTTTCTTGCATAGTTAACAAATCCACAAAATCTTTGGACTTGTTTTCTATCCTCAAGTCCGTCAGCAAAATCAACAATTTTCTCGGCAATATGGCTTTGTAATTTTATCTTTCCTTGCTCAATTTTCATGCCTAGAAAATTAACTGACTCCTTAAACCATTCTATCTTCATTTCTGATAGAATCATGCCCTCCTGTCGGAAGACATCAGTCACCTTATCAAGGTGCCTCATGTGGTCGTCTTCAGTCCGACTGTAGACTAACACATCGTCAATATAGACTGCACAAAATTTTCAGACTTGCTTGAAAGCATTATCCATTTTGCGCTGAAACACGCCTGGAGCATTTTTCAGGCCGAACGGCATCACCAGCCATTCAAACATTCCTTGCGGAGCATTGAAGGCAGTTAGAGGAACCGACTCTTCCTCCATCTTGACTTGCCAGTATCCACTTTTCAAGTCAAACTTAGAGAAGAATTTTGGTTGGCTCAAACTCACTCTATCAATTAAATCTCCCGCAGTGGGAATCTTATAGCCATCGTCTTTTGTAGCTTTGTTAAGCTGACGATAATCAATAACCATTCGTGCTTTACCTCGCACCTGCTCGGCATGATTAATTACCATAAAGGCAGGACTAGAATGTGGACTGTAACTGTCCCTAATCAAGCATTTTCCAAGCAACTCAAGAATTGGTTTGTCAAACTCCTCAACCATTTCAGCCGTATACGTAATGTTTCTGGCTCTTATAATGGTTTCGGGATCCTTTAATTCGAGTATAGCTTTTAAGCCATTCCGACTCCACAATTTCAATGGATCTTCACTAAAATTGTGTGCAAGTTTTACTAGGAACTTATCCCATTTTGTCCCAGTTAACTGTACAGCCATACACACTTCTTATTTTGGAAACAAGTCGTCATACCAGTTAGAACTCCTGGTATTCATTGGAGAAAACATGGTTTATTCCCGTGAATCGTTCTCATCCAATCGTATATCACCACGTTGAGCTCGCACTCTGAAAGCTCTTTCACATGGTGAATTACCACAGTATTCTGTCCGTTTTACCGGATAGAACCCAAACTTTAACCGTAACTTAGGTTCTTGGATAATACTGATTTTTACCCCACCTATGGATACATGATGGACATCCTGCACAAAAGGTAGGTTTTCCTTTTGTCCCTTTAGAAAGGCATTACCAATTATGATGTCTGCCTCTAATAAAGGATGGGACATGATCTCTTTTATGATGAACTGTTGTCCACCAATAAAGACAGGCACATTATTGGCCTGATGGCTGACTATTGTCGCCATTCCATCTACGTTTGCCATGTGGATAGGTTTTTGCAGTGGCTTCCACCACTCATCTGGTAGTGCATTGAGTCTAGCACAAGTTATGCTACACTCAGTGTCTATCAAAGTATCCAGAGAATACTCATAGTATCCAGGAAACTTGAAAGTTAGAGCCACATATGTGCTCAAATCTTCCTTCCGGACACTAAACCCAATATTCTTAGGTACTTCCTGGGATAGTTCTATCATCCTCCAGATTTCGTCTATTGGTATAGACCTCTGCTTGGCTATTTGCTCAATAACCTTACAGACTTCAGGAATACTGGACAAAGAGTTATCTAGATAGGTAACTCTCATCATCCTTATTGATTCCTCTCTCGTTTGATCTACAGGATCTTCATAGACTGGTAGTGACACCGGTCTATACCCCACGATTCTACCCGTATGTTGAGACGGGGTTCTCGAATCTGTAGATCTTCGAGACATTTCTTCTATTAGTGGTGGAACAGATGCTTCTGCTGGTCGGGACACAATTATGTCCTCTCCCACATCACTAGCTCTAGAAGAAAACACAGAGAGCGTTTGTGATCTTGGCTCTCTCAGGAGTGGCATCCTCACAGGCAGATGCCTGTCAGCTCTAAAACTATCTCTAGACGGTTCTCCCAACATTAAAGTAATCTCGTTACCTCTTTGTCGAATATTAGTCGCACTAATCGGTCTAGAGCTACTACCAGGCTCAGTCATAACCTAATTTCTTGGCCAGGTTAACTCCAATGGGTTTATCTCTCGCCTATGAAATTGTTGGTAGTTATTATGACCTTCTTCGAACAACTCAGTGAGTCTTGAGATGTTCCTCACACCAGGACTAGTGGTATTTACCAATCGGTAAATCACGCTAGTGTGATACTCCAAAAACTTGGCCTGGGAATTCATTCTATCCATATTCATTGATTTAATTCTTAAGGTCAATGAATTTCCCAAACATCTATCGTTCAGGGCCATCATGAAATTTGGATGGACCTGGAACCATACAGGGCCATGTCCAAGGTTGGCCTGTATACCTGATATCAACTGATCTCTAAACTCTCGCCATCGTTTATCGATCACAACTGCTATCACAGGACTATCCGCTGGAAGATGAAATAGCGGAATCAATCCTACTTGGATTAACCCAATGTGTATATAGTTATATACACCTCTCACACGTTGCATGGTTTCCCTAATGCGTTGTACATTGAGTAATGGGATATCCAAAGTCTCAAGTTCCGTGCTTGTAACTTGAGCCGTTGCTTCTGTTTGTGAGATGTCTATTATCGATCTAAAATTAAATCTCGACACATTATAGACTTCCCTCACGTTAACGTTAGGCAACCTCCATTCCAGCACTGATTGGGATGGATCTTCGTACTGGTGGGATTCCTCCAGTACCTGATTCGATGCTTCCAAGGGAACCATCTCATCACCATCTCCATTTTGCTCTGCTCTCATGATAAACAGATGCATTTTCCAGAGATCAGAATCTTCTTCTGAGTCTGTATCGTAATTCGATACGACCTCGTAGATAGATTCTACTTCTGAGTCTAAGTCAGAAATATCCTGCTCATCTATTGGTTCGTAAGCCAGGACTTCTTCCTCATGACTCCTGTCATCCAGAAACACCATTCGGAGTCTCTCTCTCCTTTGGTTCTTCTGAGGACAAGTATCCGCTTTGTGGGTTTTTGATCCACAAAACCAGCAACAATCGTAGTTGCTCAACGGCTTTCCTTTTGGACATTTCGGTTCTCTGCCATGCTTACGCTTAAAGGCTTCGATCCTATCTTTATCCTTAAGGTTAGTCCGTCTCCTCACAAACCTCCTTGGTTTGTAAGCAGGACCTCCTCTCTGTTTCTTTTAGAGGTCTCTCTTTGGCCAAACTTTCCTTTTGTTGTATCCAACAAACTTTTTCTTTCTTGGAAAGTTTCTTGTTCTCACATATTCTGTTTGAGTATCACATCCATACCTTCCAGGTACATACTCAATCTGCGAACAACAGCTCTTGTTTAGGTATGGCAGCTTCTTAGCTGCTTCCTTAACTTGGAGCTCAGTGCACGCTTTCCTCATCGCGTACTTAACCGCCTGAATTTTCCCTCCGAGTCCAGAGACAATCTTTTCCTCACTCAAAAGTAATTCATAGGCCTTTTGCGCAACTTCCGGCCAAGGTTATGGAAGTTTTGCAAAAAAGGTTCCCAATATGAACTGTTGAGAGACTACGTCCAGATTGTAATAATACTTCTGGAATTCACATACGTAGCTATCAAACCAGCACATATCACAGATCTGTAGTTTTACAAGAGCAGTCAACGATTGCTCTTTTTCCACAGTCTCAGTGGATAATGAAAAACCACAGAACTCCCGTTTTAATGCATCAGCGATGATTGCTAATGCACCATCAACGGTTAGCGCTTGATCTATCTTTTCTTTGATCTCAGTATGAGCCACCAAAGATTTCCAGTATTTCTGCGCCGTTCCCATGAGGGCTGCAACACATAATTCATAAACTGATCCAGGGGATAATATCCCGGCAGACGCAGTCATTCGAATTAGTGATAACCACTCATCTATCTTTTTAGATACATGCTTTTCACAATCTATGTCCAGAAAAGCACCAGGGGTAATTATAGGTTTTAAAACATTATCTCTTGGAACAAACTCTTGTTTAGTTCTATGAGGATAATCGGGCCTGTAAATTTCCCGCTTCACAGTCACCAATTCATTAAACGTTCTATTGTCTAAATGAACTAGAGCATCTTCTGCCAGACCTAAGGCTTTCCTTAAGTCTTTTGCCAACTCCCCACTTTGGGAGTTCAAATTTGCATTTCGCTTTTGTGCATCTAAAATGTAAGGAGCAACTGAATCCTTAAACATTTTATCTACACTTCTGCCTTGATTCTGCTTGGAATTTCTGCCTCCCAGATTCAACCTTTCGACTGGTTTTCTTGTAGTACTCTCCAGTCGAGAAGTCGTCTCGGCTTCAGGCCTTTTTAAACTTCTTTCCCTTTCCAGAGCGTCTAACATGTTATTCACTATAGAGCCTACTTCCTTTGCCATTTGGTTTCGGCTTTCTAGAGTTTCTGTACTCCCCTGAATTGTTAGCTGAGTTAAAATATCATTTATACTCTTGCTAATTTCAAAAGGAGACAGCCTAGACTCTGGAACGAACTCCAATCGTGATGGAGTCCCAGAAGGATTTTCCAAAGATTTTCCTTCTCCAGCCATTTCAAGGACTTAATTAAAAATTTTTCAAAATTTTTGGGTTAAACTTGGATTCTAGAAAAAGTCAAAAATGGAGGGACGGTAAAAAGGGAATTTTGGAACTCACCACCCTAAAGGACAAAATTTTTTGTTTTCCAGGGGTAAATTGTAACTATCCTCGAAGTCTACAAGCTTGCAGTAAGTTTACAAGACTTCAGATTACAAAAAGACAGTCGTAACATTGAGGGGTCGGGCTCCTTGTCGAGGCTCCGCATGTCAGACATAAAATACTCTAACATACGTATTGTCGATGTGGATATTTATTCATACTATGCACTAAATAACATTCACATGCTACATTCATACCCTTTTAATATAACAAAAATACGGATCGTTACATCCCACCATGGATTATGTGAAATGTATGTGTCATTGGCCTCCGAGACTCCACCAATGTTGTTATTAATGTCCAATCTAACACAATATTGTGGAGCATCGCAACTTCATCGAAACCCACTTGGTGAAGGTTTTTATCCATCCATTGATCGCAAAAAATATTTTCACTGCTTTTTCTACATGATGACATGTTAAGACATTGTTATGTAACGAAGAATACATAAGTTAATCCACGAAACAATTTTCAAGGGAAACTTTTTATTTAAGTAAAACATATCGAGCTATATCTTTCGTCAAAACATTTTTTCACAGCTCAAAACACTTGTCAAACGTGATCCCAGAAGCATTTTCATGAAAATAAACATGAAACAACACATTAACACCATTAGCAATTACGAATTCAACATATATATAGAATGTCTAGTTATAGTTGAACAATTTATTAGGATAACTCACTCTATTATGTCCCTCTTTTTTATAAATTCCACAAATTGTTTTTTGTGATCTTTCCTTGATGTCCACTACATCGTGTATATGTGTAGATCTTGGATGCGTATTGGGTCGTACTCTACTAGAGTTAGGATTGATCCTAAGGAAATTGTTATACTGGCCAATCTTTTTCACAATCAAATGAATTCCATCGCGATGCATACATAACCTTCCGACACCCTCTTGTAGAAACGACTAATGCAATTTGTGCATCTATGTGCAAGGGTGCCACACTTTTATGTGGGATAACAATGCAACATAATGTCCTTGTTTCTAACCATGACATAAGCTATAGTAACTCGCTGTCGCCGTTGGGAATCACGATTTGTTGGTAAAACGAATTTCACGGTTCTCAACTACGACACCATGATGGTATATTGGTAATTCTGTAAACTTAGATCATATTTGGCCAATATTTTTGCCTACTAGCCGTACCGCCGTACAAACCTCACTTGAAGAGGCCCATTACTCTATAGGACCTCTCGGAAAGGTTGTTCAACGCATAATTTACCAAGCGAGGGAATTTTACTTCACAATTTTTTTTTTGATAAGACTCCCTTTCTCAGACGTCAAACCTTCAAATTAGTCAAATGCTCACATTTTCCCATACTTCTTATTAACGATTTACTTATCTTTATTTTAGTTGTTGGATCGTAAGTAGAAGTTTTCATTCTCACTAATTTTGTCGGAGTAAGGGGCAAAATGTACATGATATTGGGAACACTACGTAAGGAGGTATTTAACGCTTATAACGATGCTTGAATTATACTGAAATATGGGAACTACATGGAATTGAAGTTGACTAAACCGATCTACTCATCAAGATTAGTGTTACCGCTGTATCCCGAGTGCATGTAATGTGCATTGGGAAGAAATCTGAAAATCAAGCATGTCAGACGAATGCCGAAAAGCAGCTTACTGATGCATGAACAAAATTGGAAAACAAAAATCGAACATCTTTATGTCATATTACCTGTCCATAGTGAAACATTTACACCCCCAAATTGACGCCAACAGCAATATGCACGTACAATCAACACAATAAAAGATAGACAAAATCCTAAGGAAATTACTGAATATTAGCCTGACGTCTTCTGCCGCAGCTTGTCCGCCACATACAAGAGATGGCTTATGCTTGTTGAAGGATAGTTCTGTAACAGTCGAAGATTAGAAGTGAAATCCCCGGCAAGAAGACGCCTCCGGATAAGAATCAGCATGGCACAGCACACTCGAAGAAGTGTCTCCTAATAAACAAACAAGATACAGGATAATGCTCTTTCCGTGACAAATAAATATTGTTTGCAGCTCAACATGTAAATTTAATCACGACACCAATAAAGAGTTTATCGCATTATGGTCAAATACATAATTTAACTGATAAATTATATTGTACATCAACACCCAGCAATATCATCCCGGGAAAGACCTCAGCCAAAGTAAGTTGACTTGACGCTACAAGGGAAGTGATTTTGTAGGAAAAGAAATTTCAAAAGAATAAGTGACATTGAATAATCAAAGCATTTTAAAACACGAGAAAGTAACAAAGCGAATGCAATCAACTCTAATATTGCAATATAACAAATCACCTAGAACATTAGAAATCAATAGGTTGGTTACTAAAATACGCCTCACTAAATGGGCAGAAAAAATTATCCATCCGCAGTAAGGCTGCACAAGAAGCTATATTGAAGAAAATATAAGCAGCCAAATGGAGGAGCCAACAAGTGCTGCGATAAAAGATTGGTGCATCATACCCAACCGGTTGTTTCAGGAACATTACTGGAAATTCAATTGGAACAAAATATATCCATGGAGAGGCCATTAACTTTGGATGAATACTATCAACATTGATTTCATTCATGTCAGTGTCATAATCCTAGATAAAGTACACTTAAGAAACTTTACATTGCTCAAGAAGGTGAGAATTCACATCAAGAAGCAGCTTAAGTTATTCCATATTTCTTCTTTTACATGAAAAATAAGCAGGACATGAATATGAAAGTGAGACAGTTCACCATATCAGAGAATTTATAGCTTCTTAAGCAAAAAAAAGGTTACTTTCCCCGTTGTAACAAACATCAACTGACAACAATAAGTGGGATCAGCAACAGACCACAAACAACCAGCAAGCAATATAGACCGGTTTATTGCATCTATATAACCTAAACTGCATGGCTCCATGGCTGAAGTCACGTAGACAACTATTTTGAATTTCAAGTGGTATCACAGATTGTCAAAGCCTTTTTACCTGAGGACCTTCAGCATCACTCAAAAGGAAGTCCCATATCTGTAGGCTGTCAGCGAAATTGAACTCTTGCGTCAAAAGGAGTGTAATCCATCGAAAGGCATAAAACTGGGGATTCACCTGAGATTTCACCAAACAATTTATTTTTCAAAAATTAATAACTGGCTAAAATACTGTTTTTAAATCAAAAGCACAAAGAATCACAAGGCCACATTCTACTGCCATGGTACACCCACCTTTTCACTACCAAAAATGATAATAAAGCCATAATTCACTTAATTCATGAGTATTTATTCAAAAGACAATTATTGAAATGTTCCAGCTGAAAATAATTTCAGCTGCCACAATAAATCCAACACAGTTTACTCTCTCTTGATGCCAAACAATTTGTTTAATTTCTATTTTCTTATTGTGCTAAGAAGAGTGCCCATTCAAAGTATGTAAAATTCCCATAGGACTTAACCATGAACTTGTCAAATGAAAAACAGTTTTCCAATCCGAAAAGGAAATTTAATAAAGTTCAAGAAGAAGAAATCTAAGTATTATTAACTTCTTTCCCTGAACATCTTACCCAGGAATTGAGGATTACGTATTATTAAAAAATAAGCTACCAAGGGAAAAAAATGCCGTCATTGGACATTAGGATTTAAAGAAATATGAGAACCCCACTGCATATATGCAGCTTTAAGAGCAGCCAAAAGGATGTTAGAAATGTTATGTGAGCACTGCAATCAACAAAAGCGGGAAAGCAATTATACAGTTCCAACTTTCAAGCATCCAGCATCATGCCAAGCACTACGACTATCAGCAAATGTCTCATCATAAATACCTTGGTAGTAATCTCAAGATGCCGCCAAAGCTCTTCATCATGCTCCTTCAGAAGTTCGGATAACTTAGAAATCGTAGATCGGATTCCCCCAACACTGTTGTCCAGTTGCTGGCAAAAGTTGTCCCGGAAACCACTAAGTATTTCGACAAAGCAAAAGAAAGCATCTGCTTCAGCAAAGTCCTGACCATTATACAAGACATGAATTATGTCAAAGGCCCTAAATGACAACATTGTCAGTGGTGCAATTATGATAATCATTAAAAAGAATCGTCCTATGCAGTCTGCTCTCTGCAAAAAGATTCATAAGATTCATAAGATATTCTAGAAAGAAGATCAATGAGATTCAGTAAAAATGATAACCAGTTAAAGAAAGAAACTACAAGGATTTTTTTTAAAGAAAAGCATGGGAACTGCAAAAAAGGAAAAATCTTTACTGAAGAATCCATCTCTCAGCGAAATTTTAGAAGAAAAGAAAACTGTCAACTAATCATTCAACATGAAGCTCTTTGTGATATATATTCATGAGATATTCGGAAGAGGCAAGTTATGGTCATTTTCTGGTCGAGAATGATTCAAATGACCCACCACATTCTCCGCGTCAGGATCATTCTTGAAAACATAGAAGAGAGGAGCCAGTATTTCATTCATCCCTTGGATATATCTGATACCAGGGTTGAGCTTTGCAAATAAAATTAAAATCGTCTTCAGAGCATCCTGCAAGTAGTGGTATAATAGTTGGAGCTTGAAGTGTTCCTTTTGATTGAGATAATGGACAGAATCGTAAAAGAAGAAATAATCAGAAACCTGACTGGATCTTGCCTCGGGTGTATCACCCGAGAAAAAGTGCATGTCCGGATGAGTGCGTTTGACATCTCTGTCAATCTGTTCTATTACCTCTGTATCCTAAAACATCCCAAAGTTTATATACAAGAATAATTCATCCATAAGATCTTTATTGTTTCTTGACAAGTAACATTCATTAAGATCATTACCTCAAGGAAGTTTCTCAAGAAGACTTCCAGAATAATATGACTTTACTGACAGAAGTAAAAGTGCATCAGACTGTATGATACCTGGAAAAATCTATTCCAGATGCTACTCTTCCCAAGACTTAGGGGATGCTCTCCGCAAGTTATATCTGACCTTAATAGCATACCACTGCTTTCAGAGTGAGAATGATCACTTCCCGGACTAGCAGAATCATCCAACTTCCTAACGACTTCAGACTGACTACCATAAAACATTTAGGATTTGGTTCCAATATAAAGATTTTGCATAAGTTAGAAAAGTCTGCAGAAAGAGAACTACCCAATGCACTTATAAAGCGCATGTTAAATGACAATAAAAACAGCAGCCAGATAGATAAATAATTGCAAATTTCAATACCATATGAACCACCTATGGTTCATTTTTTTTATAGGTGTTTCTGGAACGCAAGAGTTAAAAAATACAAAGGCATTGAGATCCTTTCATTTGGCTATCTTTTCTTTATCTAACTTACACATCTATATTTTTTTCCACCCAACCAAACTCGGGCCTACAAGCTAAGGAGCAAAATTGTAAGAATAAGTTTCCTAATTTTAAGATTTTATTCTATTAAGCTTATAATCTTAGACATATTTTAGTAATAACATATCCGATATCTTTTCGGTATTAATAAGGACAACATTAGCTGACGGCAGACAATTATGTTATTTTTTTCATTATATTCTTGTTCTAAAACTTTCTTACAGCTTCTCTACAAACCCTAAAAGTTTATTTTCATTCCCTTTGATGTTCAAGACTTTTCGTGAATGTTCAGGCAATGAAATGACGAAAACAGGTGGAAGCCAGTATGGAGATTCTAGAAGATGACCCCAATCCCTTAGACATAACACAAGTTAGTTTGAGGAAGTCGACGGTGTTAATCCTTTTCATGAAGCCAGATTCGTAGACAATGAGGGAAGAAGTGGGTTGAAAGAGAGATCAATTGGGGTTAAGATTGAAATAGTTGAGAAGTTGCATATTGATGAGTATCTTGATTGGGAGGCAGGCTTGAAAATTATTTCAAGTGGAAACCTATGGCGGTGCTAAAAAATACATTTTGTGAAGCTATGTTGAAGACTTCAATGGTGGAAGATGGTGGAAAAACAACATTCTCCACAAAGAAAGTTGAAGATCAATAGTTGGGAGCACATCAAGGATAAGTTGCGAAAGCAGTTTTTGCTAGTTGATTATGGCATGCAGCAGTATGAAAAATATCACGTGCTTCGCCAAAATTCTCCTTCGATGGATGAAGGCACTTCGGAGTTCAACAATCTGACTATTCAAATTGGGTTGAATGGACCAATGAACAAACTATATCTCGCTATCTAGCACATTTGAATAGATCCATCAGAGATTAAATGAGCACGATTTGTGTATTCAACATGACATATGCTTGTTGGTACACATTGATGGCTGAGAACCGAACTTGTGTTATGTGGTAAGAAGACTATCATATGGTAGACGACAAGGTGGTTTCAGTGTTCATCAGCCACAACAAACTTGATCAACGATCATCTAGGTTTATTTAGGTGACTGTCCAGTCTTATAGAAATGACAAGATTGATCAAGGCAAAGATATCGCTTACCTTAAAGGACAAAATATCTCCAAGTCTCGTCCTGATAGAAGTTCAAAGATCGATGTTTCACAAACAATTAGCATGGGCATACTTTGTATGTATGTCCATAGAAGAAGTGAATAGAAGAAGTGAACATAACAAGGTAGAAGAGAGTTCGACGAAGAAATAAAACCCATTTATGATGACTGTCGTCATTAAGACGACGAAATTGATGTGTATCCAATCCAAAAGGAGGTACTCGTCATCAAAAGGATAATGACGGCTGCTAAAGTAGAAACTCGAGATTGTCAGAGGCATAGCATATTCAACATTTGGGTTTTCTGGGCAGGTAAGATTTGTGACGTTATCAGCAATGATGGAAACATATAGAAGGTACTGCCACAAGAGGCATCCAAATCTTTATAAAATTAGGTGACTTAAGGAAAGTAATGAGGTACTGATGACCTCTCATTGTTTGGTGTGGTTTTCTTTGGGTTCTAACTTTGGATAACATAGCTCTTTGTGATAATGGAACCGACCATATTCGTCTTGGTTAGCCTTGGCTTTATGATCATGATATGGAATGTGGTACGAAGCCAAATACTTAATATTTCTACAAGAAAAAGAAAGAAACATCTTCTCAAGAAAAAGACCAAAGAAATTTTGTGTAAAGTTAGTGGATTTTTAAGAATATATTTTCTTATTTATTTTAGGTTGCAATCTTAAGTGGTATTTAAGATTAGGTACCTTTCTAGCATTAATAATGGCCTTTGGTTTGTATTGGACAGTTATGTCATTTTTTTCTCTACATTCTTGCGGTTTCTCGAAAAACCCTATTACTTATTATCATTGTCTTCAATTCCATTCATTTTCAATGGTTATTTGTATGAAATATTGTATTGCACTTCACTATGCTATCATTTAAACCCTAAAAAGAGCTTTAGGTTTGCTCTGAACCTGTCTCACTTTTAAAGTTTCAAGTTCAAAGAGCTTGTTACGTTATGATCAAATGATCATTCTCGACTCACTATAAATTGCGCTCAGGCATCCTTTCATCATGGCTATGCTAGCAATCAATATAAAACTCACCTGCTTGTTTTAATTCAACAAAAATCTCTCAATTTGATCAGAAGAGAAAGAGTACTCTCAAAGCGGCTAATACCTAGGCTTTCTAGACAAAAAGAAGGAATCCATCAAATCATCCTCACATTCTCAATATCACTAGTAAGGAGAAATGGCTGGTACTTCAAGTCGCCTAAAGCAACATCAAACAAATAATATGGAATGACTAATAAGTTGCTTCCCTTTATACATACATTATACCTAGCTAAGAGAAAGTTAATTAAGAGAATCAAGCATCTAGCCCACGAAATAAGATGTACTACATGGTAAGCTACAACATCACTTTGTCACTTTGCAAGCATCTAGGCATATTCCAAAATACCAATTATAACCTTCTAAAATGTACTCGGAGCATCTTTGTTTTAGCTAAAGAAGTAATGCTATATAAAAGACTAATAGAAGCCTCCGAAATCAACGATAATGGTTGCAGACTGAGACAAAAATTAAAGGACACCGAAACAGATCATTTCAGACAAATGAGCGTAATGTATCACTTACCGGGTTGATCAAAAGCTCTTTCTTGAAATTATTGTATTGGGATCTCTTCTTGATTAACTCAGATGACCAGAGACTTCGATCAGGCGGCAGATATCCAAGAAGAAGCTGGAAGAGGACGGCATTAAGTATTTAACATGAAATGTACACAATAAAGCCCCCCCCCCCCCCCAGCTCGTATTGTAATAGGAAAACCATGGGTGTGGGTGTATATTTATAACCTTAACAATGCAATAGAATTATTATGGCAACTGAATGAGGAAAAATTAACCAGACAAACTTGGCACCACAAGTGAACCTATATTCATTGCTATGGCAGCACAAGAAATGTCAACATAGGAAGAAGGAACTAATTTCTTGGCAGTACGTACACTAGTGGCTTTCGTCTAATTGGCGGTCAGATAATGAGACTTCGGATACCTAACCCCCTCAGAAATAGACAGATAGAAAAGAAACCCAATACCAGTTTTTTCTCCATCAAATGAATAATGTATTCTAGGACTCAAGTCCCCCAATTCAATCAGTCCAACCAAACCAGAATGCCTCCATTGGCAGTAGCAAACATGCGTTGATGAGTGATAGCTACTTGGAACATCATCATTTCCCTATGTTTGCCTTTCATGTAACTAAAGATGAAGTGCATAAGCTACCTTCCACACAGTAGAGCGTATCCCAGCACAATCTGGTACGCCTTGAGCCGTAAGCCTTCTGACCTCTCTCATATCCACTGTCTGCTTTGATAGCTGTCAAGAAGAACCACATTAGCATATATGAGAAAATAAAGAAAAATAGTGACGTATGATTCAGAGAATATACACACGACGTTTTCAACCGAAATGACCCTCGTGTCTACAATCTACATTCCAAATTATTCATTTGTGCAATTATCACATCCATAGGCCAAAGAGTTTAGAAGCTCAGCTGCTCCAAAACAATAAAAGATCAGAAAGTTACGACCCATGAGTGCGTCGTTCCTTAAAGGTAGCTAATTTGTGTTTGGAGAGCGAAGCTCCCATAATTTCGATGCTGGTGATTGATTCGAAGCAGTTCATACCTTTATACTCTTCACAGCTACATTTAATAATCTAACCGAGAATCAACAAGAAGTGGAAAAGAAACCGATAAGGCTCATTCCTCTATCCTTGGGGTCTATTCAGCTTATTACAGAATTTCCTCAAAGAAGCCGCCTTTTTATCGGTCTTCAAACAGTAGATTCAATTGGGAACAGCTAGTTAAAGAAACAGCATTGCAAAGTAGTAATAATCCTCTAAACATGCAGCAAGAAGAGGAAGCTAACCGCATTGCAGACAGAAAGACCGACCTCGGCCAAGAGCTGAGACTGGCGGGAGACGTCCTCCTCGGACAAGGTCCGGTCGGCAGGCTGATCGCCTTCTCCATGTCGATCTTTTCTCTCATTGATCTGGGGAGTCGCCCCCGTGGGAGAAGAAAGAGGGGACTCCTCTCGGCTGGCGACGGAAGGGGGAGGGACGGGGACTGGCGGTTCGGTAAGAGGAGGAGGACGGGAGTCGGAGGAGGTGGTGGTTGGGGTTGAAGAGGGGTAGAGGCTGGAGATGCGATCGCGTTGGGAAGGTGCCGAGACCCAGATGGAGCTGTTGAGCCAATCCGGTACTTTCTTGCTCATTTCCGATTCTCCCCTTCCTCCTCCTTCCACTTCTTCGGACTTTCTCCGTTACGGAGCTTGCGAGGGAGATAGAAAGGGAGGGAGCGTGATTTGGGGTGGGGGTTGGGAGGCTCGGTGAATAGGACTGTTGGACTGACTTCCTGGGCCGCGTGCTGTTTGAATGTTCCAGCCCGAAATGCTCGATCGCAGCAATTGTCTAAGCGTCAAAGAAGCAATCATGGCAAATGTCACATGGACGATTCAGAAAATTTTTTGAATCCTCACACTCGGAATTCCTTTAGTCTCGCCTTCTCATGGTATTTGCTCATGTACTCTCGTATATCACTCACGCTCCCACTCAAGAACGTTCGCAAGGACAAGGACTCGTTCACGATAGGCACAAAGAATACAAGGATGTGGTCAAAGTACAGATTGTATTTCCACTCAATCTTTTAATGTCTTCCCCACGCCCCTTTATATCTCTTATTTATAGGGGGTCATGGGGCATGCATACAATTTACAAATATACACCATGCAACCCAGCTCCGACCTGCAAGAGCATTCTAAGGGCCGTCTACATCTCAAGGATCGTCTGCTCCCAGCTGATCCGTCAGAGGAAGCCCTAGGGTCACCTGTTCCCAGCTTACATCTGACCTAAGTAAGCGACTATCTAGCTTCCCTTTGTCGCCGATGGCCAACTTGCTCGTGCCTCCCTCACGAGCTCTGCCCAAGGAACCGTCCTAGGTCATGCCTTGCCTAGCACTCATCTAAGTGTGCTAACAAACCTCCCCCACTAGAGGAAGTCGACGCCCTCGTGGACGCCTTGCTAAGGTATGCCTGCACCTCATCCTCGAACTGCAATTGGACAAGGTACTCAGTTCTACGATTCTTCTTGCTCTGCCCTAAGACGCGTTGATCCAAAATTCGCTCCACCTAAAGCTCATGCTGCTCATTCACAGTCGAAGGTGCCCGTTTCGGTTGGACTCTCTTCTCATGACCGCCATCGTCATGGAATGGTTTCAAGAAGCTCACGTGGAACGTCAGATAGATCTTCTTCCTCTCAGGCAGCTTTAACTTGTAGGCCACCGCACCCACATGATTAACAACCTCAAAGGAACCGTCGTACTTTTGAACTAACCCACGATGGACCCGCTTGCTATTGATTTTCTTCCAAATCTGCGGGGTGAGCTTAAGCATAACCTTGTCACCCACACTGAACTCAACCACCCTCCGACGTTGATCAGGATACTTCTTCATGCGTCGGGCTACTTTCTCCAAGCTATCTCACGCCTCGCTGAGCATCTCATGTTTTTTTCGGGTGAAGCGATAGGCAGCTGGACAGGGGCCACCAGACCGTTGTAGCGCTACTTCTTGTGGCGTGAGCGGCTGGTATCCCATGGCAAGCTCGAACGGGCTAAAACTAGTCGTGAACGACCAGTGCAGGTTATAGGAAAACTGAGTGGTATCAAGTAAATAGACCTAGTTTTTCTGACTTGCCGTCACGTAATGCCGAAGATATTCCTCCAACAACGCATTCGCTCGCTCCGTCTGTCCGTGGGTTTGCGGGTGGTTCGCTGTGGAAAACTTCAGCTCCGAACCCAAGAACCCAAAGAGTTGCTATAGAACCGGCCCATGAACCGCGCATCACGATCACTCACTATGTTCGTCGGCAGCCCAAAATGCTCCAACACGTTATTATGGAACAGCTCAGCCGCAACTTCCGTCGTACAAGCATGGGGAGCAGCCACAAAGATGTTGTACTTGGAGAAGCGATCAACCACTACCATGATTGAGGATAGCCCGTTCACCTTTGGGAATCCTGAAATGAAATCTATCGAAACTGACACCCATGGCTTTTTTGAAATCGGCAACGGCTGGAGGAGTCCTGCCTCCCTCCGTCGCTCGGTCTTATCCTTTTGACACACCAGACAAGAATGCACGTAAGCCTCGCAATCCCTGTCAAAGCGGGGACTAGCTTCTCTTCACCAGGACAATCATTTGTTCCCGTCCCGGGTGACCCGCCCACAAGGAGTCATGGGATTCTAGCATGATCTGCTCTCGTAGTCCCCACCGATAGGGACGTAGAGGCGCTGGCGCTCACCGTACATCAAGTCGTTCTCCAGGCAGTACCTCCGCATAGTCTGGGCTTTGACTTGCTCAACCAACTTCACGTAAGTGGGATCAGCTTTGACTAGATCATGAACCTTATCAGGGATTTCTGTATGGAAGGAGGAGACAGCTATGATCATTTCCATTGGCTTCAGACTCATGGCATCAGCCACCACATTGTGCCTTCCCGGACGATGTTCCCACTCAAAATCGTACTCAGTCATGAATTCTTGCCACCGAAGTTGTCGTGGGGACAACGTCTTTTGAGTTTTGAATAATGTATTTGCCACGTTGTCCATCTTGATCACATATGTGTTCCCAACAAGTAGACCTGACAAAGTCGCAATTAATGGACAACGGCCAACATCTCCTTCTCGTGGGCAGAATACCGCTGCTCAGCATCCTTTAGCTTCTAAGTTTCGAATGTAACGCGGTGCCCTTCCTGAACCAGAACACCTCCCACCGCCTTGTTAGATGCATCAATATGAACTTCAAAGGGCTTACCAAACCTGAGAAGCTTGAGGACAGGTTTCGATGAAATCGCTTCCTTCAAGTCCTTAAATGTCGTCCGACACCGCTCATCCCAACACCAGGGTTGATCTTTCCTCAACAGATCTGTCAAAGGGGCCACATGCCGAGAGGAGTTTATCACGAAACGGCGATAGTAGTTAGCAAGTCCCA
This sequence comes from Melastoma dodecandrum, assembly GCA_029817715.1. Classification (NCBI taxonomy): domain Eukaryota; kingdom Viridiplantae; phylum Streptophyta; class Magnoliopsida; order Myrtales; family Melastomataceae; genus Melastoma; species Melastoma dodecandrum. Next base: position 327,420 of record JARUPY010000567.1, read on the forward strand.
AAAAGCTCCTTAGTTCTGAGACTTTACATGGTGCCAGCCATTCCCGAAACACTCGCACCTTCCTCGTATCCATCCGTACACTTCCTCGTCCGATAACATGGCTTAGAAAGTTGATCTCCTGCACACATAACTCACATTTCTCTATCTTAACGTAGAGTGTGTGCTCCCTAAGTTTGGACAGAACAACCCATAACTGCCTCAATTGCTCTTCTAGGGTCTCCGAGTACACCACAATATCATCCAGATACACCACCACAAACTCATCGATATATTCATTGAATACGTCATTCATCAAGAATAGAATGTGGTGGGGCATTGGTTAAGCCGAAAGGCATCACCAGGAACTCAAACGACCCATACCTCGTCACCATCGTAGTTTTGGGCACATCCCCATTTGCTATGCGAACTTGCCAATATCCCGACCACAGATCCAACTTAAAGAAGTAGGCAGCCTTTGACAACCGATCGAACAAATCTGCCACCAACGGTACTGGATACTTATTCTTCACGGTGACTTTGTTCGGCCCTCGGTAATCTACTCAAAGCCGCAAAGTGCCATCATGCTTCGTTTGGAACAAGACGGGAACTTCATAAGGCACCTTGGTTGGTTGTATCTTTCCCGACAGTTCACCCAACTAAGCTCTTAGTTGGGTGCCATTCTGTAAGGAGCCTTAACAGGGAGAACGGTACCTGGGAGGAGATCGATCTTGTGGTCCACCCCCGCTTGGGAGGAAGACTCTTTTGTAGCTCGGCTGGCATGACATCTTTGAATTCCTCTAGGACAAACTCAACAACCTAGGGGATGTCCGTGGACGTGGCCTCTTCCACTTCGAATATCGCCGCTAGGTAGATCAGCTCGCCCTTTTCCAGCCCTTAGCTAACTGCATTGCCTACACCATCTCTGATTTCCCATCACCGGCTTTTCCTTCTAAGTACTACCCTTGAACGAACCATGGGTGGGTCGTGTCTTCAATGAACAACCCACTCAATTGTGGCATCACCGCAACCTGGGCATCCACAGAGAAATTTTTCTCCAAAATAACATCAAAGTCATGTAGAGGAACTACCATGAAATCAATGAATCCTTCCCATAAGCCGGGGGTAACTTTCATGCTCTTCGACATTCCGCCAACGGGCTGGCTCCGACAGTTTACCGCCTTAACGCGACACGAATGCTCGTTGACCACCATCCCCAGTCTCCCCACAACATGGTCAGCTACGAAACTGTGCGTTGCTCCCATATCCACCATTGCCATCACCTGATGCTCATTGATAGACAAAGGAACGCACATTAGTCCCTTACCAACACCTTCCTTTCGAGTTCGTAAGCCACTTAATAGTTGGAGTGGAGCAACATGAGTAGGGGCAGCTTCTTCCTCGGAGAGCATGGTGCTTAGTCTCTCCTTCTTTGGGCAATCTCTCGCTCTATGAGGCTCATTGCATATGAAACAGCCTTGGTGGGATTTAGGATCCTTCATCGTATCACCACCAGTGCCACCCGATGTTCTAGAGGTCTAACCGCCCTCGCCCGTCGATTTACCCTTGGCTAAGCACGCTTTTTTCCCTTTTTGTGTTCCTGCGATGGACCTTTCATAGGGACAACATTCTTTCATTTTGGGTCATTCCCACCATTTGTCCGGAACTCAACAAGTGCGTCGGCAGCAGCAAGATCACTAACGCTCTGCCGCCTCAGCTCAAGTTGTGCCCAAAATTGAAGACCGAACATGAAGTTGAAGAGCTTATCAGCCTTCGACATATCTGTTATCACCAATATTAAACATGAGAACTACTTTACGTATTCACGCACCGAACCTGTGTGCTTGAGTTGTTTCAAGGCTTCCCTTGCTGCCCAGATTGTGTTCCCCGGAAGGAATTTGTCCTTCAACTCTTTCTTTAACGCTTCCCATGTCTCGATCCTTGGACGACCAGCACTCAAACGTCTTGTATCTGTGTCCGCCACTAGAACTTGGCATCTCCGGTCAGGTACATTGTCGCGATCGAAACCCTTTGTTCGCACCTCACCACCTTGAGACAATGCAGCCACAACCGCTTTGACGATGTGTTTGTGGGAGAAACACGTCGCAATATATCGGGGATTCTAAGTGTTGAATGTAAATATGGTTGCCTATAAAGTAAATGAATAAACGACCAATAAGAAATTCACTGAGCATAAAAAGAAGAACTTACAGCCATTACACAATACTTAAAACAATTACGGATAGTTAGGTTGATAATCAAGCAACCCTTTGTGATCATAAAATGATTGTCTTGTGTTTACAATTAACCAGGGGTGACTTATTTACAGACACTAACTAACAACTGCCGATCGACACACATTTAGCACGTGTTAATTGTCCTATAACTAACTGTTAACCAACTACTAAGACGACTCTACCGTCGATACTCATCAGTAATGTCTTCGGGTCTTGATGTCCTTCGTCGATGCTGAGGGCATTTGATGAAGTTTCATCTTCGGTTACTTTCACAGGCGAACTGCACCCCCTCGTCCTGTTCCCAAAAACAGCATCAATACTTGTCTCGACAGTCGCCTTCGACGATCTTACGGGTAGCATCGATCTCGGATTGCATCAAAGCCCATTGCAAAAAGCCCAAAATGATATTTTCCATGTAAACATTTGGCCCTCCTTCCTTCGACGTGTCGGTTCATCTTCCAGCCTCTTCTATATAACCCTCGTTGTCTTCTTATCTGCTTCCCTTCAAGCTTCTTGCTATTGTTGGGTCACCTGCCCTTATTTCTCTCCTCAGATAAAATCTTTCTACCCATGGCTCCTTAGACATTCTACAACCACACGCTATTAAAGGGGTCCGGCGTTTATTTCAAGGAATTCAGGGGTCAACCAACGGATGTCGTGGCCAAGAAGACTAATGACTTCACTGAGGAAGAAGCGAAGTCGAACGGATAACTTTGAGTCCTGTTTTAGAGGCGGCCACTTCAAATCTACGCGGGACAACAAACCTATACCCTTCGATTATCCCTTTCTTGATTCCACGATCATACCGATCTGTAGAAGCAGTTTCGGCGATCCAGGTAATTGGTGTCGATCCTCTGACAAAAGTCGATCCTCTGACCCCAGCGATTCACCTAATGTTAGCCAAGCCTTGCATGGATTTCCTATTACGGGTGTAGATAGGTTCCCTGAATGGATAAGCTTGTGGACCAAGCTTCGATGCGAGAAGTGGGAAAAGATAGGGATTTATTATTTAGTTAGAGTGTCAACGGAAGCGATGAGGTGTAACCATCGATTAATTGCAACACTTTTGTCTCTGTGGATTGTCTCGACCAACTGCTTTTATCTTCGAGAAGGCCCCATGACCGTCACCATTCCCGACGTGACCTTCCTAACATGATGCTATTCTTGCAGGGGTCTGTTTGGTTGGTCGAAGAGGATGACGATTCGAAGCTCTGGAGAAAGACCCAAAGAGCTGGGGTGATGAGGAGGAGTACCAGTTTATGATCGAGTGGCTTATGAAGTATATCTACTACAGTCGCAGCAAACAGTCGCTGAAATACATGGCATCAGTAGCAAATTATTTAGTGAAAGCGACTAAACCAGTAGTGATGGCTCCGTTCCTTCTTAGCCTGATTTATCGAGCTCACTTCGAAGCTGTTGCAATCGATTCGAAGAACCCAGGAGCATTCCCTGCTAAACCAGCATCGGGCCCTTTGTGGATTACTTCCGCATGGGCGCACCTATACTTTCCTGGTATGCACAACTTCAAGCTGTCGATAAGTGATTACTCATCAGGTTTCTACGGCTTGGAGATTATTCGCTTCTTTCGATATGAAAATTTGGGAAAAGATTCCGCCACAGGATATCTTAATCGACTCCTACACTCCAGCAAACTCCGTTGGCAAACTTTCGTTGAAAGTGTTGATTTATACAAGCTTCGACAATCCTTGGAACCCCACCCATTTTGGAACCAAGTGTAAACTCCGAGCGTAGTACGACAACTAGGATTTGCTCAGAACTGCTATTTCCCTTTCATCGATTCCTTCAATACAAACTTAGAAGAACGCTCAGCATCGACCCCTTGTATGCTAGTAGGGTATGATTAATGGTTTATGACAAAATACGCCATCGAACAACAACTAACTTGTTTTACTTTTGCAGGTGTTTGCTATCCTGGATCAATCCATCTCGAGTGTTACATTTTCGTAGAACTTAGGAGGATGTAACGTGACCAGTGCGTTCGATTTTTGCTGGAAAAAACCTTAAAAAAGATTATAACGAAGACTGAATTTCCTAGGAAAGGAACGGAGTCACTGCTGGAAAAGGAAAACTTTCTTAGTGGTCTAATTGGGAAACAGGAAAGATCAGTGATGCCAGGTATTACTCGTGAGCTCTTGACATTAACTTTTATAGATTATGATAAAATCGATGTTCACAGGGGCACTGGACAAGATAACTCTAACAACGACTGCCAAAAAAGGCCGAATGAAAAGGAAACGGGTGCTACCAGTGGCTGTATCAAAGAAACCCAACACTCATGCCTCTTCGACAAACAGAGGCGAATCATCTGACGAGGCCATCGAATAGGAGAATACAAATCTTCGTCGGTGCCATAGAAAGACCAAGCCTACTTCAATTCCCAAGGAAAATCTTAATCACGAGGACGACACATTCGAAGTTGAACCTCCGATTGTCAAATCCTTCGACTGTCGATCCTTTAATCATCCTCGAAGAAGAGGTCCCTCGAGAATCAAGGAAGAATGATCAAACAACAGACATGGTAAAATGAAGATTGGTGTTTGAGTAAAAAGTATGCTAAAATTCTAACACTTGTTACTAGCATAGGTCGAATATGAAGATTTGTTCACACCTCCATCACCTCTAGTAGAGAATCTTCCCTCCATCATCGAAGGTGTGCCTGAAGAACCAAGGGAGAATGTTTCTGAAGAAGGTTCGACCGAGGGGGCCACTGGAAATGTCGAAGAAGTTGCTCCCCAAGATGCGAATTTAATGCGAGATGTGGAGGTATATCCTTTGAATTTACATGAAACAAATCTAGATTTTACTTAACTTTTCGCAAACTCGGGTCATTTCACTCTCTTTTGAGAGTGCTACAAATAATCGTGATCCGACCATCGAAGAATCCATTCCTAAGAGAACCATTCAAGTCACATCCTTCAAATGTGACGATGCTCTCATTAATTCATACCTGGAAATACTTTTGCAGGTGAACGTTCATCTTCCGACAGATACGGTGCTTCCCGAAAAACGATGTAGTGTGTCGAACACCGAAAATGCCTAGAGGACTGGATGACCCTGCTTTAATCGAGATGGTTGACCAAATTCGGGTAATAATTGTTGCTGTTCAATTCATTTCAAAGATGTGAACTAACTTATGTCTTAGTTCGAGCAGCAAAACCAATGAAAACTTCGGTCAGTCATGTAGCCTTGTCGAGCCATATGAAACAAATGGACGCCGATCGAAGCGACCCCGCATCACTTGCCCAAAAGTTGCTCGAAGTGCTTCGACGTGAAGAACCATCGGAGTCAAACTTCGACGAGACGGTTCAGATTATCGAAGATATAGAGATGCATGCCCAGGCACCCATCAACCTGCTCGATATTTGTCAATGTTTCAAAGAAACATTCTGGAAGTCTTGGGAAGAATGAAAGAAGGTTCTTTCCGATGACAGGCAGTGGAATGTTTTCTCCGTGAAGTTGGCTGATCTTGACTCCGCTCAGCATAAAGCAGTAGCACTTGCTTCTGGTCATCGACGTCTGATCGAAGAGCGACAACGGATGAAGGATGAAATTGCAGAGCTGTCATTGAAGTTGGAAAGATTGTGAGGCCGGAGTGGTTATTCGCGAGAGGTAATTGGCAGAAGTTGAGACAGAGGTCGAAGCAAATCGCATTCCCACTTACGAGATAAACAACCTGATCTCGTTCAAGAAGGCCGTAAACATGCTCATCGTGAAGAACAGCAGCCGAGCCTACTTTGCCGATTTGCCTGCTGGACTTCTGTATACCTCTAGGCAATGACTATTATCGATGTTGAACCATCGATTTAGATGAATTTTTCGTTTCTTTTGTTTTATGAATTCCCTTGAATGAATGGCGCTTTCGATCAGTTTCTCCTCAATTAAAATTATGACTCCAAACTCCCAATCAAAACACATTTAAGATAATTAAATGCGATAACTGGAAATATGAATTAATTTCATGAGACCATTAAGATTCTCCGGAAACAGTTGAGATGTCCCGAGATTGTTGAAATTCTCTATGATCGGTACAGCCTAAAACTCCTACCTATAACAGCAGAATGATGGGGCCACAATTTCACATACTTGCAAACAATCCCAGCTGCAATGTCCCGCCGAGAAGCTTTCGTTTCAAACCCATCAGTTTCCCCTCAAATCACAAAGCCTAGGTTCTCAACCTTAGACCCCATGAAAGCCTAAGTCCTCAACCTTAGGTAGAGGGTTCACTTCCATCGTCCGACACCATGGCTCAAGTACAAGCATGAGCCAAGCGACATAAAGTTTTCCCAAGTTGCAAACGTCGCTACATGGCGTCGGGCCACGGAGTCCTCCTTGCCACCTCGATGATCCTTTCCAAATATTGCTTGTTGTGAAAGCGGCAATATCGATGGACTTTCGAGGCAGCTCTGGAGCAAACGAAGCAGGGGACATTGATGACAACCCTAACTGTGGATGCTCGCCAAACAAGGAGGGAACTGGAGCTATGACCCCAGCGACCACGACAATCGACCTTAGTGTCAACAACAGTGCCTGCGACAATAATAGATCGACATGCCTAGTTTCGAAGGAATGTATAGATTTATTTCAAATGTATTGATCCACTTGTATTTGTAATTTATGTGAATCGACTTTGTTTATCAATTGAGTTTTTTCTGCAACGTCGACTATCCCTATTAATTGTGCCCACGACTTGGGACATCGAGACTGAATTTCTTCGGAATGTAAATCCCATAATGTCGGTCGATAGAGTTTCAAAATGTTTACCATTAACCTTCAAGGCATGCAACTCGCCATTTAAATATGACAAGTGATAAGCGTTTTTAGGGTATACTTCATCGATCCTAAAAGGACCATCCCAAATAAGGGACCATTTGCCTAGAAAATAATCTCTTTTCCCAATTGGGATGATCATCTTCCGGACTAAGTCGCCTATTTTAAAGGATTTTAGAACCTTTTTATTATAACTTCGAGCTACCCTTTCTTTTTGAACCTGAATTCGATTCAGTGCTTGAAAGCGTATCGCCTCTAAGTCTTCTAATTCGATATGCATCGATTCTTCATAATTGATAGGACAATTTTCTTGATGGGCCAAAAATCGCATAGATTTATAACGAACTTCAATGGGAAGGACCGCATCATGCCCATAAACTAAACTGTACGGAGTTTGTCCGATGCTTTCTCGTTTAGTGACAAGCAAAGCCCATAGCACATCCAACAACAAAGTATGCCAAGATCGAGGATTATCATCAATCATCTTCTGAATAGCATTTTTAATAATCTTATTGGTAGATTCGGCTTGCCCATTCGATTGAGCATAGTAGGGCGAAGAGTTTGTTAACACAAATCCGAACTCAGACGCAAACTCTTTAATCATACTGCCATTGAAAAAAACAACGTTATCGACCACTATATTCTGAGGAATGCCAAACCTATAAATAAGGTCTGATCGAAGGAATTCTATAACTCCGCTTTGAATAATATTCTGTGGCAACAAAGATATAAGAATCTCCATTACTCGAACTTGGTCATATTTCTCCAATAATATCCATAGCTTACGATCGAAATGGCCAAGTTTAACCACGGGATGTAAATGAGTTGCAGGTGCATGAGATATTGGTCCATGCTTATGACACTTTTCACATCCTTTGGCTTTGCTACTACAATCTTTCATCATTAACGGCCAATAGAAACCATGTCTCTTAACCGACCAGCACATGTTTGGTCCAGAATGATGTAGACCACAAAGTCTTGATGTGCTTCCAATATGATGGGGATCGCTTCATCCATGTCCACACACCTTAAAAGGACTCCATCACTCTGCTTTTGATAAAGTACATCATCGATTACAGTTAGAATCGTGCTGACAATTTTACTTGGCGTGTTACCCCCTTCCCAGAATTAGAAAAGAATTCTATGAATGGCTTTCTCCAATCGGTTGTCGATCGAAAAATGCTGATGACATTTACATGTGTAGAATCATTGTTTAACACAGAAGGTATTGTCTATATTTGTCCTCTAATTTCTTGCATTAATCGATGACTTATTTTAAAACCAGAAGCATGTTGTGCCAATTCGTTCGCCGTCGCATTATCCTCCCTAGGAATGTGTTCAAATCGAACTTCCTTAAAGAAAGAAGACAACTCATGGACTTTATCCAAGTATCTCTGCAGGTGATCGAAGGTTCACATACTCAGTCCTTTGACATGATTGATAACAAGCTGTGAATCCCCTCTAACTACCGCTTATGACACTTGAAGATCAACCATGGTCTGTAGAGCAATGATTAAAGCCACGTATTCGATGAAATTATTTATTAACATTTCGTCGATTCTATAGGCTATTTTATGTTTTACCTTCAGAGGAGATAGCATGTAGATTCCTACTCCAACTCCTTCTCTAGACACAGACCTATCAAACCAAACTTTCCGAAATTCCTTCTGATCTTGACAATTGGTTGACCTAGAATCTGTATATTGGGATAAAAAGTCAGTTAAAATCTGTCCTTTGATCGATGCTTGTGATTGATATTGAAGATCAAAAGGAGACAAAATGAGACTCCATTTACTGAGCCTACCGAATAACATAGGGCTATCAAACAACATTTTCAATACAGGAGCATTCGATACTACATAAACTGTGTTACTCCCAATGTAATGTTGAACTTTCATAACAGCATAATACAATGAAAGGCATAGCTTCTCATTATTATTAGTGTACCGTTATTCAATGGGAGAAAGTATTCGAGACAAATAACAAATGACTCGCTCCTTCTGTTGATTATCTTCTTGTACCAACATCGATCCGAGGACTTTATCACTCGTAGTGATATATAATAAAAAAGGTCGATCATATTTTGGACGAACCAGAATAAGTGGATTGATTAGGTATTTCTTAATAGCTTCGAAGGATGCTTGATGTTTATCAGTCCACTCAAAACTATTATGTCTTCTCAGCAAGTTAGAGAATGCCGTTGTTCAACCAGCAAGATTTCCTATGAACCTTCGTAAGTAGTTAATTCTTCCCAAAAAAGCTTGAAGCTGCCATTTGGTAGATGGAGGAGGCAGGTCCTGTATAGCTTTAATCTTTCCAGGATCTATCTCTATCCCTCGATGATGAACTAAGAATCCTAAGAATTGTCCGGTACGAACACAGAAAGCACATTTCATGGGATTCAACTTCAAGTTGTGCTTTCTCATGTGAAGAAAAGCTTTCCGAAGATCGGCGATATGGCAGTCGTCTGTCAATGATTTTACAACGATATCATCGATGTAAACTTCTACCGTTAACCCAATTAAGGGGTTGAAGATAAGGTTCATTGCTCTTCGATAGGTTACGCCAGTGTTCTTTAAACCAAAAGGCATGACAACCCATTCAAAAATTCCAAAAGGACAACGAAAAGTTGTTTTATGTATATCATCTTCAGCAATAAAGATCTGGTTATATCTAGAATAACCATCCATAAAAGACATAATCTTATGCCCTGATGTTTTATCGATGAGTGCATCCGCTATTAGCATCGGATATTCATCCTTCGGAGTTGCTTTGTTGAGATCTCTAAAATCTATACAAACTCGGATTTTCCCGTTTTTTGTTTTTTACAAGAACAATGGAAGAAATCCATTCTGTGTATCGAGATGTCCTAATATATCAAGCGTCGAACAACTTCTTTACTTCCTCAAAGACTTGATGCCTATTCTCGCTTGGAAAAAGACGTTGAGCTTGTTTCACAGGTTTAAATTCTGGCTTAATAGGCTAAGTATGTTCGACTAATCGCAGATTCAAGCCAAGCATTTCAATATAGTACCATGCAAAACAATCTTTGAATTCCTTTAAAAGTGTTAGAATCGATTGGAAGAGGTCTTTTTCAATCGAACCACTTATAAAGGTAGGTCACTGAGTGGCGTCGTCGCTTAAATTTACAGTTTTCCAGAGGATCACATGCATCATTAATGTAAATCGATCCTCAGAGGATTCAGCTTTAGAGTTATCATAAAACGTTGTTTTCTTCATAGTAGGATGAATTATAACACCAGTCGAATCTACACACATTTTCAAACCAATATTCGACCTATCCTCTGCAGCACAATGGTCGGGACTATCTATGTCCCGCGAACTGGTTTCTAGACACATTTCAAGACTAACTGTAGGTCTAGCTAGCTTATACACTCGAAGTCGTTATAAGACATCAGCGACTACGTCTTCCGGATCATTATCAAGCATTTTCGTCCTCCTGTAGGAGTCTCTCGGGCTCCATGTCCGGGATGCTAAAGTCAGCATCTTTCTTTCCATCAATGGGTTGAGTTTTTACTTCTCCATTGATAGGCTCAGGGTATCCATCTTCGATGGTATCTCCTGGGAATCCGGCAGCTTCCTTAATAGAACAAAGGATACCAGCAAGCTCTGCCTCCCTCTTTACCTGAGCTTCAGCTTCGATGGCCAGAGGCACTTTATCAGAGTCTCATCCAGATGGAGCATCGACAATGGGATGACGAGATCCCCCTTATTTGACCAGGAAGTCAAACCTTCCAGTTGGTTTTCCTAAAGGTCCAACATTCGGATCTCCAAGAGAGTACCTCTTCTTCAAACAAATGTCATCGACAGCACTAATAACATTTACTGTACAAATTTCGACAGGGTTAAAATAAATATTAATGGATGAATCGACTTTAACAACATCAACCTCAGAGTCAAGCCAAAGCATAAGTTCTCGATGAAGAGTAGAAGGAATTACTGCTGCCTTATGCAGCCAGTCTCGAACTAAAAGTTCAGTAAACATTGTGTCAACATCGACTATAAAGAAAGCAGTTGTAATTTTAGATCTCTCGGCCTTCAATTTGAGTGGGAATATTCCCACACACTTCGACATTAGACCAATGAAACCCGTTATGCCAACATCGGTGTTGGTAACGTCAGCCTTATCATACCCTAAGTATTTAGGGGTTCGCAAAGGCATTATGTTAACCGTTGCACCATTATCGACTAATACTTTCTTCAGAAGAACCCCATTCTGCATTGATATATAAGGAGTGCATCTGGGATTGCATCGAAGGACTAGGCATAATAAACCAATTTACTGGAAAGCCTATATGGCAATGAACAACCTGAGGAGCTGAGGTTTTAAGAATACCTGGGATAGGTCGATCGATCGTAGGTCCTACAAACTCTGTGGGTAACATAATAACGTTACACTCTACAGTGTTGTCAGGATCATCGAACCGGACTGAATTGTAATCCGAATCATCGAAGGCATCTTCAAAATCATCGTCCTCAGCAATTTTCTCCTTACCCTTAGGAGGATCACTGTGGAGAACCGAATCATCGACCATAAATAGGTCATCATGGTCGATCTTCTCTTCTTCGATCATTGCAGGGTCAATGGATTTTTGCCGTTTCTCCTCTGCTTTCATGCGACGTCTTTCCTTTCTTTTCTTACTGCTCTTAGACGGAAGCGAAGATCGATGGTTGTTTACCTATCTCCACTCGTCATCTTTAGAACAGGAGAAATCAAGTCGACGTCGGCGCGATCAATAATATTTAGGATATACCTGGAGAAACTGTCCTTTCTGAGGATCATATCCTTGGACTTGCCCAACATCTTCTTTCTGAATAAAAACAGGCATGCAATAAAATGGGTTTGTTTCGATCATACCTTGAATCGGGTTGTAGACAAGGATTATGTCAAACTTGTTCGCTGAAGACATGACGATTAGCTACTGCAGGTAATTGTACGAGCACAGGTGACGCAACTGAGAGATCAATATCTTGTTCCTCAGAATAGGACTGCATCGCTTGCAAGTGTCAGCTTTCTCAAGGAACTGTGCAATGGGAAGTCCATCTTTGATAGAATTCTCATCGAGACGAGGAGAGGGTCGAAGCCGATCTTTTACATCACCTCTCTTAACAGTCTCCTTCGACAGATCACTTGACTTAGCAGAGGAATCCACATCGCTGTTGACAGGCAGCGGAATAGACTGTGCATCGAGACAACGAGGTGTTGCCTTTGCTTTCTGAACAACGTGCCCCTTAGCAGGAAAAACCTTATGAGCATCGGGGGCAGATCCTCTTCCCCTGGGGTTTCGATTGAACGCCTTCGAAGTCTCTTTACGAGGAACCCTATTGCAGCTCTTTCGACATGAGTCAAATCAAACCAATCCTCTGTCTGGTGAGACTGAAGAAACTTCCAGAAGGTGAAACACTTGTCAGTAATGTGAGTTTCATTCATATGCCACCAGCAAACTTCATTCTTCAGCCTTGACGCAGCCACAGGGCAAGAGACGACCCCATTGTCGAGGAGCCTCTTGAACAGCTTATTGACTACATAAGTCTCCCTAGAAACATTGGGTTCCTGTAATACATGTCGGACAACATCAATCATGTTAATATCGATTGTATGTACCTCACAATCAGCAAAAGTTTTTTGATCGACAGAAGATGACTCTTCAGATTCCTTGAAACACAAAATTTTGGCTTCGATAAGATCCTGAATGGGGTTTCTAAATGTTAGACAATCGCACGTGGCGTGAGTAAAGGAGCCATGCCACTTCCAATAACTCTTCTTCTTATCCCCGTCAGTCTGGGGAAGTCGACAGCCAGGTTTCAGCTTGATTCGATCTCGCTTATGGAGCCAGTCGAAGATTTCATCTGCTTTCTCAACATCGAAGGAGTACTTTCGCTCCTCATTCGACTTTTGAGTTGCCTTAGCTTGAAATTCTTCTTCGACGGCAGATCGCAGACAGTGGCTTCATCTTTGACAAATTCGGCCATATCGACCTCAACAAACGTGGGTGTTAGCTGATATGCCGCACGCTCTCTTGATTCTTCTCTGAGTAAATTTTCATACTTAGTAGCCCTCAGAGTGAGTTCGTAGAGATCTCTAAACTTTTCTCCTTGGATTTTCTTTCGGATTCGAATATCCAAGGCATTTTGGGCCACATTGACCACCACATCTTCACCGACTGATGTTTTGCATCTAAGTCGAGCTTTTTGGAATTTCTGCAGGAAAGTCGCTGCAAGTTCTCCAGGTTGCTGTCGCACCTTAGTTAGCTCGACCAAAGAGATGGTCGAATCAAGAGTAGCGAAGGCTTGCATGAACTGCGTTTGCATATCCTGCCAATTCTACACCGAGTTGGGTGGGAGATGGATGTACCAAGTAAATGCTGGCCCAGTAAGTGAATTGGGGAAGAGTCGAAGCTTCCAATGGTCGTTGTTCGATGCTTCTCCCGTTTGGTGAGTAAATCGAGGAATGTGCTCCATCGCCGTCATCTCATCTTCACCAGAGAATCTTGTAAAGTCGGGGATCTTATAACCCCTAGGATGAGGATAATCTCGATCAATGAACTCAGGATATGGTGTCCTATAAAGGCTAACCACTTTTCGACGCACTGCTCTTGGAACGATCTGTTCGACTATTCGAGCGATCACATCTCTGTAGTCAACAGGATCGATGGGCCTAAGAGGGACTCTAGGGACTTCCCTTTCCAAAGGATTCCTATCAGCCTCCCTGTCGAAGATAGGCACATCCCTAAGAATATCGCCAAAAAGATTCCTTCTCGGGAGTTGACCTTCCACCGGTGGTCTACGAGTAGGGTTATCGATGGTGGATCGCGTGTAATGGCTCTCCCTTCGACGATGGGGAGGTGTATATGCCTGTGGTTGATACCGATCCTGTACGTCATCATCAAGATCGACGAAATCATTGTAGCGATTCAATCGATCAGGTGTGACAAAATCACCTCGATCATCAGAAACGAAACGCGACCTTCATGGTTCAGCCCATCGATAGTCCTGAGTTAAATGAATAGGATCATGGGTGGTCTCATGATCGAAACTCACCCTACGTTTCCCATCGCGAACGGCGGCCCTTTTGGCCGCAATGTCTGGGGAATATTCAGCATTGATCCTGGCAGTTAGTCCCTGGAGTTGTTTTCGTAACTCCAAGAAATTCTCCTGATACATGGCCTGCATCTGCAGAAACATGTCCAAAGGAACTATCTCCAGCACATTTGACAGAACTTTCGATACATGGGATGTTCATCGCTCCTGTGTCTGCACATTTTTTTGTCCAATATTCTGGGCATTTTGCTGCCCGTTCCGACGGCTCTAGCCATTATTAGCAGTTTGGCCCTGCCTAGAATTGGTCTCTGAATCACCACGAGTATTAGCCATTCTATTAGCCACACTCCGGATTGTTGGCATTCCGTGTAATCACACAAAACTCGCTTCCAACTCCCACTGTGGTCGCCAATAACGTGTTTGCGGGCGAAACACGTCGCGATATATCTGGGACTCTAAGTGTTGAATATAAATGTGGTCGCCAATAAAGTAAATGAACAAAAGAACAATAAGAAATTCACTAAGTGTAAAAAGAAGAACTTACAGCTAAGGCACAACACTTAAAACGATTATGGATAGTTAGGTAAACAATCAAGTAGCCCTTCGGAGTCATAGAATGATTGTCTTGTGTTTACAATTGACTAGGGGTGACTTATTTATATACACTAACTGACAACTGCCGATCGATTCACATTTAGCACATGCTAATTGTCCAGAAACTAACTGTTAACCAACTACTAAGACGACTCTACTGTTGATTCTCGTCAGTAAAGTCTTCGGGTCTTGATGTCCTTCGTCGATGCTGAGGCCATTCGATGGAGTTTCATCTTCGAATACTTTCACCGCCAAACTGCACCCCCTCGTCCTGCTCTCAAAAACAGCATCGATCATTATCTCGACAGTCACCTTCGATGATCTTACGAGTAACGTCGATCTCGGATTGCATCAAAGCCCATTGCAAAAAGCCCAAAATGACGTTCGACATGTAATCAGGAAGGCAATCTCATTACCCAACTTCTCCTACCGATCGTTCAACTTCCCCACCATTTGGGTATAGTCCGCCCAGACACCCTCCATGGTTTCCCCAAAAGGGCCCCTGATTAAGGACAGCTTGTCATTCAGCAATGTCAGCTCCTCACGAATCTGGCCCAGTTTTGTCACCGGAGGTGTATCTTTTGTTGTAGAGGCAAAAGGCCGACACAATACGTGAAGGCTTTAGCCAACTTCCTAGTCAAAGCTTCGAGGTCAGTTACTTTCGAACCTTTTCTTCTATACCTATTATATCGGACTCTCAATTATGCAAGCCATTTTGACAGAGGACTATTCGCATGAAAAACGACACATCCAGTTTGGGTACCTACGGTCTCACGTCTGGACTCTCTTCCTGACACCGTATGAAATAGAGATTCAAGATCCCCCAATTTCTTGTTATGGGGATCACATCATCTTGTCTTGCTTCAATCTTGAAAAGGGTTCCAGAGAGCGTCATTGGGATGATCAAGAACATCCTCAATATGGGTCGAGCTTAAAAGAGAGTCTGCAGACCATTTCCTTATGGCCTTCATCTCCGGAAGAGACGTCGAGATGCCTACCCAGATTGCTGATGGCATTCAATGTTCATGAAGGGTTCTTTCGACTTGAATACTTGATCATGCTCCCTCAACTTCATGCTTGTTGGTTTGACGTCGAACACAAATTGCCAATAGAATCCTCTCAACTCCGAGAGCCTGACCTCTTCCCCATTGATTTACTAACCACTTGATAAGGACGTGTAATAATACCAGAGGAAAAGCGTTCCTTAATGTGCTATCGTGGAGTCGTGCAATATTTCTTACTGGAACTATTGCCTAATCAGTCTTGCTCAAGCCCCACCTCCTTCATGGCCTATTGCCTGATCAATCTTACTCAAGCATCGCAAACAGATGGGTTATCGTCGTTGTCTTGACCCTGTGATAAATTTTCTCCATCAGATGGAGTGGACGCACTCGTTGACATCTTCCTAGGACCATCTCTTTGTGATGGCTAATCTTCTATTCTAACTAATCTTCCAACTTTCACTGGGTCGGACTATGCGACGGGCTGAAGATTGGATCTGATTTAGGCCCAAAAGCGTATGCTTAATGCCCACTAATGAGCCAATATGCTTATACTTATGGCGATTGATGATTCAATAAGCCTTTCTCCTGTTGGTCCAGGAATAATCCATTTAAACATAGATAAATTCTTTTATGGGCTTGGATTTATAACCCCTTTCTTGTCTGCATATGACATGAGTTGGGCTGACAATATATTAGGCATAGAATGAAAGCATATAGCATTATGCTCACCCATATATCAAGTCCACATTATGATTTGAGTCAAAATAGCATATTAGACAAATTTTTAATGTTTACAAATTCTCATACTTCAATTCTTATCCCATTTTCATCATATGATGCATAAGTACTAGAATTAAACTAAAAATATCCCTAGCCATGTTGATGGGGTAGTTTTTTGACAAGGAGGTTGTATGCATAGTTCACAATTATTTCGAAAACAAATGTAAGAAAATAATATTTCGAAAATGTTTCATGAATATCTCACATGGTATATGCCATTTCATTTACCGTGTACATAGGCAAGTGTTAAATGCATTTCGCTCAATGAAATGCGGGCAGATTAAATAAAAAATGGAAATCAAATAATTTTACAGTATATCCATACTGGTTCTTCCTTAACCGTGATTAGACTTGGCAAATTGAATAACGGATCGGCGTTGTGTGTGGATAAAGTTTGAATATGATCCGTAAATACAAATTTTTATTTCGTTGGTTTATTTTTTCAAATCAACTCGTTGATACGAATCCAATCTATTCGGTTAGACACTATAAAATGAATCATATGAACAATCCGAAGTAAATAAACACAAAAATATCCGTAAATAAACTAACAAATGATAGCATTATTCAAGGCAAAATTTTATCAGCAAATACAAAAATCAATCAAACATCCAAACGATTAAAAAAAGTACACATGTATTTTATACCAATGATTATTTGAGAGATTATAATAAAAGATTGAGATGAAATGTATCTTAGAATTTTGCTTGCGTTAATGATGATACTGTAGATGGTTTACGCCAAAAAAAGTTCCACTAGAGGCTACTTTAGGTTACGTAATTAGGGTTGTTGATTAAGTTAAAAAAATAATATGAAAAGACGTAAAAGGGCATAATGGATTATTTCGAATTTAAGAGACACTCCATGAATCCGATTCAAAATTTTAATGTGTCTAACAGGTATACACGTCGGAAATCACCCTATCCAAACACGAAAAAAAAAGCGGAAGGAGCTAACGACCCATGCACGGATCGATCCGTACATTATACGGAAGGAGCTAACGCATTGTACATTATACAACGCTAGAACAATGATGTTTTTGTACATTACAAAAAAATTCAAATTTTTTGTACAAATGTATAAAAAATCGCGAAAATTTTGTACATTGCACGAGTTGATCCGTGCATGGGTGGTTAGCCTCTTCCAAAAAAAGACTTATCATGTTTGTATCATGTTTTTGTGCGTCCGAAATTGCCAGGTCTAGCCATGATCATCCGCATCTGGAAACTATCAATTTGCTTTCATCTATGAAGCCCATAGGAAATTAAGCATAAATGACATATTTTTTCATAGAGACCCTTTTGTTATTATTTCAATATTTCGACACCTTAAAATTACTATCTTTCATCTTGTAGGTACAGTTTATTTCTAAGAGATCGCTTCGTCCGACCGCAAGTATCTATAAGTCACCAAGGACAAAAATCGCCTTATGAAGATCGGTTGAAGCTACGCATCCTTCATGCTGTGGCATATCTTCATCTCCCTGAAAGGGCTAGACAAGAATACTCACATCAGTGTGTTGGCCTACGTTTTGCTCACGCGAGTAATAAGCCGAAAATATTTGGCTTTAAGTGTAGGGTTTTTTGTGTGTGCTCACCGTAAAGAAAAAACAAAATGACATCCTTAAGTGAAACACTTACTACCGCCATTGGGGAAGCTGAACGCGAGAGAGAGTGAGAGAGAGAGTAAGAGAGCAAGAGAGTGTGAAAATACTAAACGTATTATCAGTTTTGTCTATGTCTAAATGTGTTGTTTGTTTTCTATTACAAATCAAAGAATAAAACTGATTTATAATGTCTAAACTTAAGTTATTTACGGAAAGTAAATATTATCTTATATAATCATCATATGTTCCTAAGTCTATCAATTTTTTTTTTTTGCCAATCTCGATATTCTTGTTCCCATGTCTTCAGATAGTTCACATTTCTTTACCTAATCAAGACTCGTCGTTTCCCTGTCTTCAACTTTATGTCCTTTGACAAATAAACGCTTTCGTCCATCAGCCTTCTGTTGGTGTTTCCTGGGTCGCTTCGCTAGAGACCTCAGCTTATCTTGGGCAATATTGGGCCTTTAATGTAACAGCCCAGACCACCGCCACGGGATATTGTCCGCTTTAGGCCTCGCCCGCACGGTTTTGTTTTTCGGCACAACGGCCCGAAAATGCGTCCTGTGAGGAGAGGTATCAACAGCTCCTTATAAAGCCTGCTTCGTTCCCCTCTCCAACCGATGTGGGACATCACAATCCACCCTCCTCCACGCCCAGCGTTCTCGCTGGCACACCGATCCGGTTCCTGGCTCTGATACCATCTGTAATAGCCCAGACCACCGCCACGGGATATTGTCAGCTTTAGGCCTCGCCCGCACAGTTTTGTTTTTCGGCACAACGGCCCAAAAACGCGTCCTGTGAGGAGAGGTATCAACAGCTTCTTATAAAGCCTGCTTCGTTCCCCTCTCCAACCGATGTAGGATATCATAATCCACCCCCCTCCACGCCCAGCGTTCTCGCTAGCACACCGATCCGGTCCCTAACTCTGATACCATCTGTAATAGCCCAGACCACCGCCACATGATATTGTCGGCTTTGGGCCTCGCCCGCACGGTTTTGTTTTTTGGCACAACGGCCCGAAAACGCGTCCCTGTGAGGAGAGGTATCAACAGCTCCTTATAAAGCCTGCTCTGTTCCCCTCTCCAACCGATGTGGGACATCACATTTAATCCCGCCACATCCACAGACTCTTCAAAGGACTCGTAGCCCATAATTACTATAAAACAGATAGCCCCTTTTAAATGAGGTGCATTTCGTTTAACTCATCCTGAACGCCTGAATAGTCAAATCCACATCGAATCATCAGCTAAAGATGCCATGTGTATCTTGTGAAGATATTGAAGCAATATTCAACTATTGCAATTTTCTCTAAAAGTGAACTCCATTCCAAAGTGACTTCGCATACCTTCCTTCAATATTCTCTGTTGTCCAAAGTGAAAGGCTCATCCACTCCCCCTATACAGGCCTTTCCTCTAGATGCTCTCACCCGTATATGCTTAATCATCTGAGTGACAAGTGACAGTCGACCTAATGCAGCTTCATTAATTCCACCCATATCACTATTTCCGGGTTGGAAAAGTAAACTATGTTCTAGCGGCTATAGATCTCCCAAATCGACATTCAGAATTGTTTAAGATTGAATGAGAAATCCAAGGCGAAACTCGATTCAATATTCCATGAGTTACTTTACAAATGATGTGCAAAATAAAACTACTAAATCAAAGTTTTAGTAGGAAGAGATTTTATAATTTTTCGATAAAAAAGAATTAATACCTAAACAATGATTAGGTAATTAATTTCAAACTAGTTACATACAACTAATTACATTTTCACTATTCTGCAATTTTTTTTCCTTTCATGATAATTTAAATTCGTCACTTAAATTATTAAAAGACATTGTTTAGCATTTTGACTAGACTTTTTTAGTTAATTGTCCCTAAACATGACAAGGTAATTAATTTCTAAACAATAATTAGTCACATAAAAACTAATTCCTTATGAATAGACAAAATTTCATTTTTTATGAATATTTCTTTCATCATTAAAAGACATTGTTTTACTATATTTAATAAGCTAAAAGAAATAATTTGATAAAATCCACTTTTTTTTTTACTTATTCGGGAACATTTGATGTTTTTTTAATGCTGGTTGGACTAATTGTTTTTTTTTTAAAGAGGAAGAAGAAGAAAATTAAATTCGTGACTAAATAGTATTAATCGGATTTTTCTCTAAGGTCGGATTGAATTTAACGAACAAAATAAAAATTCAAGGACCAATTTGTCATTTGTTATTAAAAAGGGGTAGGACGGTATTGGAAGATGCATGAAATTATAGGGACTTAATTATAAATTTGAGTTTTCCTTAAATTGACTAACAGACCTGGACCGGATATAATATAGCGAATGCAAGTGGCAGAATGTGTTTCCCTCGGACGTCCCGCCCTCATGGGTGTCCCCCATGAGTCTCCACCGCATAGAGGGTTTCACTTCAGGTATTCTCCTTCGGAGGTTGTCCAAGCACGACACTCCTGCCTGGTCGAAGCCAACCAGCCCGCATCGATTCACATATCGTCCCCGTGTCCAGAGGGTGTTCGCTTAGCTTCCAAACACGCGGTCTCTGTTCAATATAAAAAAAAAGAACTTTTTTATCTGTTGGGGTGGTCCAACAAACCAGAAACAAAATTTCTGCCACCCCCGATCATTCTCCCTCCATCTCATTCTCCTTTACTTAGTGCTTCTCCAGGTCCCATCGTAGATTCCCCCGCTCCTCCTCAGGTCAAAGGCTAATATCTCGCGTTCGGGATTTCAGTGAGTTCCTACATGTCACCGCAGACAATTATCAACTGTTGAGACATATTAGTAAGCTGTTCAGACTTATGCAAGTCTTTTTCGTACAGTAATTCCACTATTCAGACAAGTATATTCGAAGTCCATACATGTCATTACACTGTTAATACGTATGTATCCATTAATCGTATATGTCATTTCGTAGTTAATACATGTGCATCAACTTTTCTGTATATTAGTTTATTGTTAATACATGTGTATCCATTTATCTTACATATTAATTCATTGTTAATACATGTACATATTTAATCGTACATGTTGTTCATTGTTCATATACGTAAACAATATTTAGCGTACATTTGTAAAATGGTTATGGTTTTAAGCATTCAATAAAAGCTTTCATGGGGAAGGGTCACTTTTTTTAAGGTCTTCCAAATTCCAACATGTAGGCATGGTTAAAGTAAAATATTTAACGATGAATGAGTTTCACCTGAAAAAAGTCAAGTGAAGTATCCGAATAAGTGTTCAGAATATGTGCATATATTATTCATTCTTAAGGATTCATTTTAGATTATATCATTTTGGGGAAAAACCTCAGCTTTATGTCACCCTTGTCAAAAATCTCTTTTTTTTTTCTCCATTTGTTTCTTCCCCATCCCCTTTCGTCCCTAGAATGGGGAGATTTTATCTTTGGGATTTAGGAAGGGAGATGTGTGGTGGCCCTTTCCCATTCCATGTAATTATATTTATTAATTAATATAAATAAACATCTAGTAATCGCGGGTTGACATGTGGGATCTCGAGGGGTGACATATATGAACATATTGTTCAAAGCTTATTGAGTGAGCTTCGATTAAAATATGCACATGTAGTAACACTGAATTGACATGTAAGTCTAACGAATACACATGTATTAACAACGAACTGATTTGTATGCAAAGTTGATGCACATGTATTAACACCGAAATGATATATACGATTAATGGATACATATGTATTAACAGTACAATAGCATGTAGAGACATTGAATACACTTGTCCGAATAGTGGAATGACCGTACCAAAAAGACATGCACAAGCCTGAACAACTTACTGATATGTCTGTATTGTTTGCGATAACATGTAGGAACTCACGTGATTTTAGCCTTGACCTCCTCCTTGTCCTACGCCAGCTGACTATAGTGATACAAGAATCTTCAGCTGTAGCTCTTCTCTAAACGGTGTAGCAAGGATTTCCAGCCAGGTCTCCATCAGCTTTAGCTATTCGCAACTACTTCCTGGCCAAGGTAGGGCTATAACCGTCGCATAAACCCCTAGCCAAGCTTTACGGAAGTCGCCCAAACCAGTTGAGGTCTGTGACTGTCCGATCTAGCTTCTACGGACCTGTCCAAGATGAAAAAGAACCAATCTTGCCAAAATCTTGCAGAGATCCTCATCTCCAGCTATGTCCTGGTTAGATTTCGAGTCTGAATGCAATTCCAAAGAGTATCTACCACATAGGTTGACCAAAATATGTTTGGAGCTCTTGTTCTTGTTCTTTTTTTTTTTCAGGAAGTGGCTGACAGTTTGGTTGAATAAGCCATAGAACATGATCCGAACTGAGCTTTAAAGAGTCTTCGTGCTGGCCGAGCTGACATTCCGTTACTTTGGCTTGGAAATGTCACTGCTAATAATGCTGCTTCCAATATGATCTATCCTTATGATGAACTTCTAGACTTTTTACTTCGTTGATTGCTGCTGGTTAGTTCATTCTTGAAATCTTCTAGTCTGGCTAGTTTAACTCCGTTGGTAATTTACTAGGTTCTAATCTGATTGATGGCGCATATCTATTTGTTTATAAAGCTTCTTGTCTGGAAAATCCGACATCGGTTGCTTGTCTGACCTTTGCTGCTAATGATTCATCGTGAGTTGATTCATCACCATTTCTTTCTGTTGCGAGATGGATGGGCCTGACCGACAAGGGTGATGATAAGCCTTGGATGAGCAGCCTTATTATCTTATCTTTTATTTTTGTTTCCCTTATTATATTTTCTATGGGCGGCCTATATAAGCTTTTGTAATGTAACCCTTGAAGACAACTTATCTTGAATTCAAAAATTAATCCCGAGAAACTCTTTGAGTCTTTTTTCTCTTATCACTAGGTGGATTCCGTATGTGGCGAGATTAGCCGAGCGTTCATTACACCGATGGCCCGTAGTTGTATCCGGTCGTGGTGTCGTTTAACCCCGAGTCCAAATACGGTGGTGTTGTTGTTGTATCCATATGCAGTTCAGGCAAGGCTTGTTCATTCTTTGGTGATGGCTTAGCTTGTATTCGATGGTTGGGACATCATTATCTTTTAATTTGCAATTTATCACCAACATCAATCCCTGTTCTCCATCGTGGTTCGTTTTGTCGCTGAGCAAAACGAACCATCTCACCCTGTCCTGCGTCAGTTGGCATCAGAGCGCAAGGTTGCCATGGCTAACCGATTCCACCGTGGAATGATGTTGGAAGGAGCTCATTTAGCCCACCATGAGAAAGAAGTAAAGGAGTTGAGGCACCAAGTGCAGCAACTTTTTGGAGAGAGGAGAACTCCGAGTCAGCATTCTCCACAACCCATCGAAGCAGAAGAGGAACACAATCCCTTTGTGGATGACTTAAGTAATGAAGAGCACTCGAGGAAGAGTCACAGGGAACTATATCCTACTCGACCGGTTAATATCCGAGTGGGCATCCCCGAGATTGAAGGAAAGCTAGATCCAGAAGAGTTTGTCGACTAGCTTCAGTCGATTGGGGGAATATTTGAGTATGAGAAAATATCGGAGGATTGACAAGTGAAGGTAGCAGCCTTAAGACTTTGTAAATACGCGAGTCTATGGTGAGAGAACCTTAACCTTCAGCGTCGACGAGAAGGAAATTAGAAGATTCACTCATGAGAAAAGATGAAGCGAGAGATGAGGAAGCGATTTCTTCCTAAGCGATATTGGCAAGACCTATTCCTCAAGCTGAATTCGTTACAACAAACATCGAGTGTAGTGAAGTATACTCACGAGTTCGAGAAGTTGATGATATAGAGTGACTTGTTTAAACCTTTAGAGCAGACCATCTCTAGGTACCTATGAAGTCTAAAACAACACGTTGTCGACGAGGTGGAACTTCAACCCTATTGGAGTTTCTCGGACATTTGCAATCTTGCCCATAAGGTTGAGAAGCAACAATTGAAGAGCGCGAGTACAAGAGCGACTATGAGGACGACGCCTTTCAATAGTGGAAGTGCATCTATGAGATCCAACTTGTCGATGGACAAAGGAAAAGCGAAGATGGACCTCATTTCCCCTCCTGTCATCGTTGGAGAGAAGAAGTGCGAAGGGATTGGACATATGACTGCAGAGTGTCATAATCGAGTGTCGTAAGGATCA
Organism: Melastoma dodecandrum; assembly: GCA_029817715.1. Lineage (NCBI taxonomy): Eukaryota > Viridiplantae > Streptophyta > Magnoliopsida > Myrtales > Melastomataceae > Melastoma > Melastoma dodecandrum. The sequence goes on from JARUPY010000567.1 coordinate 351,593, forward strand.
CAAAGTAAGTTCTGTTGTCACTGAGTATTGGCAAGAATTACCAGGATACCGTCACATGTGATGTCATACCTATGAATGCTTGTCGCCTGCTATTGGGGAGACCATGATAGTCCAACCGGCGCGTAATACATGATGGGTTCAAGAATACTTACTCTATGATTCTTGACCAGAAGAAGATCACCCTTCTACCCCTATAAACGACGACTGCGTTCACGCCAAGCGGGCAAAAGTACAGTTCGACGCCAGTTGAGTTGACCCAGGCAATTCATGGCGAAAGGAGGGTCTATATGCTAATGTTGTATGAGGAAGGAGAAGAACGTGCTTTGACCATACATCCACAGGTTCAAAAGCTCCTTCTAGAGTTTACGGACGTGTTTCCAGAGGAGATGCCAAGAGGGCTTCCACCCTTGAGGAATATTAAGCATCAAATCGACCTCATCCCCGGAGTGTCGTTGCCCAACCGTCCGACTTATCGATGCAACACGGATGAGGCTAAAGAGCTACAACATCAGGTTGAAGAGCTCATGAATCAAGTATTTCATTTGTTCATTGGAAAGTTTGTTGCCGGTTTTTTCTAGGACATTCTTGTATATAGTCGCAGCGAAAGGGAGCACTTAGATCATCTCCAATAATTGTTTGAGAAGCTAAGGGAGCAGCAATTGTATGAAAACAACAAGAAGTTTTAGTTCATGACGTCGAGTTTAGTCTTTCTAGGATATGTTGTATTGAGAGAAGGCATTCGAGTCGATGAATGTAAGTGAAACAACGACAGTTGTTGTCTTGCCCACACCTCAGCCACCGTCGTCACTGGAGGTATCAACTTGCTTGTCATCGAGTAAGTGAGGCGACGAGGAGCATCGAGCGACGCGTCTCTCCGGCAATGAGAGGCTGCCAAGCAACGAGCAACTCAAGAGACGGTTAAGATCTGACGGTTTAGGTTTGACAACTTGCAGTACAAGAGTCGCGCCTGCTCCACTACCCTGGTCCATTATCTTTGCAAATCTTGTCGGGGAAATTAAATATTTCCGCATATTTTATTTTGTTTCTTTTATTGTCTTTTCTATGGACAGCCTATATAAGCCCTTGCCTTGTAAGGAGTGGATTCTTTTTTCAACCTCGTTCTTTATTTGGTCGAATCCAAGTGCAGATTGAGTAAGAGGGTATCAACCGGTGGTGGTATGCCTGTATCCTCCGTGTTGTTCCTCTTTCTTGTTCATGATGGTATGTTTGTATCCGTGTGACAGACGAGTTGTATCCGAGTTTTCTTTCATCGTGGAGATTGAGCTCATTATATCCTTTCACACCCATCCCATTCATCCATCTCCATTATCTACCCTTCTGACCATTCCCACGTCACTCAATTCTGAACCCTTAGTGACATCCCCTTCGTTTTGGTATTGGAATAATCTATTCCTTGTTGTCCCTGCATCATCTTGGTATTAGAGCACAAGGTTGTTGTTGAGTATATGATTGCAGTACAACCCACGGTTTTCGATGGCCGGAAGATTTCAACACGGTTTGACCCTTGACGAAGCACACATTCCTCGACTTGAGCAGCAAATCCCTGATCTTCAGCAACCACTACAATCGTTGTGAACCCATAATGGATAGCCTTCCCACAGTCACTTAGACAGCGACGAAGAAGAGAATCCAACGAGGATCGTCACCAGAAAACCAACGACCAGAAAGGAGAGCCCTAACGATGAGTGTCCAAATTTCGGAGTTTGAGGGAAACCTTGACCCCGAGGAGTTCATTGATTGGATGTACACGGTTGAGCGCATATTCGATTACGGAGACGTGCCCGATAATCGTAAAGTAAAATTGGCTGTATTGAAATTCAAGAAGTACCCCAGCTTGTGGTGGGAGAATACCAATCAGCAGCGTCGCAGAGAAAGATGTGATAAGATCTGGACATACTAAAAAATGAAGAGGGTTATGACTAAGAGGTTTTTGGCAGAATATGTCAGCAAGAATGTGTCGAAGTACATGGGAGAGTTCGAGAGACTCTTGCTGCAATGCCATTACCAGGTATCTTCGAGGACTTAAGCCTCAGGTTGCTGACATAATTGAACTTTAGCAGTATTAGACCTTCGTCGTTGTTCGAGCGCCGCCCATAAGGTTGAGCGGCTACACGCAAGGAGATCGAGTACCCGCCCATTTGTGAAGCGGCTTTAAATAAGGAGAGTAGCTCCAAAGCGAAGCCCCAGTCGACTACGTCAAGGAAAACTCCACCGACGACTACCAAACCTGAAGTCAAGACGAATGAGCGAGATCCTGTTCGACGTTGTTTCAAATGCCAAGGGACAGGACACATGGCGTCCGAGTGTCCCTCGAGGAGAAATGTTGTTATCAAAGAGTTGTTTGATAAAGAAGAGGAGTTTGAAGAGAATGCGGATCCTATTTGGGATCAAGAGGAGAATGAGGAGTATTCAGACGAAGGAGAATTGCTAGTCGTCTGCAAGGCTTTGAAGACAACACCAGGTTGCGAGGAGAACCAACGTGATAAAGTTTGTTTTGTGATTGTAGACAGTAGAATTGCACCAACGCGCTCTCTAGAACCGTGATTAAGAAACTCTAGGTGCCCGTAGCACCACATCCTCATCCTTATCGCTTACAATAGCTCAACAAGGACAATGATGCTCGAGTGACGCAACAAGTGCGAATTCCTTTCTCGATTGGAAAAAGCTACAGGGATTCAGTCATTTGTGATGTGATTTCGATGGATGCGTGACATTTACTCTTAGGAAGGTTGTGACAGTTCGATCAATGCGCATAACATGACGGTTATAGCAATACTTATTCCATCAGCGTCTACGAAAAGAAGATCACCTTGATGCCTTTGACAGCCCATCCCGGTGAAGCACCCATCCACCAGCGCTCATGTTATCAAGCGAATGGAGATGATTCGGGCGATGCGGAAAAGCATGGATGTTTAGTTTTGGTTCTGGTTGAAGTAGCCTAGGATAGGTCAATGGATCATCCACGTGCGAAAGCTTTAATCAAGGAGTTTATGGATGTGTTCCCAGATGAGTTACCAGTCGAACTACCACCCTTGAGAAGTATCCAATACCAGATAGAATTGGTTTCAGGAGCGTCCCAACCTACTCGACCAGCTTATCGATGCAATCCCGAGGAAGCAAAGGAGCTACAAAGGCTCGTCGATGAGCTACTAGAGAAATGCTTGATACGAGAGAGCTTGAGCCTTTGCTCAGTTCCAGATATATTGTTACCAAAGAAGGATGGCATGTGGAGAATGTGCATGGACAATCGAGCGATAAACAAGATCACAGTGAAGTATCGCTCTCCTATCCCTCGACTAGATGACATGTTGGATGAGTTACATGGAGCGCAGGTACTTTCGAAAGTAAAATTGCAAAGTGGCTACAAGTAAATTCGAATGAAGGAAGGCGACGAATGGAGACAACCTTTAAGGACAAGTATGGATTGCACGAATGGTTGGTGATGCCCTTTGATTTGTCGAACACACCCAACACGTTCATGCAACTGATGACCATGTCTTGCAAATGGGGAAGTTCGTGGTTATCTACTTCGACAATGTTCTCATCAACAGCAGCAATCCCGACGAACATTTTGAGCATCTTCGCACAGTGTTTCACACACTTCGTGACAAGAAGATGTATGGAAATCCCAAGAAGTGTGAGTTCTTCCAACCCGGTGTAGTATTCATTGGTTTTGTAGTTTCAGAAAAAGGAATCAAGGTTGATGAAAGAAAAATAGAAGCAATCATGGCGTGGCCGGTGCCAAAGAGTTTCCACGACGTTCGTAGCTTCCCTGGCTTAGCGTCGTTTTATAGGAGATTCATTCGAGGTTTTAGCTCGATCGTAGCCCCACTCACCGAGTGCTGGAAAGGAGAGAAGTTCGAGTGGACTTCTGTCACACAAGCTAGCTTTGAGCGAATGAAGAAGTATCTAAGCGAAGCACCCGTTCTCGCATTACCTGAATTTGCGAAGATTTTCGAAGTTGAATGTGACGCATCAGGAATTGGAATAGGAGGAGTGTTGATGCAAGAAGGGACACCCATCGCTTACTTTAGCGAGAAGCTCAATGGTGCGAAGTTCAGCTACTCGACGTTTGACAAGAAGTTCCTATCTAGCGTTCGAGTTTTGGAGATGTGGAGCCACTACCTGCTGCCGAGAGAGTTCGTGCTACACATCGACCATGAAGCTCTCAAGTACATTAATTGTTAGCACAAACTCAATTGCTGACATGCGAAATGGGTCGAATTTCTTGAGTCCTTCACTTTCGTGCTCAAGTACAAACCCGAAGCGAATAATGTAGTTGCAGACGCCCTTTTAAGGAAGGTGACCTTGCTGTCCGCACTGGAGACCAAACTCATTGGTTTCGAGTACTTGAGGATCTACATAAGGGCAATGAAGATTTTGGAGGGATCTCGCAAAATTCACCACCCAGGCGACAAGACGTTGTTGATGCTTTAGGAAAATTTCTATTGGCCTTAAATGGAGTAGAAAGTGAGGAGTCTTATCTCGAGATGTGCTATCTGCCACCAGGCGAAAAGTCGAGTCCAACCGCAAGACCTATACACTCCGCTTGCAATCCCTGAGCAACCATTGGAACATGTGAGTATGGATTTTGTGTTGGGTCTACCAGGACACAGCGGAGGAATGATCCAACCATGGTTGTGGTCGATCGATTTTTGAAGATGGCATACATCATTCCATGCCAGAAGATGGATGATGCAATCAATGTAGCGGATTTATATTTTCAAGAAGTGTTGAGGTTTCATGGAGTACCTAAGTCGATCGTATAAGATCTCGACGTGAAGTTCCTAAGCTACTTCTGGAAGACGTTGTGGCACAAGCTAGAAACTAAGCTCGTCTTTAGTAAGGCGTACCATCCGCAGACCGACGAACAGACAGATGTTGTTAATCGAACCATGGTTGCAATTCTTCGAAGAACCAAAAAGATTGGGATGTCAAGCTAGATCATGCTGGGTTCACCTACAACAGAGCACCGAGTTTGACAACCAAGTCCTCACCCTTTGAGGCACTCTACGGCCTTAACCCTTTAGTTCTTGTCGATTTGATACATCCACCTAATGAGAAAACATTCAGTCGAGATTACGAAAAACGCACTAAGGAGATGAGATTACTTCATGAGAAGATTCGTGCTCAGATCGAGAAGGCTAATCTTCTATATTATGAAAGAGCAAGTGGCGGGAGAAGAGCGAAAGTATTTCAACCAGGAGAATTAGTGTGGATTCATCTGAGGAAAGAACGATTCCCCGCAAAGAGGAAGAACAAGTTGATGCCTCGAGTAGAAGGACCTTTCAAGATCGTCGAGCGCATCAACGACCATGCCTACAAGGTTGATCTCCCCTGAGAATATGGAGTTTCTGTCACTTTCAACGTCAAGGATCTCATTCCATTTGTTGAGGATGACGACGATGCGAGTTTGAGGGCAAACTCTCTTCAACAAAGGAATGATGATACAAGGACGATTATTGTCTCGCCTACACCTCAGTCAGCGTCGCCTACTGAAGGTAACAACTTGCCGGTTGACATGAAGCATTGAGTGACGCGTCTCTCAGGCGATGCAAGGCAGCGAAGCGACGAGCAACTAAAGAGATGGTTATGATCTGACGGTTCAGGTCTCACAACTTGCAGCACAAGAGTAGCACCTGCTCCACTACCCTGCTCCATTATCTTTTCAGATATTGCTGGGGGAAACTTAATATTTCGCTTCCTTATCTTCTGATTTAGTTCTGCATATTTTATTTCATTTCCGTTATTGTGTTTTCTATGGGTAGCCCATATAAGCCCTTGCCTGATAAGAATTGAAGCAGCTTATTCAAACTTTTAAACCCCTATTAGATTTTGTGCTTCTATCCGAAGGAGTTGATTCTCTTTCAACCTCGTTCTTCACTTGGTAGATTCCATGTGCAATTGACTAAGAGTGTATCAACACGAGGTCCATGCTATCCGAGATTGGCCTACGCCCAAGTTAGCTCACGACGTGAGGATTTTCCATGGGCTTGCTTCATTCTATCGGAGATTCATCAAAGATTTCAGAACTATTGCGGCCCCTTTGACCGAGTGCTTGAATAAAACGAATTTTGAGAGGGACGACCCATCACCTACTTCAGCGAGAAGTTGGGAGGTGCTCTACTAAACTACCCTACATACGACAAAGAGTTCTACTCAATTGTTCGAGCCTGGGAGTCGTGGAGCTACTACTTACTACCGAAAGAGTTTGTCCATCATACTAATCATGAAGCATTGAAGTACATCAATGGACAGACAAAACTCAATTGAAGGCATGCAAAGTGGGTGGAGTGTCTTCAGTCCTTCAAGTTTGTGTTAAAGCATAAGTCGAGTGTGAAGAACATCGTAGCACACGCCTTATCAAGGAAGTCGAGTCTGATGGCTAGAATGGAGTCGAAACTCATCGGGATCGAGATGCTAAAGGGGTTGTTCTTGATCGACGTAAACTTTGGAGAAGTATATAAGGCATGCGCGTAGAAAGCCCAAGATTCCTTTTTCGAGGAGTCAACCTGTGCATCCCACGAAGTTCTATTAGAGAGTTATTGATTCGATAGATGCATGGAGGAGGACTTGCAAGACACTTTGGCGTTTAGAAAACTCTCGAGATGCTACAAGAGCACTTCTATTGGCCGAAGATGGCTAGGGACGTCAATCAGATGATACGTCGTTGCACTACTTGCCAGCGAGGGAAGAGTCATGTCCAACCACAGGGCATCTAGACTCCGTTACCAGTCACTGATCAACCTTGGAACAAGTGAGCATGGATTTCGTCTTAGGATTGTCACGCACCCAATGACAAAAGGATTCAATCATGGTAGTCGTGGATCGATTCTCGAATATGGCTCATTTTATTTCCCGTAGGAAGACAGACGATGCCTCGCACATTGTGGATCTCTACTTTCTGAAAGTTGTTTGACTACGTGGAATACCCAAATTGATCTTGTCAGATCAAGATGCCAAGTTCTTGAGGTATTTCTGGAAGACATTATGACATAAGCTCGGCACGAAGCTCTTGTTCAGCACTAGTTCTCATCCGAAAACTGATGGGCAAACTGAGGTTGTGAACCGAACTATTGGAGCAATACTTTGTACCATGGTGTCAAAAAAATCAGAAGGATTGGGATATCAAGCTCGCCTAGGCTCAGTTCGCTTATAATCGAGCTCTATATTCAACAACTCGGGCTTCCCCATTCGAGGTAGTGTATGGGATTAACCCAATAATTTCAACTTTTACCCTTGCCTCGGGAAGGATTGATATACCAAAACGCAGCTCGTCGAACTGAAGAGATGTTGAAGTTGCACCAGAAGGTTCGCACCATCATTGAGCAGCAGAAAGAAAAGTACAAGGCCAAGGTTATTCTTCTACGGAAAGATCGATTCCCTACAAGCCGAAGAAACAAGCTGATGCCAAGGGCTGATGGATCATTCCGCGTCGTTGAGAGGGTCAACAACAATGCCTACAAAATCGACTTACCAGGAGAGTATGGAGTCTCAACAACTATTAACGTACCGGATCTTACTCTGTATGAAGATGATGAAGACCCCTTAGATTTGAGGGCAAATCTTCTTCAGCAAAGGGAGGATGATGCGAGATGAATGGGCCTGATCAACAAGGGTAGTGATGGTGTCACCTTGATTTCACCGACTTGGCGACAAGCTGATCTCACGCTGCTGGAGTGGACAGATCAAGCAACAGGCGAAGTGAAGCTGTCAGACGAAGGACGTCTCATCGAGCGAAAGGAAGCTGAAACAACGGGAAGTCAAGCGATGAGAAACCCAAGAGACGGTTACGTTCTGATGGCTCAGGTCTGATAACTTGCAGCCCAAGAGTCGCGCCTGCTCCACCAACCTACTCCACCATTCCTTTCATATCTTGTTGGGGGAAATAATATATTTCTCTTCTTTATCTTCGGATTTTATTATCTTATCTTTTATTTTTGTTTCCCTTATTATCTTTTCCATGGGCGGCTTATATAAGCCCTTGCAATGTAACTTTCAATGACAGCTTATCTTGAATTGAGAAAATAAACCCATAAATTCTTTGAGTATCTATCACTTTCTCTTATCACTTGGTGGATTCCGTAAGATTACCCGAGCATTCATTACACCGGTGGTACGTAGCTGTATCCGGTCGTGGTGTCCTTTAACCCCGATTCCAAATACGGTGGTGCTGTTGTTGTATTCATACGTGGTACGGACACTGCTTGTCTATTTTCCGGTGGTGGCTTAGCTTGTATCTGAAGGTTGGCGCATCGTTATATTTTATTTTTCAATTTATCACCCTCACCACTCCCCGTTCACCATCGTGGTTCGTTCTGTCGCTGAGCAAACGAACCATCCCACGTCATCCCGCATTACTTTCAATTTCGCTACTGGTTTACTTGACTTCTCCATTGTTTGGACTCCTCGTCTATGCATTGTTGGAATTTTTATAAATATTTTAGTTTATTTCATTTATTTTATTTTTAAAATTCCTTTGCACTATAATTAATTGTTTTGTTTATTTAAAAACGGGATGTATGTTAATTACGAGACAATGCATGATAGCCCCTTTTGGTTTTGGGTGATCTATGGGTTTTGGGTGATCTATGGGCTGGACAGCAACTCGGTGTAGGCCAAATGTTAACGGAAGCATGTGATGGAAGGGCCCATCACATTTATAATAGCGCTAGGTACCCTCTCCCACTGATGTAATGTTAGACTGTTCCATCGGCAGTCACGTCAAGAGGAAGGGGAAGACCTAGGGCACCTTGTTGGCGTTTCTTGTAGATTGTACCTACGGATCTCGGCTTCCGCGATTGTTTTGGAGATCATGGCGCAAACAGGTACGCTTCAGATTTCTCCTTGTTTTGTGTCCTAAATCGATTACGGCGATCTTGGTTTGCGATTAATTCGCTTACATGTGATATCAGAGCAGCCGCACGTCGATTTGAGATTAATTTATTATTTGTTTTTCAATTCTTAAAATTGATCAAGGGTTCCGACTAAGGGTTTTCCGATTTTAGGGTTCCTCGTCGTAGATATTATTTGCAGGACGAAGTTCTAATTTGGACGAATTATTACCCGATTAGAAAATAAAGCTGTTCCCGAACTTTTTGCTTTGTCAAAGTCAAAACTGGGTATTGAATTTTTCATCTAGGAAGCAGATTATTTCAATTCATTGGTTTTTTATTTTTAATTTTTTTATGAAACCACTTTTAGTAGATATGTATTTAAGTTATTAAATAGTAATTAAAAAAATCCCACAGATTGTGGAATCGTGGGTTTAGAATTTATTAAAATAATAATAATAAAATCCACCTGATTTACCAAGACTTTATTTTATTAAAAATAATAATATTTCAAAACCCGCATGAGAGAAGTGGATTTATGGTTATGCAAATTTATATTTAAAATAAAATAAAATAAAATCGACATTGAGAGGATCCATGGGTTTGTAAATTATAATTACTGTCAGCCATTTGTGGCTAAATTGTGCGGAGTTGTTTTTTTATTTTTGTGACAGGGCAACATATTATTATGTGTGAGTGAACATGTAGGGTGATTTCATATTCGTACTGTAAACGTTTGGCTGCGTAAGTGGCTCGTTTACAGTGACATGTGAGTTGTCTCACAGTCATGTCCATTTAGGGTAAGTGGCTTTCGGATTTGTGCTTTGGTTGTTTGGTTGCCAAAGCGACTCGACGTTTGACACAGCCGGAGTTTCTTACAATCGCACATGTTCTCATCAAGTGAGATGTCTCATATTTGTTCTTTGAGATCTTGGCTGCTAAAGTGGCTCACTCGAAGTGACAATTGAGATTTTCTCGGGCTTGTTGAGGGTTACTAGAGTGTCTGACTTTGCTGGTGTAGGGTTCTTTTGCCCAAAGGTATTGGATTTTCTGCCTTTGGCATTGTTTGGGATTCTCTAGTTGATAGTCTAATTCATTGATATTACATTTCTTTTTTCCAGTCATGTGTTGTTGCCTTTTATTTTCAGTCACTCTTGCTTTGAACAATGCTGGTGTTGGTGTTGTTAAGTTCCTGAATGGATCGAATTATAATAAATGGAAGGACGAACTTTTGTATGCCCTGGGATTTGTCAATCTGGATCTTGCTTTGCGTGTGGATTGCCCTGCTCCACTTACAGAGACAGTACTCCAATGGAAATGGAGTATTTTCGCAAGTGGGAGTATTCAAATTATATGAGCCTTCTAGCCATGAGGAAATCTATCTCAGAACATCTAATGAGTGGGCTACCCGAGATTGCTACTGCTAGGGACTTGCTCACTGCTCTTGGAGAAAGGTACCCTGTACCTAATATGGTTGAATCTAGTGTCCTTCTGAAAAGTTGACGAGTATGTCTTATGATAATGTGGGAGGAGTGATAGACTACATCCTGAAAATCGTTTCCCTCCAGTTCAAACTGAAAAGCCTTGAAATTCCTCTATCAGATAAGTTTATTATTCTTCATGCTCTCAATTCCTTGCCTAAGAATTTCTCTTAAATCAAAACTGCTTTTATCTCCCAAAATAAGAATCGGACTATCAATGATCTGATTAGTAAGTGTATGGCGGAGGAGGAGAAACTTAAGAGGGAAAAGAGTGAGAGTGCTTTCCTTGTGTCTTCCTCTAGATCTCCTTTCTTACAGGGTAAAAGCATTCCAAGCGTTTTCACCCCAGTGGTTCTAAGAATAAGGGCTTTAAGAGGCATGGTCACGATTAAAGTGAGGGAGGTTCTAAGGCTGTTTTTAAAAAAGATGTCAAATGTTTCTATTGTCAAAAACCGGGACATCTAAAGAAAGATTGCTTTAAACTAAGGCTCGACTTGAGCAAAACAAGTCCGGAAGTAACTCATCTGTTTTTTGTCTATTTTGAGTCAAATCTAGTTGATGTCTCACCTAGCTCTTGGTGGATTGATAGTGGTGCTTCTTCTATGCATGTTACTATGACACTGTAAGGGTTCAAGAGCATAAGGAAACCAATTAGACGGAGTAAAAGCTTAAAGTGGGAAACGACGTTGAAGTCAAAGTCGAGTCCATAGGAGTTGTTCATCTTGTTCTAGAGTCAAATCATGTTCTCATGTTGAGAAATGTCTTTTATGTTCCCACTATTAGACGAAACTTGATTTCTGTTTTAGCTTTGAACTCCAGCGGTTACTCTTTCCTTTTCGAACGAGGTTCAATCTAGTTATCTTTGAATTCCCCGATTGTTGGCTATCGAGTTTTAAATAATGGATTATTCCAATTGCTTTTGACTCCTACTCCTTTCCAAAACATTTTTGTTCAGTCGAGTTCCTCCAAGAGATCTTTGTCTGCTGAAAATTCTTGTCTATTGTGGCACAGACACTTAGGTCACATATCGAGAGAAATGATTCAAAAATTAGTTAAACGTGAAATTCTACCTTCTCTTGATTTTAGTGATCTAGAAATTTGTGTTGATTGCATTAAAGGAAAATTCACAAAGTCTAAGAAGAAATGATCTACTCGTAGCTCAAAGCTTTTAGAAATCATTCACACTGATCTCTGGACCTTACCCTACTACCTTATGTTGAAACAAATATTTTATAACATTCATCGATGATTTTTCTCGGTATGGCTATCTCTATTTCATTAAAGAGAAGTCAGAAGCTCTTGACAAATTTAAAGTCTTTAAGACCGAAGTCGAGAAGCAGTTAGAGAAAGTCATTAAGGTAGTACGGTCTGATCGTGATGGTGAGTACTATGGTATACATGATGGTTCTTGACAATAAATGTGACCGTTTGCTAAGTACTTACAGGAATGTGGGATTGTTCCGCAGTATACCATGCCTTATACGCCCGAACAAAATGGTGTGGCCGAAAGGCGGAATCGCACCCTTATGGACATGATGAGAACCATGATGAGTAGGTCTAACCTATCGAGTTTTCTGTGGGGTGAAGCGCTTAGATCTGCTTTATACATCCTTAACCGTGTTCCTCCAAAATCTGTTCCTAAAACTGCTTTTGAAATTTGGGTTGGTCGTAAACCTAGCCTTAATAACCTTCGTGTGTGGGGGTGTCCTGCTGAGGTGAAAAATTTCAATCCCACAGTGAGTAAAATTGATGAAAAGACTACTCGTTGCTTTTTCATTGGATATCCTGAATGGTCTAAAGGGTATAGGTTCTATTGTCATAGTCGTGGGAGAACAGTGATTGACTCTTTGAATGCTAAAGTTCTTGGAGTTTGATGTTGCTGATGATGTTAGTATTGAAGTTGATGGTGCTGACACTTTTGAGTAGAATGAGAGAGTATTTTTTCCTTTCCCTATCGCACGTAATGATGTATCTATTGTGCCCAGTGACGTTGAACATCGTGTTGTTAATGATTCTTCTGCACAACCTGCGTCTTCTTCTCAGGATAACTCTCATGAGGTTCATATTAGAAGGTCTATTAGACAAAGACGACCCGCTATTAGTGATGACTATGTTGTTTATCTTGGGGAATCTGATGTTAATAAGACAGATCATATAAGTTATCAGGAAGCTGTTGATGGTTCCCATAATAATATGTGGCTTGATGCTATGCGAGATGAAATGTTTTCTGTGTCACAGAATAGTGTGTTGGAGCTTGTGGATTTACCTGGTGGACATCGTCCAGTTGGGTGTAAATGGGTGTTCAAAACTAAGCGGGCTACCAATGCAAAGGTAGATCGCTATAAGGCGACGATAGTGGCGAAAGAGTCTACCCAGCAACCAGGCATTGATTATATCGAGACCTTCTCTCCCGTTTCTTCGAAGGTTGGTTTTCGCATTATTATAGCCTTGATTGCACATTATGATTTTGAACTACATCAGATGGACGTTAAGACTGCTTTTCCAAATGGTAGCCTTGAAGATGATGTTTATATGGAGCAGCCAGAGGGTTTGAGGAAATTGGTAAGGAGAATATGGTCTGTAAACTTAAGAAGTCCATCTATGGTCTGAAGCACGAATCTCATGAGTGGTACTTGAAATTTGATGTAGTGACTTCTTTTAGCTTTATTGAGAACAAAGTGGATTACTGTATCTACTTAAAGATCAGTAGGAGCATTGCATAAAACTAAAATGATGTTGACAAGGTTTTTTGATATAAAAAACCTCGGGGAGGCGTCGTTTGTTCTCGAGATGGATATACACCGAGATAGATCTCGTGGGCTATTGGGACTCTCTCAGAGAGCATATACTGACCGAGTGCTCAAGCGTTTTGAGATGGAGGGTTGTAAGCCCAGTGTTACGCTTGTACAAAAAAGGGACAAATTCAGTAAAAATCAATGTCCCAAGAATGACTTTGAAAAGGAGTCGATAGTGAATGTACCTTTTGCAAGTGTCGTTGGGAGTTTAATGTATGCACAGGTATGCACTAGGCCGGATATTGCATTTGCAGTGAGTGTTCTTGGCAGATCTCGGTCTAATCCAAGTCCCGATCACTCGATGGCTGCCAAGAAAGTCACGAGGTATCTGAAGGGGACACGTGATTATATGCTTGTGTACATGCGCTCAGACAATCTTGAAGTAGTGGGTTATACTAATTCTGATTTTGGGATATGTCCTGATGATAGGAAATCTACTTCGGGATATATATTCATGATGGCTGGAGGGGCAATTTCTTGGAAAAGTGTGAAACAAACTCTGACAGCTTCCTCCACTATGCAAGTAGAGTTTGTGGCATGTTATGGGGCGGTGATACACGTTATTTGGCTTGAAACCTTCATATCAGGGCTTGTGATGCTATAGGTAGACCACTGAGAGTATTTTGTGATAACAGCGCGGCTGTGATGTTCTCGCTGTCAGGGATCATCTAAAGAAAAGGGATGTTGAGATTGAGCACATCCGTAGAGACGCGATGATTGCAGACTCATTAACCAAGGGACTACTGAAAGGACCTACAGATTCCTAAAAGAAAACTCGTCGACCATTTCATAATAATTAGAGTGTATTACACAATTTGGTTACAATTGAGATATAAAAATTTGTACAACGGAAGAAGCTTTATATCAAACATGAAAAAAGCATGCATAGATCGCTTCTATGATATGCCAAAAAGACACAATAACGTTAATCAAAGACTAAGTACGGCAGCTCAAGCACGCGTAGCCAATCGCCCAAAACATCCCTTGACGTATCTCAAAATCGAGACCCCGTCTCAAAATTGCGACATACACTGTTGCGTTTTCAATTCCTTCAAGGATCGCAACAAAGTTGTTTCCAATAGCATCCGGGAACGTCGTATTCCTCATGTTCATGTACTTTCAGCCACACAACATCTCGCTATCACGGATCAATCCATCCGGTTGCATTAAACCACGAAACCTCCTTCCATGCCTTAGCTTTTCGCCAAACCTTTCCAGCCAACTAGGCTGTAAAATACACCATTCCGAGGGTGGATTCCTCCTGTCCAAACCTCCTCATATCCGCCTCATAAGGCAGCCCCATGGGCGTGTCAATGTATCGTCGTAAAGCTCCATTCCGTCCACGATACATGGGTCATTCGGGCACTTTCATTTATCCATGCCTTCTACACTTAATAAACCCTCCTCTCATCGAGGAATATCAACTCCGGACCAGCTATGAACAACCATTACAAGTCCCCTTTCAGCCTATGTTCATTCAATAACATTATCCAATATTCGTAAGTTCGCATACACAAATGTTCGTACTTGTCCGTAACCACCTCATTCGGAGTTTCAACCTTTCCTTTTTTCAACACTGACGGACCAGCCCGTCCATCCCGTTTGGCCTATTTTCGGGCCTCATTTATATGCCAGGGTATACACTCCGAATGGGCAGCCACGTACCCACATGAACACATGCAAAATAAGCCATTTTTCAGCCCAATACACACATAAACCGGGAAAATTTACTCCAAACAGCCCATATTCATCACGAGCATCCATTCATAAGTCAATACAACCTCAACTTCATGCACACGGAAGAGTTCCCGCATGGCCAGCCCCCGCACGATTGTCATCAGACACATCCGCTCATCCGTCGCATAACCGAGGGTCCGGGGTGCCATCTCCTACCATCCCAAGGGTCTGGCCAGCCCCGTTCCCTCACCCAACAATACATTCACAGCGAGCAAAACTCAAGGCCAACGAGTTTTATTGCCGTTTCGCAAGAAGAAAAACGAAGGGGGATCGAGTACTGTACTTGCTTCTTCTTAGGAGCAAAACTGCTCCAATTCTTTCCTTCTCCGAAGACCTCTCCACGAAGGGGTCTTCCCACTCTCTTCCTCGACGCTAGCCCTTCCGTTTCACTCCTTTCTTCAATACCGAACCCGCCCCCTCCTTCTTTCTCTTCTTTTCCTACTTTTCTCCTTTTTCTTCTTCTTCTTCTTCCTCCTTTTTGCTAAGGACGTTTTTAGACCTGTCCCCCCTCCTTTTCTACCTCTTCCAAGCTTCTTAACTTTAATGATGAAAAGTGGGCCTCACCATCCATGGCTTGTGGAAGAAATCTTGGCTCCAATTAACACAAATTAATCGCGTTTAATTAGCGCGATCGTAAGAGACTTTTGTCTTCCTATCCAAATGAGTTTTTGGTGGATTTCAAGTGCATATTGAGTATAGTGTATCAACCGATGGTTGTGTATCTGTATCCTCCGTGCTGTTCCTCGCCCTTGTTCTTATTCACGGTGGAATATCTATATCCGTGTGACAGATGAGTTCTATCCGAGTCTTCTTTCACGGTGGTGTAACTGTATCCGTGGAGGTTGATCTAAACTCAAAATTCGAATCCCCCTTCATACCTGTTCTGTTCAACCTTCCCGTCTTATCTACCCTTTCTACCATACACGTCACTCCATTCTGCACCCTTAATGATGTCCCGTATCGTTTCGATATTGTAATCATCATACTCAGTGTCGTTACCCGCATCACTCAATAAGCACCAGTAACCATCATGGTATTCTTAAAATGAAGGAAATCCCATTTTCGATGGCCAGGGCTAAGGTTTAAACATGCACAAAGATTTCTCGTTTTGACCTAGGCACTACAAGCCACCCCACAAAAGTTTTAAAAATTTTATACGAATTTTAGGTATCCACCAGCAACGTTTCCCGAGTTCAACGAGAACTTGAGGGAACTATTTTCAGGAGTTGATCACCAAGGTGGTCGGCAAGTTGTGGGTCCTGGTTTGGTCCAACGAAAGGATGTCTCACTATATCGGGCCCTATGCCCAGAAAATGACATGAGACTTCACAGGTTTTATGACGAAGATGAGATGACTGATGGAACACGACTCATTTAACTCATCAATTTGGAGAAGTTACAAATAATGACTTTCTAAAGTTGAGGTCCTTTCCACACTCCTTAACAGGAACAACATTCTCATGGTACATCCATCTACCGAATAACTCCATTGGGAATTGTTGGGATATGCAAATCTAATTTTTTAATTGTCTTGCAAGACTTCAGAATGTGATTACCATCGTTGAGCTTAGCCGAATGAACTAACAACCTGGAGTAGTCTCGTTTGAGGTGTAGAACATCAATCTCAGAAGAAGAAATCGTTAATATTGCTCAAGATGCCCTTGTTCGAGTCGGCTCAAAGGGCTACCTGACATGAATCTTTATTAAGGGAGGACTCTCAATCAATCGTTTCTTACGCAATGGATGTTGCCCACCTAGAGGTGGATGTGACGGAACTCGTAAAAAGAGAATCTATCATCTGTGAACCTATAAAATACTAATGTCAAAACATCTTAGAGAACTAATGAAGAAAGAGAATGTTCCTTTTATTTTGAAAAATTACATGTTATTTTTTTAGATGGCTTCCTTGGAACAGAAAGGTTAGAATCAAAGTAAATTCCAGCCTTCAAATTCCTAAATCCGAAAGGAAAAAGAACAAGGGTATTGCAAGTGGTATGGATAGCATACCCACACCACACGAGATTGTATTACCATTAGAAATGATATCAAGGACCTCATCGAATTGAAAGAAACTCTGTTCCTAGTCAATACAAAAATATTGTTGATTGGTGAAAGTTTGTTTGAGAATTTATGTGAAACTAATATGTTTG
Source organism: Melastoma dodecandrum (assembly GCA_029817715.1). NCBI lineage: Eukaryota > Viridiplantae > Streptophyta > Magnoliopsida > Myrtales > Melastomataceae > Melastoma > Melastoma dodecandrum. The sequence goes on from JARUPY010000567.1 coordinate 368,611, forward strand.
ATGCTAGGTGTGTTGAGGTTCAGTTTGACTCACAGGAGAACATGTCTCCATCTCGCAAAACTATCATGGCTAACTTGCTCCACATTCCTCTCGTTAGGATGGGTGTCATAACTTCCTTCCTCCTTGTTGAAGCTAGTCAAAGCATGTATTGCCACTAGCATGCAGACGAGTTGCACACGACTGACCAATACCACACTTTCTAGAAGTTTCTAAGGATCGAAGAAGGAACTGATGGTACGATTTGTCAGATTTGGAAGAAGCAACACATGCGATACGAGAAGATGATTTGGCAGCCTCAAAGGAAAAAGGAGTAGTTGTGATTCAGCAGCCAGATAAATGCCACGAGCAAAGGAAGGTTGGCAACAACCCAATAATAACTCAACCTATGAAGTAGTGTCGTCCCGTGATCACAACCCCAAACAAAGCCAGAAATATGTCTCTGCCCAAAGAGACTAAAGGTAAAACCATTACACAGACACAACCTAACCAAAATGGAGGCCCTTCAATGCTTCAAGTGTTTGTTTTGCGGTGTGTAATGGACCTCTTGTTGTTGAATTCGTGACTAAAGACATGTTATGCCGAAGGTGAGAGCCAATTTTTGAGCAGAAGGTCTTGGTCAAACAAATGTGTATGGCTTGCAGTTCGGGTTTTGTCCAACATCTTATTAGCCCTTTCAACATGAGGATTTCTAGAATTCGTCAAAGTTCAAGCAAAGACGTAAGGTATTTCCTGGAATACACATGCAAGTCTTGATCAAGGTAACTCAATTTTTGGGATGAACAGGATTGTTTAACCCCTACGTCAAATGAAGAGGTTTCCATTTGCAATCAAGGATCTTCTCCATCAGAGGGAAGAACCGGGTGTATATCCGGGTTATGTAGATAAACCCTTTGAATATTTAGAAATACTCATAGGAATTTCAATAGAGTGTTTCCTGGTGAGCGGAAACGTCGTCCATGAGTCATTTACATTTCATTCCTTGTACATTCATTGTCAATCAAACCCATGTAATGAACAGATTTGAATGAGAATAAATGTGTTTCTTAAGTATTTTTGCTTACCCACTTATGACTTTTGAATCGTCATCTCTTTCCAAGCGAAGCGATGTTACCTTTTGCAAGTGAGGCCACGTCACTGTTGGACCTTGGTCGCCATGCGACGTCCCTTTTGGGCTTCAACCCTCCTGTCGGTTTCTGCGAGCATAAAGTCCTTTAGGGGTTGGGGTTTCCTGCTCACGCACTCGGGTATGTCAGATTAGTTCATCTTCTACTGAGTTAGTATCCAGATGGTAGACTAATCTTTTGTGTGCTACTGGCATCAAGAGAATGAAGCCTTCCTCTTCAGGCTCGTCAACACAGGGTGCTCGATTAAAGAGGAAGGTGTCCCATGGGTATGTTCCCCCTGTATTGCCGAGTGTATCCTCAGGTCATGCCAGGTATTAATGTGCTAATCTTATCGTTTGATAGGGTTTTTAGAATGACACCATTTCTGCCGATTTTCTCCCTTCGATGTTGATGACGTTCCTATTTCCTCCTAGCAGGGTGGTCAAGCCCGCCCAAGCAAACAAGTGTTGGAGGAGCCCCCCAGCGGAGTGGCACATGACGTTTCGCCCCCACCCTCGAGTTATGGGACCGGAGCCTCCTCAATAGATGGTGTCGCTGTCGCGCAAGAAACATCACGCGAAGCGACAAGGGTCTTTCAAGGTCACGCGACAGGAGCCCCTTGGGACGAGCGACAAGGGTTCCTTCTGGCCAGGTGAGGGAAGCATGTCATGGTGAGGCGACAGAACCCTCCCCCAAGTCCAGGTGACGGAAGCCCCCCAAGGCTTACAATCACATGCGCCTTTGGTAAGGATCTTGAGAGTCATGTCCCTTGCCTGTGCTCAGATCATTATATAACTTGGGTATGTTTCTGGCAGCCCTTGCATTCTCTGCTCACCTCATTCATCGTCATCCTTGAGCGCGAGGTCGAGACTGAAGACAGTTTCATTGCCCTAACGTCCATGACAGATGATTTGGGGTAAAGTGGGTGCCGCTCCGCTTGAACTAAAGGTCATGCTCTCGCTTCTTCGGATGTCTCTTTGGCGTTCATGGGGTGAGCTCCAGGAAGACCTTGCAGTTTGGGCGAGGTTGGAGAAGAGAAAGTCGACACTATCTTAGCTGCTCTCATCCTCTGTTCAGGTGCACGAGATGTCTCTTGAGGAGGTGCACCTTCTCAAGGAGAGAGAGGAGATGTTGACTGCTCTTCAGCGTCTCCAAGAAATGTTGGATGCTACGAGTGCGAGCCTGGGCGCCGCCCGTGCCTAAGAAGAGACTAAGCGCGAGCGAGAAACCTTGGAGAGGGAATGGGACAAGCCCGCGGTTGTCGAGGCAAAGGAGGTGATAGCCGCCGGGTTGGTGGCCTGGGCGAAACGCCTATTGTACTCCTGGCTTCCTTCATGAAAAAAGACTACGTTTGTGTTTGTCCTCACAAAGTGGGGAAACGTTGTGCGATAATATTTTTGTGCATCTCCCACATCGTTGGCTAATACCTTTTTAAGTACCTGCCATTGATTTTGAAGTAATGCACTGATCCATCAAGCCCCCCTAGGCGATACGAATTCCCAAGATGGGATTCAACTACTTGAAAAGGGCCTTCCCAATTCAGTGTCCATTTCCCGTGAAAGTAATCACGGATTCCCTCGGGCCACCTGAGTTTCCAAACCAAGTCGCCTTTGTTGAATGATCGAGGGACCACTTTCTTGTTGTAATAATGGATGACATTCCTCTTTTGGGCTTCTAGATGGTTTGGCACATTGATCCTGGTGGTCTCCAGGTCTTCTAGCACAATGTGCATGTCCTCATGATACCCCTCGTGTTCCCTGAGGTGCTTGAGGAGTCTAAGGGATCGATGTCGCTCTTCTATCGGAAACATCGCGTCGTGACCACAAACAAGGTGGAACTGGGCGACGCTTATGCTTTCTCTTTTTGTGACCCAGAGAGCCCATAACGTTTCTTAAAGAAGGGTATGCCATGTGTGAGGGTTATTACCAATTATCTTCTATATCACTCGTTTGATGAGCTTGTTGGAGGCTTCCACTTGTCTGTTCGACTGAGCGTAGTATGTGGTTGAGTTGAGTACTTTAAATCCAAAATCTCCGGCGAATTCGTTCATAAGCTCACCGTTAAACACTTTTGCATTGTCTACCACGATACTTTGGGGAACCCCGTATCGGTAAACGATGAAGTTTTTGATGAATTCAATTACGTCCTTCTGATTGATGGACTTGTATGTCGCCACCTCTACCCATTTGGTAAAATAGTCCGTGGCAACGAGTATGTTAGCATCTCCCCTACTCAAGTAAGGATAAATTTCTCCCATAATGTCCAACGCCCACGTCCTGAAAGGCCATGGTTTCACTATAACATTCATGTCAGTCGCAGGGGTTCGCTTCACCGGCCCGCATTGTTGGCAAGCCTGGCAGGCTCGAGCCATTTCAACACAATTCTTGAGCATTGATGGCCAGTAAAAGCCATGTCGTTTGATTGACCAACTCATCTTAATCCTAGCCGGATGTGCCCCGCACAACCCATCATGATTGGGATAGCTTCATCCAGATCGGCGCATCTTAAAAGGAGTCCTCGTTGGTTTTCCTGTAGAGGACTCCGTCAAGGCACGTAGTGTCTGGCGATTACTCGAATCTTCCTTTCGACTCTTGTGTTGGTATCCTTGAGGAATTGTCATATTGGTTCTCGCCAATCCTCTTTTCGTTCAAATAGGTTGGCAGTATGAACCTCCACGTTCCTTATCTCGCCATCGTTGTAAAACCCTGGACGCTTGCTTACGAACAAAGTCATATTGTTTTTGGGCACTTCCAAGTCATTTATCAACCCAGAGGCTAATTGTGCCAAGTAGTTGGCCTCCTAATTGTCGTCCCGCCTCACGTAAACGTTCTCAGCCTTGCCTAGTTTTTCGAAGAGCCATTTCGCTTTCTGCAAGCATTGACCGAGGCGAGGTTCGTGGCACTCATTCTGGTCAAGAAGTTGTTGGATCACTAGATGGGAATTGCCGCATATTTTTGGGTTTCCCAATTTCCAATCTGGCGCGAGTTGCAAGGCTAATATCAAGGCCACGTACTCTGCTTTGTTGTTAGTTACTTTCCCATTGAGGCGACAGGCTACCCTGGTTTCTGCTTTCCATGGTGTCTTGATAAAGACGCTCACGCCAGCTCCAAACTTGTTGGATGACCCGTCGAACCAAATGGTCCATCGTTCACCCAGGTGAACCTCTTCGTGTGAGTGATCGAGATTGCCTTCGCCATAATGGGTGATAAATTCAGCTAAGGCGTGGCCTTTAACTGAAACTTGTGGCTTGTGGTAAATATTGTAGGATGAGAGCACTAGGCTCTACTTGCTTATTCTTCCCATGAGCAAGGGGTTATCAAAGAATACCTCGGTCACAGGGGTCTTAGAGACGACATAAACATCATTAGACCTGATGTATTGTCAAAGTTTCATCACCGAGTTGTATACTGCTAGGAAGATCTTCTCAGTTGAGGTATATTGTTGTTTGGTTTCTGTGAGTAACCGTGACTGGTAATAAATCACTCTTTCTACTCCATCATGTCCTTGCGCTAACATATATCCAATGGTGAGCTGGGATGCAGCCACATAGAGGATGTATGGCGCATTTATGTTTGGTGGTGCTAGCTAGTATAGGAGGGTTGGTCAAACATTCTTTTAATTCTTGGAATGCTTGTTCGTGTTGCAATGTCCTATCTATTTGTTCTTTCTCTTTCCCTTTCAGGATCGTCGAGAAGACGTATGTTTTAGACGCCACATTACCTATGAAGTAGCGAATATAGTTTATTCTCCCGAGGAAGGCTTGGAGTTCCTTCTTGTTTCGAGGATTTCAAGGGATCTACTTCAATCCCTCATTGGTGCACAAGGAATCCAAGAAATTGTCCCTTTTGTACTTCGAAAGCGCATTTTAACGGATTGAGTTTGAGGTTATGCGCTCGCATCTTTTCAAATGCTTCACTTAGATGAACATGATGATCTTGTTTCATTTCGAATTTTACCACCACATCTTCAATGTATATACCTCAATTGTCTTCCCTACCAAAGTAGCGAAGATTAGATTCATTGCTCTTTGATACGTGGCTCCACCATTCTTTAATCCGAAAGGCTAACTACCCATTTGAATATCCCTATTGGGCATCTAAATGCTGTCTTATGCACGTCTTCCTCAGCGATGAAGATTTGATTATACCCAGAGTATCCGTCCATAAAGGACATTAGCTCGTGCCTTACTAATTGATGATGCGGATGGTGAAGATGCCGTAGACTTGTTGCCGACGCCTTGTGCTTGCGGACTGGAGCGGTGGAATCTGATCTCTGGACGAAGTGTGGACGGAATATGGATGAAGGTAGCAATGGATTTGGATACTTAGGGCCCTACGAGCTCTCCCTAGTGATGGATTGAAGGTGGAATTTGGTTGCCAAGGCTACGGTTGCTCACCCCGGCGATGAAGTGATGGCGAAATTTGGTTGTCAAGGCTACAGTTGCTTCCCTGACGATGAAGTGATGGCGGAATTTGGTTGTCAAGGCTACGGTTGCTCACTCCGACGATGAAGTGAATACCAAGGCTACGGTTGCTCACCCTGGTCTGGACACCTGAGAAATAAAACTAAAGAGGTTGACGATCAATGCACTGTTTGGCTCAGAATGATTGTCGTGTTTTATATTAAATCTTTACGTGCTTAGGATGTGTGCCACGTTCCAGATTTTATTCAATTAGAATATCTTTTCAGGTCGTGGCCCTCTTAACTAACTCTTTAGAATCTGGGTAACAACCAGATCCTGGTAGACATGGCTCTTATCCACATCGCTTATCAGTTTTAACTCGCGTAGACTTAACGGCATTTCCTTGTAGACTTAGTACGGATCCACAATCTCCATCTTATCTATTGGGCTACAACACAATTCTATACGGGCCTTGATTAATTTAGGCCCAAGATTTTCTGTCATGTCAATACAAGCCCCTCTTTTTTTGCTGAGGTGACATATGTCGCCTGAGCACCTAGCAGGTTAAAATTCAAAACAAGAGCAAAAAATAAACCTTTTATTTTCCTCTTTGCAAGTTTCTTTACGCCAGGACATTCCTCTTTCTTCTCCTCCGCAACAAACCCTAACTTGCTTCTTCTTTCAACCATGTCAAACTATGCCTCTTTCTAATGGCACCAACACCGGGCTTGTCCCTCAGGTGTTGTCAAGATCGCTGATTCCCGCGGCGAAGGTTTAACCCTCGGTCCTATCCTTCCTCCGTCGCTCTTTCCAAAGACTGTGCCTCACAACTTTCTCATCGTGCCACATGCCATATGATACAAGGACCATCGACGCACCATCGACTAGAGCTGTCAGTTTGCTCATCATCGACTAACTGTCGAACCGAGGTGCCGTCGAAGGAAGTCTGGTCGAAGCAGATGCAACCTTGCATTGAAGACAGGCATTAAAGGTGCATTGATTGTCCAGCCACCCTCGCCTCCCCTATCTTGCATTCATGTTTGTTGCATTTCCAATAAGCCATTTATGGTTCGTCCATGAATGTGGCCATGCATGCATTATTTTACATTCATTGTTTTGCATTTAAGTTCTTGTTCAGGTAATCCCTATATAATGGGAGCCCTTGTAAGCATTTGAGAGAACTTATTATTATCAGATTATAAACCCTTTGTAAGACTTTGTCTTCTGCCCGAAGTGAGTGGATTCTCCTTCGACCTCGTTCTTCATTTGGTGGATTCCAAGTGCGGACTGAGTCGAGCATTCAACCGATGGTGGTGTTTCTGTATCCTCCGCGTTGTTCCTCATCCTCGTCTTGTTTGTGGTTGTGTCTCTGTATCCACGGCCAAACGAGTCTATCCGAGTCTTCTTTCACGGAGGTGCATCTGTATCTGTGGAGGTTGATCTAAACCCTTCTATTCAGCCTCCTACCCTACACACCTTCTGTCCATTCCAGCGTCACTCCATTCCGCACCCTTTTCAGTAACGTCCCCATTCGTTTTCGGTATTGGAATCATCTATTCCTTTCCGTCCCCGTATCATCTTGATATCAGAGCCCGCGGTTGTCAATGGCCGAAATATTTCAATGCGGCATGACTCTAGACGAAGCACAAGTTACTCGGCTTGAGGAACAGATAGCTGATCTTCAGCAGCAACTACAGTCGTTACGGACACACCATGCCGCATCTTCCCGCAGTCGAATAGACAGCGATGATGAGGAGAACCCATGGCGTGAGGAGTCTCAACGAGGATCTTCACCGGAGTATCGTAGGCAGGAGAGAAGATCCCCGACGATGAGTGTTCAAATTCCAGAGTTCAAAGGAAACTTGGACCCTGAGGAGTTCATCAACCTTAGGATTGATGATACGATTGACTTCGGCACTCCATGCAACCTTAGGATTTCTCGAAAATACAGATCTGGTTGCATCGTCCGTCTTCTGACATGGAATGAAATGCACCATCTTCGAGAATCTATCGACCACAACCATGATCGAATCCTTCCTCCTCTGCGTTCTCGGCAACCCTAGCACAAAATCCATGCTTACATGCTCCCTAGGATGCTCTGGGACGGGCAGTGGACTGTAAAGGCCTTGTGGTTGGACTCGGCTCTTTGCCTGTTGGCAGATAGCACATCTCGAAATAAGACCTCACACCTGCTTTTCCATTCGAGGCCAATAGAAATTTTCTTACAGCATTGACAGCGTCTTGTCAACTCCAAAATGTCCGGCTATTCCTCATCCATGAACTTCTCGAATGAGTAGCTCTTGAGTCGAATTCCAGGAAATGCATAACTTTGAATCTCGAAACAAGAATCCATTCACCTGATAGAATCGATCGACGACCTGATTGGTGCATTGGATGAAAATCCTTCCAAAGTCTTCATCGTTCTTATACAGATCTTTTAGGTACTCAAATCCAATCAACTTTGTCTCCATCTCGGATAGTAGAGTCATCTTCCTCGAGAGAGCATCAGCGACTACATTCTTCACTCTTGGTTTGTGCTTCAAGATAAAGGTGAAAGCTTGTAGAAACTCGATCCACTTCGCATGTCGTCGACTGAGCTTGTGTTAACCGTTGATGCATTTGAGAGCTTCATGGTCGGTGTGTAACACGAACTCTCGGGGCAGCAAGTATTGGCTCCACGTCTCGAGTACTCGGACGATGGCTAGGAACTCTTTGTCGTACGTCGAGTAGTTGAGTTTGGCACCACCGAGTTTCTCGCTGAAATATTCAATGGGTCTCCCCTCCTGCAACAAGGCTCCTCCAATCCCAACTCTTGATGCATCACATTCGACCTCAAACATCTTCGTGAAGTCAGGTAAGGCAAGAACGGGTGCTTCGCTTAGACGCTCTTTTAGTTGCTCGAAACTAGCTTGTGCGGCTAGAGTCCACTCGAACTTGTCTCCTTCAAACATTCGGTGAGTGGGGCTGCGAATGAGCTGAAACCTCGAATGAACCTCCTATAGAACGACGCTAAGCCATGAAAGCTTCAAACGTCGTGAAAACTGTTTGGTGTCGGCCAGTCCTTGATTGCTTTGATCTTTCGTCGACCTTGATTCCTTTAGCAGATACTACAAAACCAAGAAATACCACACTCGGCTGAAAGAACTCACACTTCTTAAGATTTCCATACAGCTTCTCAACTCGAAGTGTACGAAACACTGTGCGAAGGTGCTCATCATGTTCATCAAGACTACTGTTGTAGATAAGAATGTCGTCGAAGTAGACAACCAAGAACTTCCCCATAAATGGTCGCAAAACATGGGTCATCAGTCGCATGAACGTGCTGGGTGCGTTTGACAAACCAAAAGGCATCACCAACAATTCGTACAACCCATACTTGGTCTTGAAGGTGGTCTTCCACTCATCGCCTTCCTTCATCCGAATCTGGTGATATCCACTACGCAAATCCACTTTCGAAAACACCTGCGCTCCATGCAACTCATCTAACATGTCATCTAGTCGAGAAATCGGAAATCGATACTTCACCGTGATTTTGTTGATCGCTCGACTATCCATGCACATTCGCCAAGTCCCTTCCTTTTTCGGTACCAATATAGCGGGAGCTGAGCAAGGGCTCAAACTCTCTCGAACCAATCCTTGTTCAAGCAACTCGTCGACCTGCCTCTAGAGTTTGTTAGCTTCTTCTGGATTGCAACGATAAGCCGGTCGATTTGGAAGAGATGCTCCTGGAACCAAGTCGATCTGTTGTTGAATGCTTCGCATAGGTAGTAATTCGACTGGCAACTCCTCCGGAAACACATCCTTGAACTCTTCGAGTATGGATACAGCTCGGGGATGGCTCGTCGATTGATCCTGGGTTGTTTTGACAAGAACCAGAAAATAAGCCTTCTCACCTTCGTGAATCGCTCGAACCAATTGAACTCCTTTGAGACGCTGATCGGTAGATTGATTCTGCTGTGCTGTCATAGACTGAGTGGTGAGGGGCATCAATGTGACCTTCTTCCCGTCGACGCTGATGGACTAGGTATTACGATCCCCGTCATGTTGTGCGCGTCCATCAAACTGTTATGGTCTTCCTAGGAGCTAGTGGCACGCATCCATTGGAATAACGTCGCAAACAACTTCATCCTTGTAGCTTTTCCCAATCGAGAATGGAACTCTCGCTCTCTGAGTCACTCGAACATCACTCTCCTTGTTGAGCCATTGAAGACGATAGGGGTGAGGATGAGCTTCGATAGGCAACTTCAGCTTTTCGACCATCGTCCTCGATACGGCGTTGGTGCAGCTTCCGCTATCCACAATCTCCAAGCAAACTTTTCCTTCGACTGTGTATCTGGTGTGGAAAATACTTTCCCTTTGATTCTCCTCTTTAGCGGGTGTCACGCTTAAAGTATTTCTTATGACCAACAATTCTCCTTCATCCGGGTACTCCTCAATATCCTCTGCATCCCAAGTAGGATCGACGTTCTCCTTGAACTCTTCTTCTCCATCGGACAACTCTCTAATGACAGCGTTTCTCCTCGTTGGACATTCAGAAGCCATGTGTCCTAATCCTTGACATTTGAAACATCGTCGATTGATATCTCGCTCGTTCGACTTGACTTCAGGTCTAGTATTCGATGGAGTTTTCCTTGACGTCGTCGACAGTGGCTTTGCCTGGGAGCTCCTCCCCTTGTTGAAAAGCGGAACCTTCACGAATGAGCGGGTACTCTATCTTCTCGCTTGCTGCTGCTCAACCTTGTGGGCAAGTGCCCTAACATCATCGAAGTTGAAATATTGCTGAAGTTCTACAGTATCCGCGATCTGGGGCTTAAGTCCTCGAAGATACCTAGCAATGGTTTGCTCTTAGGCTTCTTGAACATCACACTGTAGCAAGAGTCTCTCGAATTCCCTCGTGTACCCCGATACACTTGAAACTTGCTGAAGCGACCGCAACTTGAGGTAGAGATCCCGTCGATAATGCTCTAGCAGAAACCTCTTAGTCATAGCCCTCTTCATTTTCGACCATGTTTGTATCTGATCATGTCCTTCTCTTCGACGCTGGTGGTTGGTGTTCTCCCACCATAAACTGGCGTACTTCTTCCACTTTAATGCAACCAACTTAACCTTTCGTTCCTCGGGCACCTCTTCATAGTCAAAGATGTGCTCTACTATGTGCATCCAGTTGATGAACTCCTCGGGGTCCAAGTTTCCTTCGAACTTCGTAATCTAAACACTCATTGTCGGGGTTCTTCTTTCTAGATGACGATAATCTGAAGAAGACCCTCGTGTAAACTCCTCACATCATGGGTTCTCCTTCTGATCGCTATCTTATCGACTGCGGGAAGTCGATGCATGATGAGTTTGCACCGATTGTAGTTGTTACTGAAGATCGACGATGTACTGATCAAGCCAAGCAACATGTGCTTCATCTAGAGTCATACAGCGTTGGAATCAATCGGCCATTGACAACCTTGCGCTCTGATACCAAGATGATACAGGGACGGCAAGGAATAGATGATTCTAATACCAAAAATGAATGGGGACGTCACTGAAAAGGGTGCGGAATAGAGTGACGCTGGAATGGACAGAAGGTGTGTAGGGTAGGCGGCTGAATGATGCAAAGGAAGGGTTGAGATCAACCTCCAAGGATACAGATGCACCACCATGAAAGAAGACTCGGATAGACTCGTTTGGCCATGGATACATAAACACCAATGTGGATAAGACGATGGCGAGGAACAACCCGGACAATACAGAAACACCACGACTGGTTGAACACTCAACTCAATCCGCACTTAGAATCCACCAAATGAAGAACGAGGTTGAACGAGTTTTTAAGTCTGAATCAAAGTTGTTTTCAAATTAATTACAAAGGCACCTTATATAGTTGCCTTGGAAAGAAATGAATTAATTGCAACAACATCCAACTAAATGCATGCAGAACTTAATACTAGCCATAATGGCTTATTGGGAATGAATGCAACTAAATGCAAGGTAGTGGAGGCGTTAGTGGTCTGGGAATTTAATTTGTCTTCAATTCGGGGTTGCTTCTACTTCGACTTGCCTGCTTCGGAGATCCCTTGCTTCGACTGATCAACGATTGATTGAAATGCGAATTAGTCGATGATGAGCAAGCTGACAGCTCTAGTTGATGGTGAGTCGATGGTCCTTGTATCAGGTGACCAAGGAAGAGGCTACAACGGCGCTGATGTTTGAACCGATCCCGTGACAGTAGCAGTTGAGACAGAAGCATCGATAGTTAGGATAGCCTCCATAGTTTCAATGGTCACGAGAGCATTACGGACAGTGGAAGTGATTGAAGTGGAGGTGCGGGTAGAGGTTTCAACCATTACTGCTTGGGTAGAGCGATCTCTCAGTCGTTTTCTTTGCGGAGCAATTTTGGCAGCTCGGTACCTTGATTGTGTGAAAAAGAGTTGACTAAGCATCAAACAATGTTACACTTTGGATGCATGATACGTAGTGATGCATAATCATGTCTACACAAGGATTGGAATGTGATTACAATGAATTCAGTCTAAGGGAGAGAAAATAAGATAGCTAAGAGTTGGTTAAACTGAAATTTATTACAAAAAATACTACAAAGTAATAAAGAAAAGATAAAATGGGCTTGCAAGCCCGCCGTGATAGAGTGATCTCATTCTTCAAATACAATCCCAAGGGCTGATCAGGCATCGATGTCCTCCTAACAATTTGGAGGAGGTTTGAACTCTTCCTCCATGAGAGTCATCCACACACGTGCGATGTGTGACATCGACCGCTGAATTATGCCTCTTGGTGGGCGGCTGTTCAAGTCGATCGGGACAAACGGTTCGGCTGGTGGTGCTCTGATTCGCGGAGCTCCCCCCGTACAGGTGCATGACCCGCGTTGAAAAGTAGTAGGATGTCCTGGCGATCCCGGCGATCGAGATATAATCTCCATCTGGGGAGTTTACGATAGCCCAGTCCACGTTGAAGCATCTGTCCATCTGGTAGAAGTCTTCTAGCTCCAGAGAGCGAAAGAGAGCTCGGACCCCTGTGAATGTGTGGTTCGGGAGCCGAGCGCGCTCTGATATGCGTTCGAGGAAATTTGAAAACTACTACCGTTTGAATGACTCTCCAGTGATGCCGATGTGGGTGTATAAACATGCCTAGAGCAACGTGAGGCTAAAGGAGAATTGATGGTTTCGAACTCCTTTATTGGCTTTTCGCATTGTCTCGGTGAGGCTGTAGTTTGTCTCACCAATCAGGCTGGGAATGAAATGTCTTCTTTCGAGGATCACTTTTGTCAAGTACATTGTTCGCTTGTTAAGTGATGCTTCGGTGTATGGGAAAAGGATCGTCCCCGTGAACAAAAGGTTAAACGCCATTGTTGAGCCATTACCGTCTCCCATGCGTAGTTCGTACGACGTCTTACGTAATTGGAAGTGTCCATCGACGTTGATGTGCCCTTCTCTAGTTGAAGCGGGGTACAACGGCTGGAGAGATTTGAAGGAGACAAGCGATAGTTCATTGGCTTGTCGTCGTACGGCTGGGGGGGATTCCCTAGTGACGAGGGAATGCAAATTAGTTCTTACAATTTATCACATTCAAAGTATACGTGGGACATGACCATGCACACGTAGTAGTCACTTAGTAACAAACAAATGCACATGCGGCTTATGGTACCTGTAGTAGGGAAACAATACTACTTCTAATCCTCCCTCAGATAGAGGGAGGCCGCGCCCCGGCAAAAGACCATACCACAAAGAGCAGTATTGCTGGGCCTCACGGTTACCCCCCTAACGATCCTAGCCCCGGGTTCGAGCAATTCTAGAAATGCCTAGTAAGCGGTAAACAAACATAACAATGAGTACAACAAAAGGGCACCGAGCTAAACAAGTACATGCGCAAACAAGAATTCCTATCCGCATGTGGATTGAAAATGTAAGAGCGTTCGAAAGGAATCCACATGCAGAGACCCCTGCGGAGTCGCCATTCGGGATGTACTCGCGCCTTCCGATCTAGCATGCGTGTGGCAGTTCGAACGACCCGAGGATCCGGGTCCGCTCCCCAAAGGCTCATTCGGTCGTCATCATGACTCGAGCGTCAGACATTGCGAAGGGGAACTAGGTTGGGCCCTGCCTTGATTCCTAAATGGGCTTACAGGGTGTTTAACTAATCGTTTCCAATTCCTTGTAAGGGAACCGAATGAGACAAGTGAAAGTCTGTGTATAGGCCTCACTAGGGACCGTTCGTGAGGACACGTAAACGGGTCGTGTCGCTAGTCTCTCATCCAAAATGGCTCTGAAAAGATGTTGTTGTTGTTATTGTTTAACATATGAAAACTACTATGGAGTCGCCACCAACTTAGTTTTGAAAACTGATTTAAGTCGAAAAACCAGAGTTCGATTCGGAGATTCTTTTCCGGTATCTTCTTCTGGGATCGGAGTAGGCCTAACCTTCCTGAGTCGTCTACGAAGATTCGTGCTATCATCTTCTACAAACTCTCAGAAGATTCACCTCTACTCGTCGATGTTGCCCTAATGATAGGCTTCTTCGACACGATCAATGCTGGCGTCCTTTTTCTCTTGATTCTTCCCTTTTCAGTGGGAACCGGCGGTGCTGAGACGTCTAATGGCCCTATAGATATTAATTTGTCAAGATCGACGGGGAATGTTATGATAAGGATTCGACGTTGATACCTGGCATTAGTGCTTTCTCTTGTTTGGCAGTGAGAAATTTGTGGAAGTTTTCCTATTGCAGCATAGCTTCATTGGCTTTAATAATTTTGTTGAAGGCCATCTTCCAACAGCAATCGAACTCCCTTGTCGAACTGCATCATTTTGAGGTGCCGGGGAAGGCATGGGCGAAAATGCTCGATCCGAGGCAGAGAATAACTGCGTGTATTAGGGAATGTTATGCTGGTTAAGTAACAAAATGTTTCGTTTGAACCAAGCTTACCCTGCTAGCATAACCAAGGTCGATGCTGACATGATCCTCTAATTTGTTTGAAAGAATCGATGAAAGGGAAGGGGCAACTATGAGCGAACCCCCGCTATCGCACCATGAAATGGGGATTGTAAACTTCGACAAAAAAGCCTCTGGTGTCGCTAGCAACCAATCTCTGGGAGTTAGCGTATGATCCCAAAAGTGGTGCGACTTCAGGGAGCGTCGAAGCTCGTACACCTTCTCATTATGAGGAAAAGGTCCCAACAGGGCTTGTCGGCATGCAAGAGTCGATGAAGACATCCCGAGCAGTATCCCTCTCCCAGTTTTCATATCGAAAGAAGCAAATAATTTCCAATCCGTAGAATGCGGATGGGTCGATATTCTTAGACAGTTCGAAGTTGTGTAGTCGAGGGAAGTACAAGTGTGCCCATGCCACGATAATCCACAAAGGGCCTGTTGCTGGTCTCGAAGGGAATACTCCTGAATTCTTCAGATCGATTGCAACTGCCTCGAAGTGAGCTCAATAGACCAGACTGAGAAGGAACGGAGACATCGCTACTGGTTCTGTTGCTTTCACTAAGAAGCTCGCCACTAGTACCATGTGATTCAGCAATTGCTTGCTGCGATTCAAGTAGACGTACTTCGAAAGCCATTCAATCATGAACTGATATTCGTCCTCCTCACCCGTCCTTCGGGTCCTTTGATAGATGAGTTTCGATGATGATCCCGAGGCGTTGCTTCTTTTCAAATCTGAAATCATCGTTCACCTCTGATAATCTAACGGGTGTTCCGTAGGGATAACAGCCCATCAGAAAAGCCACATCGGGAATGGTCACTGTCATGGGTCCTTCTCGAAGATAGAAGAAGTTGGTCAATACACACCATAGAGATAGAAGTGTCGCGACTGAACGACGATTGCATCTCATTGGCTCTGTTGAAGCCTTAATCTGATAAATCCCTATGGTTTCCCACTTGCTGCGTTGAAGATCGGTCCATAAATTTGTCCATTCGACGAACCTATCTACACCTGTAGTTGGAAAGCAATGCAAAGTTGAATCGTCGGAGTTAGGGGACCGACACCAATTTCCTGGGTCAAGGAAACTGTCTCTGCAGATTGGGATGACTATAGGGTCAGGGAGGAGGTAATCGACGGACATATGCTTGTTGTCTACCGAAGGGTTGAAAGAACCGCCTCTAAAGAAGGGGCCCGGCGTGATTTGCCCGTTATTTTTTGCCTCTTCTTCGGCGAAATCGAAGGTTCTTTTGGCTAGGGAATCTATTACATAGCTCCTGAACCCTTTGAAGTAAACCCCACAACCATTCAGCGGCGTGCGATTGTAGAATGCTTGAGGTGCCATGACTGGATGCGGCAAGGAAGCATCGCTTTGCAGAAGAGAGAGAAATAGACGGATTGATGAAGAGAAAGAGAGTAAAAGTGGCAAATAGGAAGATGACAAAGGTTTTATAGGGGAAGATGGAGAAGACGGACTGACACATCGAAGGGAGGTTACAAAATATTTACATGGTAAACGTCATTCTGGGCTTTGCATATTGGGCTTTGAAGATGCTCGAGATCGATGATGCGTCGACGGCGTTCAACATCGATGTTGCGTCAAGGATAATCATCAAGGTATAAGATCAATGTTGACTCAGGAGCTCATCGATATTACGAGGATCGACAGTGGAGTTCATCGATGATGGGATTATCTCAAACAGTTGGTCGATAGTTAGCATTAGGATAATTAGCACGTTTTTAATGTGTTTAGGTCTACAGTTATCTGGTTAATGTCTATAAATATGTCGTCCTTAGTCAATTGTTGAACACAGAAAATCATTCTATGACCCTGAAGGGCTGCTTGGTTGTCAACTTGACTGCTAGATATCGTGTAAAGTGTTACAGGATGGCCGTAAGTTTTCTTTTTCTTATGTTAGTGAAATTCTTAACTTCTATTTGTTCTTTTGTTTTATTGGCGATAACGTTACGTTCAACACTTTAATCCCTGTTATATCGCGATGTGTTTCGTCCGCAAATAGCCTCAGAATTCTCATATCTAGCGGAGGATTGTGATCCCCGCGTCTTAGACTTTTTATTATTATTTTTTTGTTTGTTTTCTCTTGATCCACGGTATATCACATGATTCTCGAAAAAAAAGGGAAAACGACCTTGACGATTTCATGTTTTATTTTGACGTCATGGGTCATAGAAAAGAAAAAGTATGGGCAATCAAGGAGTCGTGACGGGAACATGTCAAATATATGCAATATTAAGGAGAAAAAAAAAAGAAACGGATGATGTGTGAATATGGTTAATTCTAGTTAATCCTAATCGACCATGTGAATTACCAATTTTTATTGATGATATCATTAATCATGTTTAACGATTACCAAAGCAAGCATGTTCGACAATCGTTAATCTAAAAAGCACATCTACAATGGTTGGTTAGTGATTCAATTAATCTAAGTTTAATTGAATGCAATTAAAACTAGATTAGTAATGGTTAAATAAATGAATGCTCGTCTTGACTAACCTGGTCGGTTTTTGCATAACATTCCGGAGTTAGCCAAAGGTTTTCACTATTTGGACAGGATGATTCGATTTAATGTTGTATTGAGGTGATCCGCAATTTAGGGGATCTATAGTTATCTTTAACGATGAAAAGTATTGATTCATGAATGCTTCTTTCATCTGTTTCCCGGTGGTGGCTAATCCCGCAGGTAAAGAATTAAGCCAACTCCATGCTCTATCCTTCAAAGAGAAGGGGGAATAGCTTCAATATGACCGCATCACGGGGCACTCCATTCTACCTGAAGCTGTCGTAGATACTTAGGAACTTGCTTAAATGCTCATGTGGATCCTCACTTGGTGACCCTCGAAACATCACTGAATTTTGAATCATTTGCATCACCGATGTTTTTATCTCGTAGTCCCGTCCATGAATTGCAAGTGCAATACAGGACCGGCTTAAATGTGGTTCTGCTGAAGTAAACTCCACCATCAGCCTAGTATAAATAACCTACTCACCTTCAGTTTGTTGTCCGTGAATTGGATTTCCATCCATGTTGCTTTGTTGTGCACGAGCGCTCTCAAAAAACCAGCTTATGAAATGTCCTTTCGATGTCGGGATCAAAAGGTAAATTTTTTGGATTTTGAGTACGTCGCATGCACCTAGCAAAAAATAACAAAAGCAAAAAAGAAAAGAAATGAACGACTTGAACATCAAATAAGGAAAAAGTGTTCAAAGTAGAAAAATTTTCTCAAAATTGATTCCCCGAAAACGGTGCCAAAATTTGATCACGCTTGTCAAAGGCAGCAAATTAAATACTCTAACAAACTTAACTAACTTGTAGACGAGACAAGTAGAGGTCGTTTACACTAGGGTTGTTAATGAGCCAGGCCGGCTCGCGAACTACTCGGCCCGGCTCTTCTTCTCGCCCGAGCCCAGATTGACAATAGTCAAATTTTGTCGGGCTCGGGCCTAATTTTCTTTTAGCCAAGCCAGGCTCGGGCCGATTTACTAGCTCGACAAGCCGCCCGTCCCGGCTTGATAAATTTTATAAATAAATGATTAAATTAATTATAAAAAATTAAAAAAAGAATGAGAAATGCAAAATGGGCTTATATTTGCAAACGGAAAAGGGGGGAGAATTTTGGATCGGGCTCGGGCTCGGGCTTAGGCCGAAATTTTTTTTAGCCGAGCTCGGGCTCGGGCTAGATTACAAGAGCCCGATGAGGCTCGGGCCCGGGCGCGAGCCAGATACCTTTTTTAGCGGGCTTGAGTAAGAGAAGTTCGAGCCCAGTACGGCTCATTAACACCCCTAGTTCCCATAGAGAATCAACAAAGCGGTTGCATGATTAACTAAGCTGAGGTCAAGTCAATAAAGATAAAAGATGATGAAACTGGAAATAAAATGCAAAATAAACTATAATTTAATCAAATAAGAAAGCTTAGGACTATCAACTTCCCCAGCAAATTATGTAACTCGTTTCTTCCCTTCTCCGCTTATTGAATTCTTATGTTATTAACCTAGGCTTTGATTATCTCCTTACGCCTCTCCCAAGTGCTCTAAGGATGTATTCCCTGTGTCGAGCTAATCACTCTATTCCCAAACAATTAACTAGTGGAACCCATTATGTGTCAACCCTTAATGTCTACCTCAGGTGATTCGGTATATTCCTATACTTCTCAAGGATTAGCTCTGTGTGCCATTGAGACGCTAACATAGGTATCCAATCCACGGGTTAACCTAAACAAGTTTCTAAGCCGATTAGGTCTCAAGATCAAATTAATCGGTGGCCAGTCAATTAACCACATTAAGATCATGATATGGATAAATAACCACACATATTCGAATAACACAAAGAAAGAAATTTACTTGTTAAATAAAATCGCTAGGTTCCATTGAAGTCCTAAAAAATAAAATTAGTTCATAATGAGAATAACAATCAATCCGATTTCAAGAGAAGGACAACGACAAAGAAATCAAGGGACAAAAAGAAGAGAAATGCCTCCCCGGTCTTCCGATCTGGGAAATATTAGCCTGGTTTGGATCTCCGCTTGAGCCCTAGCCGTTACTTCCTTCTCTGTCACCTGATCAAATGCCACCTTTCCAAAAGAATTTTCTCTCCCTAGGCTTACACTTAGAAAATATAAGTAGTTTCTCTAAAAGATTTCCTAATATTCTAAAACTAAAACAAATCTCCTAAGTAAATAAAAATTAAATAAAATAAAGGGATTGAATAAGGTAACTAATTGAATCTTTTCCTTCATATTGCAGTTCGGAGAACACTTGAAGTGTTCCACGCGGTTCTGTACAGATTGCAGGAGGTCGCGTCTTTCCTACAGACGGACACGTGTTTATCTCTATAGAATCCCCAAGATCACGTCTTTCATATCAGAAAGATGCGTCCTTCTGCTCTCTGGTTTTGATTGCTCATTTTGTTTTGTTCTCGCCCAAACTCTAAGTTTCCTTTCATTCTCCGGCACCAAATTAATATAAATCCAAGAAACATCAACAAGAACATTAATTTATTTCTTAATAGACTCGATATATAAGAAAACAAAAATTACTACAGTAAAACTAAATTAAATCGAAATAGAACTAAAACCTACTAAAATCTTATCAAAACTTACATGACTAACTACATAAATCACCGTTTAGATTGTGAAATAACTCTACCTCCATATATTTATCAGCAGACAAGTCATCTTGGACTGATATCACGCTCAACCTCGATAATAGCATTGACGAACAACCCTCCTTGCTCTTTACGTTCTCGACAAAGATCGAGAGCATCCACAGCGGAAGCTCATACAAGTATATGATTTCTTCCCATTCTTTTCGCTTGAAGCTGCTTCGATGATTCTTGTCCTCAGCAGATAGTCCCAGGAACCCTGGAGACGAGAAATTGAACCCGATACCCCACCCTTCCCTCCAAGAAGAAAATGGTCGAGAGACATCGTGAACAGTTTTATCTATTTTTGCTCATATTTCACTTCGGGGAAACTTGGGTTATATAGAGTTTTCTCTGTTATTTTAAGATTTGTCGGGGGATCCGAATCCTCTCCATTTCAGAAATGGAGAGTGTCCAGTTTATGGATAAGATCTTCCTATTTTTAATTTAGCGGTGTACATTATTCTTATTTTATCTTATTTTAATTATAGTAAGGGCAAAATAGACATTACTCAATATAGTCATTTTTAAATACTTTTACATTTTTAAAACACTATATTTAATTAATAACAAAATAAAAAACATAAACAATAAATTATAAACCCAAAATATTAAACTCTAAACCCTAAAAGTTAAACCTTAATTACTAAACCATAAATTACACCTTAAATCCTAAAAATTAAACTTTAAATCGAAATGTTAAACCATAAACCCTAAAAGTTAATTTTTAAATCGAAATTTTAAACCGTAAACCCTAAAAGTTAAACCTTAAATCCTAAACCATAAACCATAAAAGTTAAACCCCTAAATGTTAAATATTGCGCCTAAATGTTAAATCCTAAACACCAAATGTAAATAAAATATTAAATATTTAGTCATAAATTATAAACCATAAATGTTACACGATATTAAATAATAAATATATATTACAATATTTTATTATTTATTAATATCTTTTAAAGGAAATAACTTCTTAATGTATCAAGGATAGTAAAGTAATTTTATTATACTAAAATTAAAAAGACGGTCGAATTAAAAGATGACTAATCCTATCCTTAAAATGGAGACTTCCTATTTCTTTATGAAACGGAGGGGATCCTAATCTTGTTAGGGTTGGGGAGGTAGTCCACATGGACTCCTACGTCCAGGAGACAACCGACCTGGAGGATTACTCAAACTCCATGTAAGAAATTAAAAAAATAGAGAATATATAATACATTAGTGGGTCCGTTAGGACATATTAAAATTTTTGTCTATTAAAAAAAATATCCAAAAAAATAGTTCCTCACTCAAACATATATGATTATAATTGGAAACACAAGAATATTTTTTATTATTGTGAAAATATTTATCCATCAAGAAGAGAGTTTAAAGCCTCTTATTATTTATTAATAAAGAATTTGATAATATTTTTCTTATGAAATTTTTTTTATTTATGGAAAATACCTTCTCCAACGTTTGGTAAGAGGTGGGTGGGTAGTTTGGGAAATTGTCTTTGCAGATTTGTAAATTAAGTCTGATGTGTTACTGGAGCCAGGTTATGGTATTACAAGTCGGTTTTGACTTGTATTTTTTAATGGTAGAATGTATTGGAGAACGTCTGAATAAAATCAGCTTCTGTAAAATCGTGATTACCGAAATTCACCCAAATTATGAGTTAAGGGAGACATCTCCCCAGGTACTGAATATCGCGTCCTGTCCTTTTATTTTCTAGTTGTCTTACTAACACTCGCTAGAGAGTACAATCAGGTTCCGAAACATAGAGTAAGAAACCGACCAGCTAGATATGGATTTTGATACATCTCCCTGAACAAAGCAATGAACAAATCACTCCATAAATTACGTGCTTCAGAAATCAGAAATATACAGAAGACTATCTTTGACTGCCGAAGTTCTCTAAAAGTTGATAAAGATCCAAAATTGAACTTTTTTTTAACTTTACCCACTCTTAATGAAATGCAAAAGGTGAGCCCCCCTCCCCACCCCAAAAAAATATAATAATAAAATAGCTGAATCTCAAAGCACAACTCAATTCTATGAGTACGGGAACACACTTAAATGGAAAAAAATGCTTAGGAGACCACAGATTGCCAGGGAGACTCAATCTCAAAGCACAGCTCAACTAACTTTTTCTTGGATCAGCAACTTCTAGCCCAATAAAAGATTGACAGGATTCTGCCATCTGTTCCTTAATCCCATGCTTATCTGGAAGCCAGCCAACCATCACTGCATTTTGAACACCCGTTGCCTGTGTTTCACTTGATATTATATGTAGGAACACTGAGATAGAACTTGGTGTTTTTAAAGTCCTCAAGAAGCGGATTGTATCCATCCTTCGTTCTCGTTTTTGAAGGCAAACCAAATTCTTCCATGAATGAAGAGGTGTCCAACTGCACCAAAGAGAAGATGAATACATATGTACTGTGCTTTGATGAAAATATGTGAGTTAGATCGGACATCGCCATCAAAACCCACAAAACAAGAAACCCAAAGAATATTTCTTTCTGAAAGCACATCTTTGGAGCTGCCATTACGTTCCGTTGTTGATCCATCGAGAACAAGGAAAACTTACTGTTATTGTTCGTCGCTTTCTGCCTTGTGTTGATGACTTATCCATGTTAAGTTTAGTCCATCCTGAACTGAAATGATCAATTCGTTCCAAAAGCCAAAAATCGGTTGGGAAAAAGATGTCGGCATCCCCCTGATGCATTTGAAAAACAGATTTTACATTATCTAGCTATAGCATCAGGCAAAGTGTTCAAGTCCTGGCAAGGAAAGCCTTAAGTTCATATAATGGGAAGCAAAAAAATGGGCATGCAGCTCTTAAGTCTAGTTTTTAAGATGAAGTTGAAGACAATTCCATGTAAGATGTACAATACTGAAATACATTTACACAAGTAATAATGATCGACACACTTCTGAAAGTTATCACTTATCGGGGAAATCATAGCTTCAACAAACACACTAGTCCGGCAGCGTCTCTTTTTTTAATGAGGTGGTTCATGAAACACTTACAGGCTAGGGTGCGGACCACCTAGCCCTGGTTACCAAGATCCACTAATCCCTCTTCAGGCTCCAAGAAGGACCCAACAACCCCTTGGAACCTGGTACATACAGGCTGACGACTGGGCCTGACGGCAAGGGAGTTTTTGGTGCATTTACAAGCTAGAGTCCCGGCCCAATAACCCCATACCCACTGAGGGTTCGTGACACACTTACAGACTCAAGACCTGGCTCAATAAGCTCTTGTGCTAGTGGTGTGAATGGTCAACATGCTGGGGATGGAACCTGAGACCGAGGATTGCCTTCCAGTAATGCAATGCTAATCCTTATCTTAAACAAAGCAAGTAAAAGTTGGAGGTTGAAGCAAACATTTTAAGATGAATAAGTAAAACAGCTCGTCCTAGCTTGCAAGGTATTGCAGCAGACCTTAAAGGGATGTATTGGGTAAGGGCCAGGGCAAAGCCCTTAAGACAGTCTAAGAACCTCTTAATTATAAAATACAAAATTATTGCATGAGAATTTTGAGCCAAATTGAATGCAAAACATAGTAAAGATAATCAAAAGAGGAGGAGGTAACCGACCTTTGCATCTAGATAATTATCATAATCAGTGCTCTTCCCCTCTTTCTACAAGACATGAGAATGAGGTCAAAAGTGGGATGATACCATTATACAATATAAAGAACAATATTCTAATCTAAAGCCAAGAGAAAATTTTAACAATTTAAATTTGAAGCGGAATGAAAGGATAAGAAAGCAAGATGATATTGAAGATAATATAATAAAAGAGATACCTTAGTTGAGACCAATGGCGCTCGTTCCCCGGCTATTCTCACATCAGGCAAGTAACTAAAGTCTGACACAATCAAGGACATCTTGGGGAGTGCCTTGTGCAAAACCTCCAGTAATTTCTAGAAAATTCCAGCATCAGTAGTTTGATCAAACCAAACAAACTTAAAGAAATTGATAGACTTTTGAAAGATCCACAACCAAGCAGCCAGTAGGAAGCCAGCATTTTCTTGGCCTTGGGAAAACTTTCGACCACATGCGCTTCAATAAGGGACCATTTGAAGCAGTCTCCTTTTCTTTTATCATTTCCAGGCAATGTGCTATAAGTGGGTCTGTTAACGGCTTGTATAACTCAAACAACATATCTCTGCAAGATAGCTCTGTGAGTCAAACTTTCCATCTCCGATAAAATAACTATATGGAGTGGAAGCGAGAAGAAAGTAGCTTCAATACTTAGTCAGATTGTGGAAAAAACAATAGAAGATATTGGACTTTCATTTTTTTAAAAATAAAAGAATCAGTTCAAATTTACAAATTAAAACACAATTTGATTCATGAGCTTTTCCTGCCAATCCTCTCAATAAGCAAATAAGGTATTGCTACAAAATGTACAGAGAATGTATAGAAGCACAAACTTCGAAAAAAACAGGGTCCATGTCATGTACACTTTGTAGTTGATAAACATTGCTTGAGGCTGATTTTCACATTAGAAGAACTGTTTTAACCTTTATTGATAGAATCATGAATGCAAACAAAGATTCCGTTGATCTAAAGAATTTTATGCATGGTGACAGCCTCTGCAACTCTCTTAACAGCAGGAGAAACCAATTTCAAAGCCTGACAGCAGAAAGGCTCCTGACCTGTCTTGTTGTTTTTCAACCCATACTTCCATCCAAGGAGACACTTGATTTTCAGCATAAACAAGATCGTGTGGAAGATTATCGAGCACCTGCAAGATATTAGAAAAGAGTCCAAGGAAAATTAATAATGTTGTAAAAAAACTTGCACAGAGAGATTAGCATATTCACCAGCATGCAGAAACATATTTTCCAAAGCTTGTTCTAAAATAGATGAGGTTTATTTATTAAAAGAACTTAGGGTGTAGAAAATGCTTTCCGGCAGGTGTGGGAAATGAAAATGGAACCCATATGTGGACAATTTTACTCTTATAAATATTTACAGAAAGGCTTACCACTTCGAAATAATGGTTTGCTAAGCTGTGATTTTCATGGAGGCTGACCCATAAATGATATTTTATTTATAATACATAAAATTAGATGGGAAAATAGGCTACAGTAAAGAAATTGCACATACAAAGGCAAGACTTGTGGGATATTCAAGCATACCTCTAGCATGATAACCCAGCAAGGTTGTTGGTCAGTCTTACCTGGCACAATGAAGCAATTACTGTATCTTAGAAAATAATAAAATTCTTCTTCTCCCAGTCACCAACAGCAGAAAAACTATGAAAAAGTGCTTCACAGTAGGCTTGAAGCACAAAACTGAGAAGAAATATATAAGCGAGACTAGAACAGAGCAATTTGCATGGAGAAACAATGGAAGCAAAGTCAATGTCCATAGCCCATTAGTTCAGTGGAGGAGGACTTCACTTATTTCTTGGAATCAAGCAAAGCAGAAATCGAATAGAATTTACTTGTGTAGAGAAAACATTGTTGATGTTGTTACCCCATCCAAGTTGGTCTGTTGCATCACGACATTCCACAGTATGTTTCAGTGCATGGCTAGAAACTTCACCAACTGTTGATCTTTGTATGTCTGCTAGAGAAGAGCTGATCTCAACTGAACTACATAAAGAGAGTGAAGTTAAAAAATAATAATAATCTGTCCAGATGTATAAGACCCTTGTTCGACACAAGTGCTTCTGTAGAACCAGTAGCTTTCAATAGGTAGGTGCTTAAAATGCAGCCCTCAGGAAAAGAAGAGAATGCAAACGTAGCGCCTACGTGTAAGTCATCGTATTATAAACTCTTTCTGGAGCATTTAACATGATGTAATCCATAATGCCCTTTGCACAAGTTCCTGATCCACCACCAATCTCAAATATCTGTAGAAAATCGTGGAAATGGAATAATGATTTCCATTTGTAGAGGAAGTAAGTTAGTAAACTTGTAAGTACCCAACAATAACTCTCATTCGAGTCGGTCAATTTCCATTAATTATACAAGAGCAATTACAAATTCCTTTCACCAAACGAATCCAACTTTTATTTGATAGATCGCCAGATATTAATATATTGCTATAGAGAACAACTAATAGTCATCTGGGGGAAGAAAAAGGCTTCCTGGCTAGTAGAAGTAGAGAATGATGTTCTTATAGGAGCATACCCTTCCAAATATTGGCAATGAAATTATTTCTACAACTTGACACTGTAACAATGATCAGCAAAGAACCTTTGTTTGTTGTACTAGGGCTCACCCTCATATCAATTAACTCCATGGATAGGAGACACTCATTAACAGTCAGAGATATTCCATTAGCAGTCAAACCAAATATTTTCTTAAACTTCTCAAATTACCATTTTGCAATAAAAATCACTACAAAACAAAATCTTTCATCATGCAATAACATAATTTGTACATCAATCTAAGGACTTGACACTTCCAGCATCGAATTAAAACAGCAAGCCAGACGTAGGTAAACATATAAGCACTATACAAATAAGAAATGGAATTCCTTACTTTTAGAGGATATGAAAGGTTAGTTGTTCGCAGTATGGCTTCAGCAATACCATGGGCATACCAAGGCTACAAGAAAGAAAATTATGATCAGAGATGTCTATTTCTTTTAATAGAACAACAACAGCAATAATAAGAAGGTTAGGGATCATGAATGCTCATTCTGCTAGATAACTTCATTAATACATACAAAGCCATAAATTTGAGGCTTTATGAAGGCGAGTGTTATTTCACTTTCCTTTTGTATACCTTGAAAAGCTCCACAGGAGTAAACCATGAGATGTCATTCTGATGATAGATGTTATCCAAGTGCTCCATGTACGCTTTCCTACCTAAATTATAATCATGTGGGGAATAATTCTATATAAGAAATCAATTCAATAACTTAAAAAGGATGCTTGAAGAGAAAACAAACAAGATGAAGGACCTCTCCAGAACAAAAATAAAATAAAATAGATACCCTTACAAATCTAGAGAGAATGCTCATAAGAAAAGTATAATACAAGAATATTCTTCCACACTTATTGAACTGTAAAACATTTCAAAATTTTACAAAGCACAGAAACAAGCAAAAGGTGGTTTCAACTTCAGTTTGTCATTTAAGGACAAAGATGCCTCTTTTACTTTTGGTTTTTCCAGATACAAAAGCAAGCACATGATAAGATTGCAACCAAGACTTAGCAGATTTTTCTGGTATTGTCCTAGAAAACTCAAAATCATGCATTGGGTCCCAATGTGTTTACGGATTAAATTATTAATCTGTATTAACGGCGGACAATAAGTCTAATTAGAAAAACGAAATCCAATTCCTTCCTAATTAAAGGAAAGCTCATTCCCTACGATGGAATGGAATGCCTTGTTATTCCATTCCGACCAATTCATTTGCTCGGTTATTTAAGGCAGCCAAAATAGAATGACCATTCTATTCCATTCCGTCCCTTAATCCCCATACTATAAAGACCAACAGGATACACAAGATTGCACCTTTGCAGTGTTAATGAGATCAAAGACTATAAAATTGAATAAATTATATTAAAAGTGCCAATTTGCAAAAACACTTGATATCCTTTGTCAAAGGAGGAGGCTTCAGTACAAGTGCCAATTTCTCAAAGGCAGAAATTGATTCATGAGAGTTTCTGCAGAAGAGTCCTCACAATAAGAATCTGTGAGCCAATCATATCGGGGAGATATTATGCTTCCATTCTTATATGATTAAGCTTGATCAACATTGAAAAGAAGTCCCAACACCTTGTAACCTAACCTAACTCAGAAAACAGAGAGCATCCCCCTGCCCCCAAACTCTTAATGAAAACATTCACTTACATCAGGACCGCACATATTGACCGCGAATTAAAGAATTATGAAATACCCTGGAGCCGATGGAACGGTATGCTCCTATCGAGGACACCAACAGAACCCCATCTTCGAGAGAAGTAGCCATGTTCGGAGTCATACAGAGCAGAACGTATGAAATCTCGAACCTACACGAAAAGGTGCTGACTAAATCTCCGCGGGAAGAATTCACCCAAAACATCGTCTAGCAAAACATAACAGAACAGGGATTTTTCCATATTACCAGCACTGGTCTGTCCCCTACAATGGACGATGAGGAAATTCTTCTAGTTCCCGGTAGAACCACTGCAGAAGCAACCCAAGAAGAAGAGGAGGCAAGGAAAAATGGAACCGGTTAGGAATGAGAAACAAGAGAGGAAGGAACGGGATTGAATCTGAATCGACGGGTCGGGACGGAAAAGAAAGGGACAGGGAGTTGCCTTTCGCGTGGAAGGAACAGCGGCAGAGGACTACTGGGAGACGGTGGCAGCGCGGGGGAATGCGACAGAGCATCGTCTTGCGGCGGTCTTGTTTCTCCCCCTAGATCTAAAACCCCGTACCCTCGTGGGAGCCTTAAATTTTGGGTTTCTTTCCCCTTCGCACTCGGAGGTTTGTAATCATTTCAAACGACCATAGTTACTTAAATTATTTTACGAAATAAAATATTTTAAATTAAGAATTCATTCATTAATGTTAAAAAATCGATATATATTTTACAGAATTAATTGTTTTTATCAAAGAATTTACTTTAAAAAAATAGAGAATTCGATGTTTAATCCAACCCCTAGAGAAAACTTTGTTTTGTAAATAAAAACTCGTAATTTTTAATATCGAATTATTTACATTAATTAAGAAAATATTATTTTAACACATATTTCACAAAATATTTTATATAATAACGTTATAGACATTAAAATTTTGTCATTATAATATGGGCTACCTATCAGGCATAATATCCAAGTTGTATGGATTATAAACGGTCATAAAACCAAATTCATACAAATGATGACACAAGCCCATCCAAACAAAGCTATTTTGGGCCAAACCAAGCCCGTCAAAACAAAGCTATTTTGGGCCAAACTCCATCTTACAGGTTTATCTTCGAAAGCCTCTTTTGCAAGTTTATCTCCATAGGCCCATTTGTCGGGGATATCTCCTTAAACCCCTCTAATGGGAATATCTCTAAAGGCGCCACAGCGAGACGACGATATTCTCGCGGTGGTATATTCTCCTAGGGGCTATATTATCCTAGTAGTCATCTCTACACACAACGATAATCTTCCCGAGCGATATTCTCGAATATTATATTCTTCGACGACGACTATATCCCTCTGTCAACAACAACACCTCCCCAAGTTATGTTGGATCAAGCCTATAGGCCCCGACAATTTCATCAAGTTATCGAAGCTTTGTCAGATCACGCCCATAGGCTCCGACGACTTCACCAAGCTAACGAAGTGCTATCAGATCACACTCAAAGGCCCCGACAACTTCAACAATATATCATCCTGAAATTCTGCAGAGCTCAGGATCACCATCCACATCTGTTATTCTTCGAGGATCGAATCAGAGGACTCATGTTTTTTTTCTCTTACTAGAGACAAAACACGCTACATCATTCATACGATAATTAGTACGCTAATATTTTCCAACGTGATTTTAGATTTCACAAATTTCTGGTACGCTTGGTGGGACAATCTCTACCTCTCATCTCTTTACTTCGAGGAATTCACATGGCGCCAAAGATGATTAACGTCAAGAATGTTGTCGCGTACAATCGACGTGTTGTTTTTTCCTTCACTCTCGTCCGGGGGCTCTTCATCTGCTAAGTTTCCAAAGTTGGTCAACGCTAGGACCATGACAGAATTATATAAAGAGACTGAAGAATTGCTTAAGGCCATCTCTCCAAGCCATCCCTATCTAACAAAGATGTCGCTGAAAATAATATTCTCAAAGAAGGGGACTCTCCAAAGTAGAATTTCGCCCAGTTTATGGCCAAGACGTGCAAACATGCTGAGGAGATAGAAGAAATACTCAAGTCTATCTCTTCCAAGGCTTCCCCATCTTACAAGGATGTTCTCAATCAGGGAGGCTCTCCTAAGTCGACATATGCCCAATATGTGGCTAATACCCGTAAATATACTGAGAAAATAGAGGAAATGCTTATATCCATTTCCACTAAGTCGTCTCAACCAACTGGTAGTGACACTCCCTTCGACAAGATTCTGGTATCTCCTATGCCGCAAAAAAATTTTGAAAATATCTCATCAAGCAACTCTCCGTCAGACTCCTCCAAAAAAGCTTATTCAACTAAAGGCTTTGAAGTCACGCTAGTGATGATGGCGGATATCCTTCACTTGAAGATCAGGTCGCGGCTCTCACAAAAACTATAGATGTTATGATGGTTTTCATTAAAGAAAGAGAGCAGTAAAATGGACTACATCGTCAAAAAGTTGGAGAGCAAAGATGCCGACAAAACATTTATGGAAGAAAGTTCGCGCACCCAAGATGACGAAGGATTAATTTGGCAATGCATGCTTCTATTGCTGATGATCCGATTCCGGCCAAAGCAATGATGGAACTAATAAAAGAAGCAGTGAGGGGGAGCTTGAGGGCAAATAATCATCATCTTCGGCATACTGTAAGCCTTACAGTCGGAGGATCGAAGGTCACAATATACCCGATGGGACATCAGCCTCCATACTTCCAACAGTTCGATGGAAAAGGAATCCATGGCAACATATGGCTCATTTTATCGAAACTTGCAATAACGCAGGCATAGATACGGATTGGATGGTTAAACAATTAGTTCGTTCTCTGAAGGGAAATGCTTTCGACTGGTATATTGATCTCAGGTCAGGCACCATTGATAGTTGGGAACAATTAGAGAGGGAGTTTATGAATCGCTTTTTACAAAACTCGTCGTGTGGTGAGCATGATCAAGCTGACAAACACTCGCCAATGGGAGGAAGAACCCGTCGTCGACTATATCCAATGATGGAGGAATCTAAGCTTGAACTGCAAGGATCGTTTATCAGAGGAAACGTTTATCGACATGGTGCATTAAAGGCAAACTCTGGAGGATTCGATATTAACTGTAAGGGCTCAAGTCACAATCATTCGAGGAGTTGGCGACAAAGGCCCACGACATGGAGTTAAGCTTTGTTGGAACCAACATGAGTACATCCCAATACCTGAGCCACATTAAAGGACGGGAAGACCAGGAAATAGAACCGGGGGGCAGGCACGCTTCTAAGGATGGCAATAAACAGGTGATGAACCACATATATAACTCTTGTCAAAGTGCCAATCGCAAAAGGAAAGGCCCAGGCAAATGGACAACCACCTGTAGAAGCAACCAAGATGGAGTGGCAATGCCCAATTATCAAAGAATGGCAAAACAAGAAATATCCTTTCCCGATGAAGATGTTGCAAAAATATTTGACTATTTGTTGACTTCCAAGATGGACTGAACTCCCACAGATCAAGGCAAACCACAAGAGATAAATTTGGCTAGGAATCGCAAAACATCTGCAAATACCGTTGCGTCTGTTAGGGCGTTCTATTGAGAAGAGCCTTCGTGTTTAAGGAAAAAAGGTCATGGAGCTCATACGTGAACAAACACTAGATTGCTCTAAAGTGCCTATATTACACCTTCCGAATGTGTAACTCTTTTGTAGAAAATGATGCTTCTAACCATCATATACGGAACATTTCGATATCCTATTCTAGATGATATGGGTTATCCAAGTAAAGGGGATATATGCAACAATATAATGGCCCAACGTGTCCAAGGTTGTGTGGTTAGCTCCGAAGAATGCATCTACCAAAGAAGGTTGGAACTTTGGTGACTTACAAAAGGAAACCGGATAGAAAAATCTTCTAAGGAAGAGCCCATTTAAGAAAAAACGCTTTCTATGCGAGCAAAAGATTAACAATAGAGGCCTCC